>OX463846.1:28062816-28118776 GCA_949825065.1 Odontocerum albicorne
TATTTTTGTTCCTTTTGCATTCATATAACCGAATTGTCGTCCGTGGCGGACTCGTTGTCTAATGAATCGGAAAATTCCCCTTCTGGTCCTGCGATTTACATGGAAAATAGGCGGGATACTTTATTGAATGTTTCGAAATTCAAGAATACTTACCGGCCAAACTTTGTTCTTTTGCCAGATTTTTTCTAAATTTTTACTGAACATTTTTTTGGTGTACCTTAGTATTTTTATTTGAATTGCAAGCAGTTTTTTTATACTTTCCTCAATAAAATAAAATTTTAAATTTGTACACAGAAGTCTCAAAACATCAATAAGGTTAATAAAATAGATAAATTACTGTGCTGTATTAAATTATATGATTTTTTTTATTATGATTGTGTTTAAGCAGTTCAAGTAATAAAAACACCATTTAACCTCATGGTGAATTTCACGGACTAAAAATATTTACTATAAGTTGCGTAAGACTTTTGTGAAAACTGTAACTTTTGTATCAAAATATATCTGGCATTAATAATAAATGACCTCCTCAGACTCTAAGAGGTAGAATGCTTGTATTCTATTCGGAGATTTATAGGTTGGTTTCGATAGGGATACTTATATAGACAAAAAATGTATTCCAGTTGGTTTTCCTTCCAAAATTTTCCTGATTGATTTCTAGAAAATATCAAATAGAACTTAGTCAGCGATATTGTTTAATACACAATTAACCTTTATTTATATTTGGTCAATAATTATTATATCTTTAGTAACATTTTATTCAATAGTTAAAAAAAAAAGTTTTGTATTTAACCTTCTTCCTCAGTATTGCACATGTGTTGTTTTTATCGCTAACTAGAGGCAGCGAATATTAAAAACTGCCTTGATTATTTATATCTACGTATACAGACGACCTCCATGGTCTAGTTGGTAAGACGTCCGTCTCCCAGCCCGGAGGTTGCGGGTTCAAATCCCGCTGGAGTTTAGATTTTTTTTAAAGAATTCCAGTCTGGTTTTCACTTAAGGCCTCTTTCACATCTTTGTGGTCAATTGGAAGAGATTGCCACATGGTAATAAGATAAAGAACGAAAGAGTTATACAGTGTAGTGCAGTATAATTCTCCATGGCTTTTTATTCATCCATCCATATTTTGTATCTACCGTATCCATAAATCTCGTCATAAATATTTTACCTCTTCCACACATCTCATCATATATCTGCTTCTCATACTTCTTTCTTTTCTTACATTTAAAATTTCTTCAACTATAATCTTTCCATTATTTCATGGGCTTATATATTCCCCCCTTTACATTAATTTTAGACATGCAGTAGACTCTTGATTATTCAGGATCACTTTGATCGGGTAGAGGATTAACCGGGGCAGTAAAACCTTACAATTTTTAATAATATTGGAAAACATCACTTAAAATATTAGAAAAATAATAGTTTTTTTTTACATTCCTAGTTATTCTACTATCCGAGGTTCCATACAAGTCAATATAAATATATAAAAAAAACATGAAGAAATCACACCATCCTTGCTTGACGACTTTCTTTATACAAAAAATATTCGCTCATCTGTTTACGGGAACGCAATCGATGTAATAAGCTTGTCATGTTTTTTTAAGATATCCTATAACTTTAATATGTGTACTCGAAGGCTCTAAACATTCATGTTTTTTTTTCCTAAAAGCATTATCAGTGACCATTCTCAAGGAAAAAATGTTTGATCTGTTCACCAAAAACAGATCAAACATTTTCTGTTCACCAAAAAAAAGCAAGTTTTAAACAAAAAAGAATTATACTGTGATAATAACTATACTCTACCGTGGACCCTTTTCGTTTGTATAGAGGAACTATAATATAACCACCCTTCTTCAGTCTTTGGATGTGTTCCATCATCTATTGAAAAACTTACACATTCAATGTTTAACCACCACATTAGGTATATTCTGATCGAAACAAACTGCTTATATTTTTTCATACAGGTTTATTTTCATCTTATAATGTTATTTCAGATAGCGTCTGACAACTTGCTCCAATTAATGTCTCAAGGGAATATTTTATATGTAATATACGAGAATATTAATAATGTTATATTATACATAGTGACTCAAAATTATGTTCAATTTTGAAAAATTCATAATAAAATAATGCTTTGTGTAATCAATCAACTTCAATTACTGCAAACGTGTTACTAAAGGTGGAGATTTATTTTTATCATTTTGTTGAGATAATGACTATTACGTCGACGGTATTTGTCTAATTTGGTTCGAAAATTTTAAATTACGCGCCTTCTTTCCCGAGGTTCGATTTCTTGATAAATGTTTTGTTTCAATAACAACGTATTGGATTATTACTGTATACTCGTATTTTAAGGTATCTTAACAAAAAAACGAGTTGGGAAAAATCAAGATTTTATGGTGGCCACTCAGTGTCACCTTTTCTCGAGAGTTTTCTCAGCAATATCTTTTGAGCCACTTTCAAACTGTTATTGGATGTATGACAAGTTGCCGCATCCTATTAAAACCACGTCTTCAAATTTAACCCGAAAATTCTTGCGATTTCACAGTTTGAATGTATCGCTCCAAATTAACTATCATTGCTTGGTCTCGAGCATCCTCAAAGAAATAAGGACCGATGTTTTCCGACGCTAACATGGCTGCCCAAACTGTTACTCATACACAATGGAGAGGTATTTGGTGTTTCAGTCTTGAGTTCTCATCGCTCCGATATCGGCAATTTTGCTTACTGACAAAGCCATTCACATGGAAATGGGCTTTGTCTAAAAAGAGTACGTTGTTAAACCCGTAAAATGGTTCAAACATTTTAGTCGCAAACTACAGCCTTATAACAAAATCTGCTGCATTTAAATCTTAAACAAGTTGAATTTTAACGTGATGGAGCTTAATTTAAGCGATAAAATTTGTTGTGACATCGTTAATACTGACAAACGCGTTCGAGTTAATGGGGATGAATTGGTGCGCATAGACTCATTGACTCGTTCTATACTTTGCTCAATTCGAGAAGTTCGTGGATGACCTTGGGGTTAAGATTTTGGCGTAGAACCAATATCTTTAAATATTTTAACCAACTGCTTAATTGCGTTGGTGGTCGAACAATCTTTAATATTGTTTAATTGGTACTCAATTCAAAATAATCATCTTACAATTACGAGTACATTTGCACCATTGTTTTTGTAAAACATACCGATACAAAAAGCGTGTTGTTACTCTTTAAAGTGATTCATAACGACTAAAATTACCAGAACGGATGAAACGAATGGCGCTTTCAGCGTGCTTGCCCTCTACGTTATCGAATAAAAAAGAAAACAAAAAGGTATAGGTCTATTTGTATAGCACTTATTAGCACTTTCATACACTTTATTTATATTCCAAATATTTTTTCACTTTTAAGATATTTCCCTTCCATAACGATAGTATCAGTCTTGACTTTTATATACATACAAATACCATTGCGCCTATTCCTTGACTTTTATATACATACAAATACCATTGCGCCTATTCCTTGACTTTTATATACATACAAATACCATTGCGCCTATTCCTTGACTTTTATATACATACAAATACCATTGCGCCTATTCCTTGACTTTTATATACATACAAATACCATTGCGCCTATTCCTTGACTTTTATATACATACAAATACCATTGCGCCTATTCCTTGACTTTTATATACATACAAATACCGTTGCGCCTATTCCTTGTCCTTTTTTTAAATGTACTTTTTTCAAAATATCATTAACTTGATCCAACCATGCTTTCCTTTGTCTTCTACCATTTCTTTCACTTATATTTGCTTTGTATATTTGTTTTACTAATCGTTCTCTATTCATTCGTTCTACATACCCAAATATATCAAAGTGCACTTTTTTTTCTCACCAAATTCATCAGTTCACATTCATCGCTGTCACACACTGTTACTCCATGTATTCTTCTCAGTGCATGAATTTCTATTCTATCTGGTCTTCTCAGTCTTTTCCACAACAAAGTTTCAACTATATACGTCAAAGTGAGTATTAGAATACTATTGTTGTGTATTATCTTAACTGATTTTGATACTATCCAGTTCGAATATGTATATATTTTAGTGCCCCATTGATAATTTTCTTCTAGCTACACGCCGTTCGACATCACTCTTAACTCTTCCATCATCTAAGAAAATACTATCAAGATGGCAGAATTCTTCAACTTCCTCCAATCTTTCATCATTCACCCATATATCGTGTTAACTTTTCCTTTCACACGTTTCTATCACCACGACTTTGGGTTTCTCTACATTTGTTCTCAGATCTTTCTCATCTATCATAAAATTTCATTACCAAACTCTGTATACCACCACCATGTCATCAATATATAGTAATCCGCATATATTCGTGTGCCACCTATTGACCTCTATTGTTGCTTCACACATGAATCTATGTAAATATGAATATTAAACCACCAGGGTGTCATAATCTAGCTTTACCACTTTTGAAATATTGAACTATTCTCTCAAACCAGTTCACTGAAATACAATACATCCTCTATTATGGCATATAATATCGTAAGACCACATTAATTAACATTCAACACCATATTCGTTCAATGTTTTCCATAGGTAACCTCGAATATTTTTTTGGCAAAATTTGACTTATTGGTTTCATGAACAGTGTGAATACACTTTATTACTGTTCATTTTTTGCTTCTTTACTTTTTTACTTCTACTTTTGTATAATTTTTAATTCTGTGAGGTACTCGTATTTTCCATGTTCATGATTCTGTATTTTATTTCCACAAACCCTTTACACGCATATGTATTCTCTTTTACACTCTCCATAGTCTCACCATCCCACCAAACGTTATCTTTTTAACCACGACTATCTTTCATATCACATACTTCCTTAGAAGTCGAGCATAAGATTTTCATATTATTCCTATTCTCCTTCTATAGACTTGTATTTCCACGCTGTTATAGAACAGTTATTTTCCCGTTTGTTACTTTCAATAAAAAAACAAAATTATGTCTGAAAATGCTTACCGAGTACCCCCAACAGCAAAAAATATCCATAGTATAAGTTATTTTATATTAAAATATAAAAAAATCTAAACGTTTTTCACCTGAATTTAATAAAGGTCTCAAAAGATTTTTTTTTCAAAAAAAATTATGATTTTTTAAACATCTCATTTCATTTCTTCTACATTTAACGTTTTATCTCGCAACAATAGTTTTATAAATTTCATCCAAAAAATTAAAAATTAAACAAGCGTGGAATGGAAAATTTTCGTTCTGCTCTAAATTAAGGGGTCCATTGTTCTGATTACGAGGGAAAGAAAATAACAAAATGAAACCTTTTTGTTTTGAATTAGAGAAGGCCATAATTTTCAGTCATTAGGCAGCCGACGTGGAAATAAACATTTATTTAAATTTAAAATTAAGTCCATCATCCTGCAAGACACCGCGAGGAGTCTAAACTTAAGTAACATTGTTTACTCGTGCGACTATAGGGGTATTAGTTTCTCTTTAGTAAGTCTTTTGCCAATTATGACTATAAATATTATGAATCTTTGTGGAAGGTATTTATTTTATGATGCTTTGTTTCAACTAAGTTTTGATAAAGACGGCATAGTTCTACAAAAGGATTAATTAAAATATTTGTGCTTAAGAATGAATTCCTTTAATAAAATCAAACATTTGATTTGAATTTAGACATAACTCTCACGAACGATAAAGATATAAAGAAGAGAACGCTAAAAATGGACGTTTGAAGGACTTAATTGAAAAACTAAAAAGACAAAATGTGTTTAACGATAAACATAAAATTTTCACAGAAATGTCAAAAAAGTTAATGAAAAATTATTTTTTAATTTATCTGCTAAGTTACCTTGATAAATTTGCCATTCATTCTACAAAGGCGAGTTTGTCAAGGCTGTCAATGACAATTTACCGGTTAATGATGTCCTTTTGGGTAGGAATTCTTGATAGCTGTTTTGTAGAAGAATGATGCTAGACAGCATGGTTTGAAAAATTCCCATTTGTAAAAGGCTTAACGAAGGCCGAACCTGGCTTTCTACTACCGAGTAGGCAATGGTGCGCCTTAAACAACCTCCGTTGTGACCATTGTCGTAACTCTTATCTCATGTTAGGTGGGGGCTTGTGAAGTTCACCCTTTATGAGTGCGATATCCTGCAGACCATGAACCACGTCGTCAATGAGTATCCGCTGTTCTCGTTTCCAGGTTGGTTGTGCGAAGTCAACAGAACATCTTAAGAAGCGATTGTAGCTAAAAGATTGTAGCTTAAAGATTTATTTCTTTGTAGTGTGGATGTCAAATACTAAAGTACAAAAATCAATGAAAATATTTTTCAAGACACTGTCATTTATCAAACATTAGCCTGTGTATTGAAAATAATTTTAATTACAAATCAAAATAATTTTTGTTTTTTTAAAAATACTAAAATTAACAAGGTAGGCTGGATTAGCATTGTCCACTGTGGAAGCGGTTATGCAGAAAATGTAAAGCTCCGTGGTGAGGTTTAAGTTCATAACGCTCATGATACACGTTTTGTGTATTAAACCAAAATTTTCAACAGAATGAACATACGTTTAACAAAAACATAATTGACGGATATATACAAAATATATTAGTTCAACCCAAATTTAACATGTTTTGAAATATTTGACTTCTATAACTTGAACATAATATTTATTTTAGAATATAAATAACCATGAACTAATGTTACCTTTCTCGCTTGATATTTTTTCACAAACAGAATTATGGTCCAATTTTTTTTTAAATGTGTTTTTTATGGAATCACTCATTTTTGCGCATACAAATCCAAAAACACTTTTACATGTAGTTAAATAAAAAGAAACTCTTAAAACACATTAATCGTATTTTAACCTTATTTGAAAAATTAAAAAATAAATGATTTATATACGATACCGAGTTTTTTTTTATCGAGTTAATACACACTTTAGTATAATGCAAAATAATCGAAAACTATAGTATCTAATTTACAATTTCTTAAATTGCCTGAATATTGTATAATATCCTTAACTGTCCCGCCACCCCTCTTATCTCGCTGAAATTTTTCAGTATCTCGTGAAATAAATAAATAAATACTATAGAACCAGACTGAAATATATAATATGCTGTCACCTTCAAGAGATGCAATCCTATTATAGTTCGGAAATTCTTGGATGAGTCCTGTGACAGCTCACAAATTTGCCCCAATACAACCTTGTAACGATGTTCAGTAATTTTTATTATTTCTTTTAACTTTAATATAAGCCTCTATTCTAATAAATAGCAAGTTATTTATTACATAAGGTTGTATTGGGGCAAATTTGTGAGCTGTCACAGGACTCATCCAAGAATTTCCGAACTATAGTATTGTATTAGTTACCATAATCCATATAAGCGTTTACCAAACACCAATGCGATAAGAATAATTACTATATTAACGTCAAATAATTTTTTTTTCAAAAGAGATATGAAAAGTTTGTTTTATCACGTCTACTGTCTTCACTTGTATAATGATATTTCCTCTGTATTTATCGATGTATCCTATAATGTCTTCACTTGCATAATGATACTTCCTCTGTCTGTCCTTTCGTTTGTAGGATTTGGTTTCAGTCAAGTGATCATACGCCTTGAATTTTCTTAATTTCATTACATTCAAATAATATATTTTTGGCATTTTCTACTATATGAGTATTTTTGAAAATACTATAGTTATTATTTTTTATACTTACACTACGTAGCAGTCTTGCGTAAATTAGGGAATAGCGCTTTATAGTAAATTCGAGATTTTTTTAATGTTTTCTTCTTTACTTTGCCGACATTTATTTGAAAAGACCGTTTTTTGTAATTTTTTCTATATTTCTTGATAGTTAATATTATAATTTTATTCTGTCTAGTAGTTATTGTTTATTAGAAATATCTGAAAGATATTTCAATTAATTAAGACCTATAATTCGATTAATTAAATATGACTACATTATCCATTCTAAAGATTAGTACATGTTTAGTTATTTACAAGTTTTCGTTATATCTATAAAATAAACTGAATCTTAACAAGAGTGCGAATATATCAACATAAGCCATTTTATAAACATAAGAAAGTTATTTGGAATCACAACATAAAAAGTTTGAAGACCAAGTTCATATTATAGATAAAAATTAGTAGAGTGCATTAATAAAAAAACAACGTACGAGTACATGATAGATATGTTACGTATTGATTCTCTTCTAATATCTTGAGATTTATGGCATATAAGAATAAAAACCAGCCGGAATAAAAAAATAAAAAATCAATTATAACAAAACGTACATCTTGATTTATTGACTAACATTCAACTGTGCTTCGTATATTGGCTTTAAAATACTACATTAATTTTAATAATGAGATATATTTACCAGATCTCTTATCCATTTCTTTTCATCCCTTGTCTTCCATTTGACATCTTCAAGTGACGTTTTTCTGACTAAAAGTACAATTTTATATTTTTTTAAGTGCTTAAACTTTATTTTGTTGCACACTTCTTAATATTATCTTTTTAACCCTTAACTTGATGGATGGAATAAGACCAAGCTGGCAAAAATTTGAAAGAAATCAAGTGGAAAATAGAGGATGGTGCACGACGTGTTGAATTATAATTGAATTATATAATTGAATATACTCGTAACAATAGATGCGTGAATGTTGAAGAAGAGAAAGAATTTAGCTTGAATACAAGAATGTAAAGAGTGTTTGCCTACTCACATTTACATTTGGTTAATACATTTACTCAACTGCAAATGGTATAATGAACAATAAAATTAATTAATCAAATGGATAAAATACTTATATTCCCAGAATAATTGATAATTTGTGGTAACACTTTACTAGCTTCTATATTTTGAGAAAGCTTTCCTAGATGCGGTATCTGAATCTTTTGAATTTGTCTTTAAATATACTTCGTTAAGTCTTCCGCATGGTGAACTTTGCAATGAGAAGAAAAGGGTTTGCTGGAAAATTGTCGTCGGAAAAAGAAAATATTGCATCGACGGTTTGTTTTAATTAATTAAATATTTTATTACGGAAATTGGGGGGAGTTGAATATTTGAAGGGAAAATAACTGCAAGAATGCACAAAATGGGAATTATCAAAAGTTTGCAACATTAAAACTTTTCGAATGACGGTGCATTTGGGGAAAATGTTTTTGTCGTTTGAATAAAAAGTTTTACTTCTGATACAGACTTTTTTAATTTTGTTTGTTTGAAGCGTGAACGTAATTGTTTTTAATGGGACGAGATTTTTTAAACTATGCTTATGCACAACTCGATGATCTTTGTGTTAAGTCAACGTGTTTGGAGTTGAGTATTATATACGAGTATTTAGTAAACAATGTTAATGTGTAACCTTGTCAAGTAATCCTCAGTGTAGCTAAAATCTGATGTTCTCGTGGCCGGGCTCGCCCTCTAGTGATGGAAACTTTAACTCGACTCAGGTGAATGTTATGAAATGAACTCAAACTTTTTGAAAGCATCTCTCTTAAATGTATTTTTATATTTGTGTTTGTGTTCGTTTCTATGTATGTGCCCGTGTTGGTTTTTATATTTATATTTATTTTCATATTTATATTCATATTCATATCCATATTCATATTTATATTCACATTGATATTTATGTTCATATTTATATTTACATTTATATTTATCATATATTTAAATTTATATTTACATTCATATTTATATTTATTAATATTAATATTTATATTTTATTTAAATTTATAAAATACTTACATTTATATTTATATTTATATTTACATTTATATTTATATGTTTATTTATATTTATATTCATATTTATATTTGTATTTTTATTTATATTTATATTTAGATATAAATTTATATTTATGTTTATATTTACATTTTGATTTATATTTATATTATATTTATATTCAAATATATATTCATATTTATGATATATTCTTATTTATTGTATATTCATATTTACATGTACATTTATATTTATATTTACATTTATATTTATATTTTATTTATATTTATATTTATATTTATATTTATATTTACATTTATATTTATATTTATATTTATATTTATATTTATATTTATATTTATATTTATATTTATATTTATATTTATATTTATATTTATATTTATATTTATATTTATATTTATATTTATATTTATATTTATATTTATATTTATATTTATATTTATATTTATATTTATATTTATATTTATATTTATATTTATATTTATATTTATATTTATATTTATATTTATATTTATATTTATATTTATATTTATATTTATATTTATATTTATATTTATATTTATATTTATATTTATATTTATATTTATATTTATATTTATATTTATATTTATATTTATATTTATATTTATATTTATATTTATATTTATATTTATATTTATATTTATATTTATATTTATATTTATATTTATATTTATATTTATATTTATATTTATATTTATATTTATATTTATATTTATATTTATATTTATATTTATATTTATATTTATATTTATATTTATATTTATATTTATATTTATATTTATATTTATATTTATATTTATATTTATATTTATATTTATATTTATATTTATATTTATATTTATATTTATATTTATATTTATATTTATATTTATATTTATATTTATATTTATATTTATATTTATATTTATATTTATATTTATATTTATATTTATATTTATATTTATATTTATATTTATATTTATATTTATATTTATATTTATATTTATATTTATATTTATATTTATATTTATATTTATATTTATATTTATATTTATATTTATATTTATATTTATATTTATATTTATATTTATATTTATATTTATATTTATATTTATATTTATATTTATATTTATATTTATATTTATATTTATATTTATATTTATATTTATATTTATATTTATATTTATATTTATATTTATATTTATATTTATATTTATATTTATATTTATATTTATATTTATATTTATATTTATATTTATATTTATATTTATATTTATATTTATATTTATATTTATATTTATATTTATATTTATATTTATATTTATATTTATATTTATATTTATATTTATATTTATATTTATATTTATATTTATATTTATATTTATATTTATATTTATATTTATATTTATATTTATATTTATATTTATATTTATATTTATATTTATATTTATATTTATATTTATATTTATATTTATATTTATATTTATATTTATATTTATATTTATATTTATATTTATATTTATATTTATATTTATATTTATATTTATATTTATATTTATATTTATATTTATATTTATATTTATATTTATATTTATATTTATATTTATATTTATATTTATATTTATATTTATATTTATATTTATATTTATATTTATATTTATATTTATATTTATATTTATATTTATATTTATATTTATATTTATATTTATATTTATATTTATATTTATATTTATATTTATATTTATATTTATATTTATATTTATATTTATATTTATATTTATATTTATATTTATATTTATATTTATATTTATATTTATATTTATAGTTATAGTTATATTTATATTTATATTCATATTTATGTTTATAATCATATTTGTATTTAAAATTTTGATTTATATTTGTATTACATTTATATTCATATTTATATCCATATTTATATTCATATTTATGTTCATATTTATATTCATATTCACATTCATATTTATATTCATATTTATATTCATATTTATGTTCATATTTATTTTCATATTCACATTCATATTTATATTCATATTTATGTTCATATTTATATTCATATTTATATTTTTTTTTATATTAAGATTTATATTTATATTTTAATTTATATTTAAATTTATATTCATATTTATATTCATATTTCTATTTATATTTATGGTCATATTCATATTTATATTCATATTCTTACTTACATTTTTATTTAAATGTTCATAAAACTTACCTTCCTTTTGGTTGACCAAATTCTTTCTACCACCTGGATACTTTATAGCACTTTTTTTGTAATTATCAATTCCTTTATGACCATATATTATTATATTAGACCGTAAATAAATGAACACTGAATTATTAGCCTTTTCTCTCGCCTAATGTTCAATAACCGAATTATTAAGGGAACGTAATGCACTTCCAAAAGAACCATTTACTCTTACATAAAGTATTTATAAATTGATTTTCTTCTGAACATCGAATGATTAAATTAGTTCATGTTCGCTCGATTAAAGGTCTTTATAATTCATATCTATACAGAACATCGTTGATTAGAAACTCAGGCTGCTTTTTTCCCCTAGAATATTATAGACTTTATTCGACCTAGGTTTTTTAATATCCATAACTTTGGACAAATATTTTCTTTTTAAATTATTAAAAAAGCTCAAATAGAAGTGAATAATTAATATCGAAAATGATTCCTCGGAACACTCACGTTTTCAGTTTAGCTTGGAAACAATATAGTTTTTTCGACCATACTGTGTTACAGTATTTATGACATACACTGACGAGTTATTGCAAAATAATATGTATACTCGTATAATATATCAATATATAAATTATTGATTCCTGAGCTCCATATATGGTAAAAGATATATTGAAATTCGAATATTAATTTCCTTTGATACGTACAACTTCGCCCACTATCTTTGAACTATATATTTTTTCGCCAAAAAACATTACGCTTCAGTGAAATTATGACATGTTTTCAGCAAATCAAATATGAGTAAAGAGAATGTATGCATCTATTGTGCCATCAACCCACACCAATGCCATGCTGGTGAAATCCAAAGCTGAGAAATTTTTAAAACTCAATCCTCAAAGCTTTTGGTTTCACACTATTTGATATTCGGGAATGAAAAGACGTGGCACGTATGAAAAATATGTGTTTTCATTCTGCAAAATATTTGAAAGGAAGAAAAATTGTTTTTTTTATGTCATCCATTATGAACCAAACAGTATTTTTTTTCAAATTGATATAGAAAGAAGGGAATAAATGGTTTCAAACACGACTTGTTTCTTTGATTATATTACATCAATGAAAAATGTTCTGTTTTCGAGGATAAAATTTAAGTTTCAAATAGTAGTTTTTGCTATAGAACACTGCACGCATCATAGTATAAATAGGCCAAAACTCATACGACGGCTGTCGCCAAACAAGGAATACGAGAATTGAATTTTGAATACAAGAGAGCGAGAGAGGAATACTTGGATTCTCTCCGAAAGTAATTCGAAATTTGAATCTCGGTGGGTCCATGATAAATGAAAAGATGGAAACTATACTGAACGAATTTTAAATACCTAGCTAACAATTTTTGAACCGGTATAAAAGGGGACGATGTATAAATGATATATATATATATATATATATATATATATATATATATATATATATATATATATATATATATATATATAAACAAATTCTACATTTATGAATATATATTTTCATAAATGCTGAATTTGTTTTACTTCTGTAAATATTTCACGGGCTGCAACTAGTACATACTCGTATTAAGCTAGATGAGTTACTATTACATATCGGAAGATCAACAAAGGTTTCTTTGTAGATCGTCTAACCTTGGTAAGTTTTTTGTGGTTTTCTTATCAATTATGTTTTTTAACATATGCAGATACGGAGAAGTATCTTATCTAATGCCCGCAGCCACTACCTTCCTTTACTGACACTTAACTTATGTAAATACGTTATGTAATAGTTTAACGATGTTAATAATAGTGTGTTCGAATCTCGAGTTGGAGCGCCCTTGAGGAGAGTTTGCTCTCGAAACGGCGTTTTATAAATTTTCCTTTTATTAATATTTTAATTGAGACTTGCTTGCATGATCTGTATCTTAAATGAATATATTATTAAGAAATAAAACACTTAACATAAAAAAAATTATGTATTCGAGCTGGATAGGTCAAAACAAGACGCTAACTAACGACCTTCTGCACAGAAGTCCGCTTAGTCCTCCATAAATAAGCAGCTCTTTGTTTTTTACTAATTAGTTACAATTTTAAGATCATACCCTGTAAAGTCTTAGATGAGATACAACCTGCATCGAAATTTAAAATTAGCCGCAAAAATAAGTAGGTTAATGTCAAATAATTAGGAATATTTTTTAATCAGATACAGAGGAAAATCAGAAAATTCCTCCATCTAGGTCGGTCCACAGCCTAGCACTTCACTATGTAGAAAAAAATAGGGGAAATTAAAAAAGTAAGTTTCCAGAAATCGTTTTGTTTTTCAGTCATCAAAATGTCTTATAAATTCGGAGGCAATTCTTTTCATTAAACCTTAGCCATATTTTTTTTTCTCAATATAATAATTTTCTTGAGTAAAAATACTCATAAATATTTCTTTAAATTTCTACCTCGATTAACAGGGCTTCTCAATCTAGTGAAAATATAAACATACGTTTCGCATCACTACAATCATCAGTATGACCGTCTTACATTACATCTAGCTTCGAAATGCACCCTATTCAATCACTAAACCCTAAATAGAGACGTCGTCTAAAAAAATCATCTTGATCTATGGAAAATATCTATGGAACCGTTTAGAAAGCAAACTTTTCTCAAGGGCGCTATATGTGTGCTAGTGTTATTGCTTCTTTACTTGTGGTAGTATTGCCAACAAGTTCAATGATGAATCATAATTTCCATATATACTCCCAGTGGTTATCATCCAGAAGACTCAATTACTGGGGCTGAAGATAAAATGGTTTCTCGGCCACGCGCTTCAATTTATCCGAATTACTAATTCTGGTGAATAGAAGAGTACCATACCACAGAACAGGAAGAAGAAGAATGATAAATAAAGGGGAAAAAACGGATGTGATCATTAGACAAGGCGCTTCCCAGCATCTTCATACGAGCATTACACAGTTGAAAAATCACCCTTCCCTTCATGAAAATCTTTGCTTTGCAAGAAGTACAAAAAAATATAAATTATCACCACTAATAAACACATTTTCTAAAAGTTTCCTTTTCAATATCTTCACCCTGAAACGTAATTATTAAATTTTCTGGAATTTTATAATTTTTAATTAAAATTTGTTGAATAAGGATAAAAAGTTATTTGCTTGGAGTTATAGAAAAATCAGCCTCTTGAATTTGTTGTGATGGAAATTGATTGATGAGCCGAGCGATGAATTATAGTTTCCTGCGTTAAATTATTTTATTAAATTCTTTCCCATCAGCATTTTTGGAATGGATTTATTGATTTATGTGGCATCTTAATTTTCATTTTAAAGCCGAAAATTTATTAATGACATATTTCGTACATTTACGCAGCAAACTTGAAGAAGATAAATCTTCGACCTTAAGAAGAAGATAAATCGAAAAAATATAATTTAGTGTCTTATTTTACATCGACATGCTGTGCTATATTCTGTGCTATATTATGTGTGCTATATTATGTGTGCTTTTCAATACATACATGCTGTGCTATATTATGTGTGCTTTTCAATATTTTAGATCGAGGTATTTATATTACATGATGTGCTATATTATGTGTGCTTTTCAATATTTTACATCGAGGTATTCATATTACATGCTGTGCTATATTATGTGTGCTTTTCAATATTTTACATCGAGATATTTATATTACATACTGTGCTATATTATGTGTGCTTTTCAATATTTTACATCGAGGTATTTATATTACATGATGTGCTATATTATGTGTGCTTTTCAATTACATCGAGGTATTTATATTACATGATGTGCTATATTATGTGTGATTTTCAATATTTTACTTCGAGGTATTTATATTACATGCTGTGCTGTATTATGTGTGCTTTTCAATATTTTACATCGAGGTATTCATATTACATGCTGTGCTATATTATGTGTGCTTTTCAATATTCTACATCGAGGTATTTATATTACATGATGTGCTATATTATGTGTGCTTTTCAATATTTTACATCGAGGTATTTATATTACATGCTATGCTATATTATGTGTGCTTTTCAATATTTTACATCGAGGTATTTATATTACATGCTGTGCTGTATTATGTGTGCTCATCAATATTTTACCTCGAGGTATTCATATTACATGCTGTGCTATATTATGTGTGCTTTTCAATATTTTACATCGAGGTATTTATATTACATGCTGTGCTATATTATGTGTGCTTTTCAATATTTTATATCAAGGTATTTATATTACATGCTGTGCTATATTATGTGTGCTTTTCAATATTTTACATCGAGGTATTCATATTACATGCTGTGCTATATTATGTGTGCTTTTTAATATTTTACATCGAGGTATTTATATTACATGCTGTGCTATATTATGTGTGCTTTTCAATATTTTACATCGAGGTATTTATTATTATATTATATTATACGTATTCTCGGATGGTGGGGAGATCTAGGTCTTCGTGAAGCCGTTTGTTGCTGACAAAGTAGGGCGCATCCATAATGGTGCGCATTGCCTTGTTTTGCAACACCTGGAGTTTGCGCATATGGGTTTCGGCCGCGTGGCCCCAGACCGGGATGGCGTACGTCATCTGAGGACGCATGATGGCCTTGTACAAGTTTAACTTGATACGAGGGGACATCTTACTGTGTCTGCCCAAGAGTGGTGTGAGGGCTTTCAGAGTGCCGTACGCCCTCCCGGTGATGTTGGTGGTGTGCTTTTTCCAGGACAGCTTCGCGTCTAGAGTGACGCCGAGGTATTTCACCTCGTCGCACCACGGAACGCTCTGGCCGAAAAGTCTGAGTGGTCGGATGAAGTCCAGACGTCTTCTAGAAAAACGGACTGCTGCACTCTTGGAAGGGTTTATCTTAACCTTCCAATTTCTACACCAGCGTTCCAGTCTAGGAATGAAATTTTGAATGCGAAAGTGGGAATCGCAAGAGGGTTTCGAGGATGAAAGAAAAGCCGTATCGTCCGCGTATTGTGCGGTGATAGATCGACTGGTCTGGAGAGAGGGCATATCGCTGGTGTATATGTTGTAGAGAGTGGGGGAGAGGAGGGCTCCTTGCGGAACCCCCGCTTGTATGGGCCGGTGGGATGAATTTATACCGCTCACCTTGACGGAGAAGGTGCGGTCTCTGAGAAATGATGCTATGATCTGCACGAGGCGGAGAGAGATTCCGGCCTTGTGTAGTTTGAAGAGCAGTCCGTTGTGCCAGACCGTGTCGAAGGCTTTCGCCACGTCCAGCGAGAGGAGGGTGGTTTGATGTTTTCTGTTGTAACCAGTCACTATGTGTTCTACGACGTTAAGAAGTTGATGAGAGGTCGAGTGTCGCGGTTGAAAACCGTGTTGCGTGTCTGGAATTATGTTAAGCGAGGTTATCTCGCTTGATAGGCGATCGAGGATAAGTCGTTCGAGCACTTTACCTAGGGTAGGCAGTAAGCTGATCGGGCGGTGATTTTCGGGGAGTGTTAATTTTTCACCCGGTTTCGGAAACATTATAGCGTCTGCGCATTTGAGAGCGGAAGGGAAAAATCTATGCCTGTAACAGGCATTAAATATTGAAGTTATGGCGCAGACCGCTTTGTTCGGGAGTTTCTTCAGGGTGAAGTTGTTTATTGAATCTGGACCGGGAGCTCTCTTATTGTGGAGGTGGTGGATAATTTTGTGAATTTCTTGCAGAAATCCGAAGTCGGCGGGGGTCGTGAGGCGACAATTTGTTTGACCTTTTTGTCCACCGAGGCGGAGTGCGTCGGGTTGTTGAGGTCAGAGTTTGGGGTGAAAGTGGTGGCGAGCGAGCCGGCAAATATTTCAGCGCGGTCGCGCGCCGAGAAAACTGTTCCGTTTGGGCCCTGTAAGGGGGTGGACCGTTGAGGGGTTGTGCGGAGAGAACGAGTCAGCCTCCACTTTTTGTGTTCCTCGACTTCTAGTGATTCGATAAATTTGCCCCAACGATCATTACGATGGCGCTGTAGGTCGAATTTGATCTGTTTCACCAGACGATTGTACAGTGTTTTGTACGTGGGATTGGCGGTCTTCTGCCATAGCTTTCTGATCTTGTTCTTCTCCGCGATTTTGACTTTAATATCGACGGGGAGCGGGGGATCCGGCTTTTGGGGAGGTCTCAGTTTTGAGGCTGACCGAGGGCCGATTTGATGTTGTCGGTGAGATAACTCACCGCTGCATCAATGGCCTCGGCGTCAGGAAGAGAGGTCGGCACCCTGAGATTTGACTTGAGAGTGACCGCGAAATCATCCCAGGAGGTGATATGCCTCCTGAAAGGTAACGGATCCTGGAGAGGGTTGTTGTCAGTGAGTGTTAGTAAAACCGGGTAGTGGTCGGACTGCAACTGCTCTAGTACTAGCAAGTCGCTATAAAACGGGATGTTATTTTTGATGATGATGTCTAGGACGTCTGCAGAGTCGTTTACTCTTTGGAAGGATCTTGTTGGAGTGGCGGGGGCGTCCACAAGGTAATTTTTGCGGGAGGAGATCTCGGCTAGCGCGCGGCCTTGGGTGTTTTTGACACGACTGTGCCAAAACGGATGTTTGGCGTTGAGGTCTCCCGCTACTATAGTGGGAAGATTGTCCGCGAAGAGTGAGTCCAAATCTGACTCGAGAAGCGGTAATGACGGTCGGAGGTACGCGGACACGAGCTTGAACCACAACGCTGGTACTCTCAATGTTGTCCGTGGGGGCGGATGCGGAGAGGCAGTGATCGATGCTCGCCTTTATTATGATAGCTGTGCCGCCTCCTCTGCCTGTGAGGCGGTCATTACGGTAAACATAATAATTTCGGAGAGAGTATCGGTGGCTGGGTTTTAAGAAGGATTCATTAATCATCATCACATCTAGGTTGGGCTCGACGATGAAGTCCTCGATTTCTTGCTTGTTGTTTCTGCAAGTGCCGTTTGCATTCCAGAACGCGACAGTTAGGTGGCAGGGTCTGCTGACTCTAGCCATTGTAGGGGACACACATTGCGAAGGAGTTGAAGACCTCGCGGGCCATGTACATGGCCTCGTCGAGGATCTTCAAAACTGTTGAGATGTCAGCCTGCGACGGATAACGCGGATTTGGGGGTGCTAGTTGGGGGGCTGGTTGGGAGGAGAGCTGAGGGCGGGCATTTTTTGCGATGCTCGCGTAAGAAACCGTGGGGGATGCGACTCTCGACACTGGCATGGCCAGAGGGGGGGGGACATCCTGGGGGCTTCTCTGGCTGGCGGGGGCGCAGAGGGGTGGGTGTGTTTTGCCGTTCTGATCATGGGGTGAGAGGGACAGCTTCTGTAGTTGGCCGGGTGGGGGCCGCCGCAATTGGCGCATTTTGCAGGGGTGTCAGCCGGCTTTTTACAGTCGGCTGTTCGATGGCTACGTGCGCATTTAACGCATACGGGAGGGGCGTGACAGCTACCAGCGCTGTGAAAGAATTTTTGACAGCGATGGCACTGTCTTGTTGGGGAGGTTTTGCGCAGCTCCTCCACGGAGATCTTCATGTCGAAGATGCTGTGGAGGTCGTTGTAGATGCGACGTCCATTTTGTGATTTGGTCAGTTTAACGATGACCAACGGTAGGGCTTTCCTCTTCCGGTCCTTCATCTTGAAGACGTTCAGGACCGGATAGTCGAGGGATTTAAGTTCCTCTATGACTTCCTCGACTCCGAAGGAGGTGTGGACGCCGCGTAGGACCACGAGGAGGGGTCTCTCGCTGTCCAGCTGGTAAGTGTAGTAGGGGACCTGGAGCCGGCTGGTTTCTTTTGCCAGCAGACGGTACGCGTCTACAGACTTCGTCTGTATACGGAGGTTACCATTGTTCATTGCCTTCGAGGTGAAGGGCATGTTGGCGTCGTGGAGCTTTTTCCTAAGCTCCGCGTATTTTTCCGCATCCCGCAGAATAATCGGCGGGATGCGCTCCGACTTGATCGGGAGCGGAGCAGTTTCGGAGCGAGCCGGTGTGGCTGGAGATGTTGGGCCTGGCGGGCTTGGAAGCCTCTGCTTTTTGGCAGAAGTAATTTTCTTTGGAGCCGATAGCTCTTTTGGAGGGCTCTCTGGTGACCGTTTTCGACGGTTTGTTACCGTCTGCCAGTCCATGTCGGAACCATCCGGCTGAACAGGTGAAAAAGGGTGAGACGCTGCGGTTATGGTGATTTTGGGGACGGGGGCGGTGGGTACACCGTCCATATTCGAGCAGAGTTTATTGGTGGGTGGGGCCGACAGTGGTGAGGAGTTGATGAGCGTACTCGGTGGTACCTTGGGCTGGGCGGGGGGTGTCGGGGGGGTTATTGTAGTTAGCGTTGATGGGGTGTGAAGCGGGAAGATGACTGTGTCATCGCCTATGTATTTTTCTTCTCCTCGTTTAAGGAGAGCCGTGAGAAACTTTGCGGCTTTCGCCGACGATTTTCGTGTGTCTTCGCGGAGCAGGTTCATTGCCTCTTTAAGAGACATGGGGGGGCTGGGGGAGACCGTCGGGTCTTTAACTGGGAGGACCCGCGAAATTTTGCGCTGGGATCCTTTTTTCCTTATGCGCCAGTGCACAATGTCTGCGCTGGTAGGCATTTTTTAAAATGATGTGTAAATATATACTAAAAAAAATATATAATAAATGTAGTAGTTGGGAGGGGTGGGAACAGAAAAGTCCGTTCACTCACCCGAATGAGGAGACGTCGGTGACGTCGTCGGGCGTGTCACTCGAGCACCGGTGATGGCTGGAACTGCGGTGACGGGTGGCCTTCTTCTTCCCTCCTTCTTAGTGATGATGTTGATGTCCGTACGGGCTGATAGTGATGGTTGATGGCACTCGATGGCGTAGAGGCTTGAAAAAAGGAGCGAAAAAGCCCCTGTTATGGTTGCTTCAGAGATGTGGAGGAGACTGATACACAGACGTGTTGATAGTGATGATGGCAGCTGCGGGTAAACGGTGGCGGTCTCCGTTCGCTTCTAGGTGGTGAGAGCGTCGGAGAGCGAAGTTGCAGGCGACCGTCCTAGTCGGCTGTGAGCGGCCGAATGGCTTTTCAATATTTTACATCGAGGTATTTATATTACATGCTGTGCTATATTATGTGTGCTTTTCAATATTTTACATCGAGGTATTTATATTACATGCTGTGCTTTATTATGTGTGCTTTTCAATATTTTTTCAAATTCATTAATCCATTATATGGTCTAGTTGGTAAGACTAGACACATGCGGGGGGGGGGGGGGGGGGGGTTTGGGTTTTATTCCTGATAGTACAAAAAAAAAACTCACGCGGTGAATACGTCTTTCCTGTTTACGTGCGGTAGTATTGTCAACATGTGAATTGATGAATCGTGAATTCTGTACAGACTCCAGTAGCTTTAAGTTTGAAAGCTTGATTACTGGCACCAAAGGCAAGGCTGTATCCCGGACAGTCTCTTTAAGTGTTGACTAGTATTATACGAAAGATGTGATACTCTTCAACATATCCGAATTGACGATACGGACATATTGAATAGCGTAGCCAAGAGACAACATTGTCTACGACACTTGTTCGTTATCACACATATTGAAAATACAACCGCATATGAAGAGGCAACACATGTCAGGTGCACACAAGTATTTTTACCAGGTGAACACTACTAGACTGGCATTTTTATAAACTGAGTATTTCATTTGCAATGTCTTCAAAATAACTTAAAAATCCTACATATAAAGACTGCGCCACTTTGAACATTTTGACAATATAATCTAAAACTCCTTAATAGGTGATACGATGAACCCAATATATTACGGGGATTTGTGGTTATTTTTTAATAAAGGCAATACATTCATATATGAATCAAATATGCAATATTTATCACAAACAATAAATAGTATTTACTTTTACTAGAAATCTGTTCAGCCATAAATAATTTCTAAAATAAAAATAAAGTATTAAAGTGAAATATTAACATTATTTTTCGGTTGATGTTTTTTATTTGAAAGGTATTTTCTTATTGAGATAAAAAATAGGTGAATAGTGTTCACATATTTTAAAACATTTGTTTCATAAAAGTGATGTACTCATTTTCAATATTTTTTTATACGAGTAATTTGGAAACATTTAAATGAAATTCAATGCAATGAATATTGATTATAAAATAAATATAATACCACATCATATATTTTGAAAAATACTAGTGCAGAAGAGGTCTGTTAACACATTAAACCGAAGCATAATGCCACCAGGCCAGTTCAGTGAGGTGGAAGGTCCCGATATTGCCCTGCATTTGAAGACCTCGTATCAACCTTCGACCCTGGACCCATGGGGATGGAAATGGATCAAGTGATATCACCGGATAAACCCTGGCAATCGGACCCAAGTTCATTCAACTTTTTGAAAGTTTTCAAGGCACGTGCATTCATTGAATTTAAATAAAAAACGCAGATTTTGTTAAACTTTTAGGATTTCTTACTTTCTGAAATAGAATAAAAAATGGAAAATATTTTATTTAATGGAAATGAATTTTTCTGCCAATGTTTTCTTGAGGGTTGAGACTTTCTGTTAAAAAAACAATTGATGTTAATTAAAATTAATTTCTTGTAACTGAAATTGTTATATTTAAATAAAAATGGATTTGAAGTCAACTAGCAGCAAAAAATCTTTGCTTTCTACATTAAACTTTCTGAGCTAAAGTTTATTGTGTGATTGTGAGTTTTTTGCTTCCAGTGTAATACAACCCTAAAAAAGAGTACCGTGAAACATTTTTTTATAGTCCTCTTGAAAATCTCTTCAAAAGCAAATCATTCGTTATACCAGGTCCAGCAATACACAGGGAAATGTTATCAAGTCTATTGAACGGTGTGTAAATAATTTGCTGATAAGTTTATTTTCCCTATAGTTTTTTTATACTGCCTTCTCATTATTTATTTTTTATTGTTCCCACAATTAGTGATTTTTCTTATAAAATAGTGTTTTTATTTTTCCTTTACTGATATTGAGTGCTTTTCTATTTTGTTTGTGTTTATGTTTTGTCGTTTTTTTTTAAATTTACCTTTTTTTCATTTTCATTGAGTCGTTTCAATTTATTTTTGCAAATATTTTGCATTGTTTTAATGCAAAATATTATTATTATTATTACAAAAATTAATGATGAATTAAATTAACTATTCAATAAATAATTATGCTATGAGAATAATTTGATATTTTCATTTTAAATTCATTAAATCAGCTTCCATCATTTCCAGAATATAATGATTTATACAATATACACTACATATTTTTTGATATTATATAAGGAATGTTTTTGTACATAAATTTAGCAGATATATTGATTTTTTTAATAATACATACTAATGATGATAAATATCAGTTTCGACGTGCAGTACTTAGATATAGATATTAAGAATATCAGTTTCTTACAGAAAATTTAACATCCCCCTTGTAAAAATAATCCCAAAAAGACGAGATAGATTTTGGAATGTATATGGTACATCCATATTTTGAAATTGTCCATTCACGTTTATCATTAAACTAAGTAAGGAGTACATATCGTTCTTTTCACAGAGTCCAGAACGCACTCCTGAAAATGGCCCCACGTATGAATCACCCTTTGATAGGGGTGGTGATATATGATATGATTTGTGGACGATAATTTATAGGTTATGAGGAAGTCGGTCCGGTTATTTGAACTAATGTGCGTGATTCCGGATGGTTCCCGATTATTGCAGTCCTGCAGATTTTATTAACCCCTGTGTGTTACAGTTGCGAACGTTCAAAGTGACCGTATCAGTCTATAACTTAAAGAATAAAATAGTTTTATGTTTTTTTATGATTAAGCCATAATAAAGTGCATCAATTGAATTCGACATGAATGGTTTCGATGTAATAAAGTGCAGAGCGTGAATTTGACGAATAAATCAGTTATAATGTGTAAATCCTTACATAAAACAATATTTCAATTAATTTAACGCAATTTAATTGAAGTATTACACATACTAGAGACTATCTAAAGCCGAATGTGTTAATATCACATATTGGAAGATTTACAGAGGTTTCTTGGTAGTTTGTCTTCCCTTGGTAAGTTTTATTGCCAAATATGTTATTCTAAATAAATTCAGATGCGGAAGAAATCAGTATAATAACCACAGCCACTACCAGCCATCCTCACATTTAACTTTTTTTAATATATCAACGTAGAGACTGAGAGGAGCCGAATATAAACTGTAGAAAGATGTGCATTTTGAAGAATACTCGGAGTGATATTGTACGTCAGAATACGGAATTAAGTGATGAATGTGAACTTAAGGCTGATGTAGAAGTTTTTTTAGCCTTTTTTACTAAATGATTTTCCAAAAATATGCAGTGTGGAGAAATTCTTTATCAAATGACCGTTGCCAAAACTTTCCTATCCAAAATTGTTTTTTTTTTGTAATACTTTTAATCTGTCGATACCAGTGAATTTGGATCCCAACTATGGAGCGCCCTTTAGTAGAGTCTGTTTTCTAAATGTCATTTTACTATAATTATTATATTAATAATAATTTTGAAATATTAAAGCAAATTCTTATAAAATTAAGACTTTGTGGTTTTTTTATTGAAGATTTTTTTATGCAATATTTTGCTTTGGTTGAGTTTTTTCATTCAATTTTTTTATATAAAATATGACATGTTCTATTTCGATAACTATTGTATGTTGTTATATTAAATATATTCACTGATTATGCAAATTTGTATTAAGAAAGATATTGACTACATATCCGATAAAATGGGCAGATTCTATGTTTTTTTTTTGGGTCTTCTCATATCAATAAAATTTTACACCACGAAATATGTAAAATGCAACATTTGTTTTAAATTATTTTAAATTATCGGATACATGCATACATTCCACCTAGCCCAACCCCTATTAGATTAGACAGAAAGGACAGATCTAGACGTTTTTCTATCCATACACACAGCGTTCCCTTCGTCCATATCCATACATTTAAATCGTATGGATCAATAAAATAAATATGTGTATTGTTTTATATAATTCATTAAACAGTAGTGTTGAAATTTTTATCTAAAAGGATATGGGTTTTAAAATTAGTTATTGTGTATTGTTATTGGAAATAAGAAATAATTTAAATATTATGAGAAATAAAATATAATATTAAGCCAATATTATTCCAAAGCTATTTGTTTTGGCAGTAGTTAAGCGATTTCCAAGCAAAACAATAAGTTTTAAAAAGTTCAACATATAAGTTATCTCAACTTCAGTGATAGTCTAGACTAGTCAATGACAGACAATTAAGAATACTTTATCTGAGACACGTATTTCTTAATGTATTTTAAAGCCCAAGTGAAATATTTCTGAAGCATTTAAAGTGAAAGAGTCAAACCTTTACCATTGCTTTGATGGAAAATAAGTGACATAAATGAATCATGAGAGTTACAACACTTGTCAATAAGTTTAAACAAGGGGCATATAGATGCCGAAACCAGCTTAAAGATCTTCACTTATTATTTATAATGATTTATTTTATTTGAAAACGTTCTTATTGAGACAATATGGCGTTTTAAGATTTTAAAAGAGAAAACAATTATTTTAATTTCACTTTTTTTTTAATATTTGATAATATTTAAAGATGGATTGGGTTATCTCAAAGTTAAATTTATTTTCGTTATAATTAATGAGCGCGAATAAAACAAGGATAGCGAAATCGTTCTGTTTGAATAAAAGAAGACATAAATCTCGGGCGAACAATTTGTTCTCCAAAATAAAATCTGTCCACTGTTCCGGACAATAAACTTTGCAAAAGGTTCAATTCTCCGATCGGGATACCTGCAGACGGAGACTCAAATCAAAACAAAAGTGCCAGACAATTGAAATATTTCAAATTCTGCTTGACTTTATATTAATTTGAAACAGTTTATTTATCAAAGCCTTTGGTTTTAATTTTGTGGAATTCCATATTAGCATGTTTAATAATAAATTACTTTGTTGTTATATTAATCTCCGACACACGTATTTCTACCTTCTATCCCGAAGCTCTCATACGTCACAATAATTGAATAAAACAATGAATTTAGAAAAATTACAATAACACAAAGCTATAAACCAGACCAAGAAAAGTACAATAATATATAATATAACCAATGATTGCAAAAGGTTTCTTTCCTTATGAACATTATTCCTTTGAGTCAATAGACCACACACTGTTGAAATAGCATGACATCAGTCAGACCTAAGCACTGCTCTCGTAACAAACGAAATCTATGCGGCTGGGTACAACTTAGCTGGAATATACCCAAACCATTTCTGCAAGTTGTTGAGCCAAAGGATGTGGCGTCTTCCTTTGTCTCGTTTGCCATTTATTTTTCCCTAGATTTTTTCCCTAGATTCCCTAGTTGTATTATAATTTATCTTGTGTCTCTAATTATGTGACTGAAATCAACGGAGTCTTAAGGATAAGTCTATAAATTCCAATTTTCAAAGCCTAGATCCGATATGATGTTTCTTCGTTCAATAATAGAAAAGAGTTTAGAAGATGTAGCAGCGAACCATACGTATTCTGAATTCCAAGTAATCCTAAATAATGTTCATGAGGAGAGCTGAAGAATTTTAGAAATACAGACATATTAATATTCATATTTGGGGTATCGGTCGTCCCTTTACAACACTCTTTGGTCAAGTAGCTGCTGAATTAGAAAGAACACATTCAAACATTTTTTAATGCGACGTAAAGCAAGAACGCAATAAGATAGTTGGACTTACAGACTCATTCAGTATTACCAGATAAGAACTAAAGATACCACAAAGCGACCAGAATCACGCTGGATAGATAAAATACATAAAAAAGGTATTACATGACAGCAAACGATAATGGACTCACGATTTTGAATATGTCATGGTAGGTTGTTGTTTAATAGTCAATTAATCGAAGGCTAAAATGAAGATGTTGATAGCCTCCGTGGCTTAATTGGCAAGACACTTGTTTTCCAGTCAGAAAGGTTTCGAGTTGGATTTCCGTTGGTGCCCACCTTTTTTAATAAGGGTATAAGTTTGGTTTCACTTAATGTATGTTTTACATATTCCTAGCTGGTTGTAAGAAGTTACCACATGGCAAACTCTCTTTATTGTCTGTATACAGCAAAATCGTAATATAATAATGACAAAAAAATCTACAAAATTGAATTAATTCAATTATTTTTTTTTTATAATTCTTAGTGTTCTCACTTCTTTTATTGCAAAATTATTTATTATTAAAAAAAACGTATTAATTGCAAAAAATCGATGATTTTTTTAGTTATTAATTTAAAAAAATATCCTCTCTTGTATCACAAGGATGGTAAAAATCAATATAAAAAAGAGTCATAGATAACTTTGTTATGTATAAAAATACGTAGTTTAATGCGTCTAGTATTTTTACGAATATTTTCTACTGATCGGTTGGCAACTAATTATTGGTCCAGAAAAATTCCCGGCAGCTTAAGATATTCCAATTAATTTCTTATCAAAAACACCCTCTGGCACAATTGTGGGGGAGGAACCCAATTAATTTATTGATTTTGGTGGCTGCTATAATTCCATATTTCTCAATACTCTCGATAATTCAAAATAAAAATTACATCTTCTTCTCCGCGGTTTTCACCAAGAATGTTGTGTTTTGTAAGCAAGTTATATACCATATATACACGTATGTGTAGTATGAAGTGCTTAACTCAGCCAAAATATGTACAAAGTGTGATTTGTTTAACTCATCCGAAATGTATACATACTGTGAATTATTTAACTCAGCCAAAACATGTACTTAATAAATAGATTAGGGAAATCCGTCCTAAATATAGATGATTTGTGACAAATTCTGTACTCGAACTTCGATGGAATTATTTATTCCTTATTCATCAATTTGTATGAGACTCTTCAACGAATCCAAGTTGATGTTTTAGACACATTGAAGAAAATTACAGAAGCAACATTGTCTGCAGCCTCATTAATCTAGCCTTTGGATAAAGAACCACTTGAGTAAGCACGAAAGCCGCCGTTCGTTTTCGCATGTGTTGGCAATACTAACTTGCATGTGAAAAGACAATAACACACGCACACACCTAGTGTATTAGTGTCAATCTCTTTTACGTGCCCCGAACCCTTTATTTTCAGTTTACCATCGAAACTTGAACCCGGAACTCTTGTGTAGAGATCAAGCGTCTTACCAACTAGACCACGGAGGCTAATTTGATCATATAGGCATGAAGATTTACTAAAAAGTTTAAGTAAAAATTGTAAATCTTAAAATACTTTTCGAATTTTAATAAAACTGAAAAAATGTCCATTGAAACATCAAGGTCAAATCATAGAATCAGTGCAGCATTTTAATTACTTGGGTAGCATTGGTAATACCAAAGCAAATATAGATGACGTGATTCAGAATCTCGTAGATTAAGCGCAGCTTCCCGCGCGTTTTGGGATCTTCGTGGACGAGAGTTTTATAATCACGATCTAGCTCTGAAAACCAAAACTACTGTCATGAATGAACACGAAGCTACAATATAATCACACCATCTCGTATATACGGATGCGAATCATGGATTCCCTACAGTCGACATATAAGGACACTCGAAAAATGTGAGCTGAGGTACCTCAGTTAAATAATAAATATTCGATGGTATCAAAGGATATCAAATCATGAAGTTTTGAATGAAGCAAACGGTTTTAGCGTCAAGATTCTGGTGTCACGTGCTCGCCATGTATAACGCACACCTGAATATATATTTCCAAGAAACATATTTTTTTGGTGAGCGAACGGAAGACTGAAGAAAGCACGGTGGACAGCCCAAGATTTATAGAGACGTACTGCATGTGAAATATTAATGCTTAGCAGCTGGGAGTAAACAGAAGAAGACATAGCCAAACGGTCTAGAGCAGTTGGTAGTTGTCAGGGACCCAATGGGGAGAGAAGACGCAGACAAGCTGCAAGTACTTAAACGCCTTGCTTTATATGCAACAAGATATGCCTGTCACAAATTGGCTTATATAGTTACCTCCGGTATCATCAACTATGACTACCCTTATCCGACACTTTTTATTGCGACTTTTATTATACTCGTCACGGGTAATGAATATTCTAAGAAATTTAATCCATTTTTGTGTATAACATATATGTATAATCAAGCCAGAGCCTCGAAAATTTTACAGATATGTAATTATGAGTAGCATACAGGTGATTTTCATGATTTCAGTTCAGAATGATTTTCATTAATATTAAATTTGGTTGGATGGTGTCTTGTATTTCCTTAGAAAAAAATACGGAAATTTTATTATTTGTTTTGATAAACAAGAATATTGAAACGGAATATCTAAATAATCTTCTTAAAGCAGACTTTAAATAAAGACTTAAATATAATTTACATTTACGAGTATAAAGTATTTGTAATAATTTTCGAATGAATTGTAGTTAATCAGCATTACATAAGTATATGTAACCGCAATCCATTTAAGTATTCGTTAAACGTTCTTTAAAAGAAAATAGAATTCTTCTTCTTTTAAGGCTCTTCCTTCATTCCACTCTTCTCAGCTTTGTGAAATTTAGTTTTTCTAGGGCACTTTATTGTAAACGAAACACATCGATACTCCCCATTATTGGATAAAAATAGCTGAAAAGTTTACATAGTGTTCTTTTTCATAAAATGAGTGATAAAATATTCAAGGTATTTAAGGCTCTACTAGTTTTGATGCGTCAATCGGGTGTCATTCTCATAGATCTAGTGCTTCAGTGACTGCAGCTACAAGACTAATAACATTCGGTACAAGTATGGTTTTGGTATATGTATTGTTTCCGTTTTCAGTTGCAAAGTACAATCGTGTAAAATTAATCATCAATTAGTACACAGTACAACAACGTGCAGAAATTGTGACTTTTTTTGTTAAAATGTCAGTTCAACCAATGCCTGATAGAAAACAATTCATGCTTTGGCAAATCTATTTGAAAAATCTGAAATGACCTCAGACTCTTATCGTTCAGGAAGGCCGTGGACCGCCAGTTCTGAAAAAAAATATCGCCCGTGTTAGTGAAAGCGTTACGGAGTCACTTTGGAGACATAAATACAAAATTTGTCTTTCCTTTACGATGCTGATCCTCTGCATGACTTGCAGGTCAAAATCTCATAATATTTTCCTTATATATCTGACCCTTTTATCAATCGTGAAATTTTTCTAGTATTTCATTTAGTTTATAGTATTTCATAGGGTAAATTTCATAGGATAAATAATTACTTGTTTCGAAAGCAAAACAAAAAAATAAGGAAATTAAAATAATGTAAAGGTTTTTTTTATTTATTTACAATCCTTTGTGTAACATGCTAGTTCTGAAATCAGTTAAGCATTCTACGACAGAGGTTACATTGAAAACGATGCACATTATGTCCCATTTAAAATCAGTGTTAAGTAGTGCAATTTTCATAGCGTTTATTTTGGGTGATTTCAAGTTTTAGAATGAAGTATTCCCCCTCCCGCCCAGGCGGCAATTTTATGATCGCCTGGTGATCTTCTTCCTCCGCAAATTATTTTTAAAAATTTAAATCGGACTTACATTATATCCGTCCAAATTTAATTGCTTGTGATGTGCTCTTATATCAAATATATCGCATATATATGGTATATATACGGTACGGTTTATACTTTATAACCTATACGGTATACTCGTAACTTAAATTTCAGCAATCTAGAAAAATATTAAAAGTCCTGTATGTGAATACCATTCTGTGACTTTTTTTAGTTGCAATCATTGAGAATCGAACCCGAAACTCCGGAGCTTTAGAGGTTGTAGATAATTTATAATTAAACTTCGACCTAGAAAACTTCGCTTCGAGGATAATATTACATTCAACTTATATGCAGGAAAAAAACAATAAAAATACGAGGGTTATATTTCGATTCGTGCTCTTTTAATAAAGGCAGGATTGAAAAATCGTCCAAATAAACTCTTTTATATATTTTTTTGGACATGACAGAAACATTCAAAAGAAAAGAATAAACCCCAAACGCTTGCAAAAAACGATTCTAAGAAACCAGATGACCTTTTCTTTAATAACCTCAGCGTATTTTTGTAACAAGTTTAAAAAATCTCCCCTATAATAAAAGGAGAACTTTATTCATGATAGAAATAAAAATGCTTAAAAATACGGTTATCTTACTGCTTTACTCCTGATTCATTAATTCGTTGCGTACCCTATAACATATACGAATTGGCTATGTGAACATATTGAAGAGCGTGGTCGGGAGACAAAATTGTCGTCGGCTCTATTAATTGAGCCTTCTGATTTTAGTACCCCTGAAATAAGTACGGAAATTATAGTTCGTCATCGCATATTTTTGGCAATGCTGCCGCACATGAAAATACAACGACGTTCTAGCTTGTGTGAGTATTGTAATCTGACGAAATTTAATAGACTGGGATATTTAAAATTTTTGGCTACTATTGTGAATCGAAGCCGAAACCCTTGATTGTAAATCCAGCGTTTTTTTTTCATTTAATATTCTATAACACAAACATTTGGCTTTATTTAAGCACAAATTTATATTTACGAACTAATCTAATTTACATATTATAACTATGAACATGTAATTTTATTTTTAGTAATTTTATTTTTAATAAATTTAAGAAATAGTTAACGCCTACATACTCTAACTTATAACTTGATAATAATTCTTTCAACTAATTATTTAAATACTTATTATTTAGCACATAAATGTCCACTCGTTCCGGCTACTTGCATTTCATCACATTCACTCTGACCTCGGTCCTCAGTATGTATCCACTGAAGGGTGTTTTTTTTTCAAAGTTGTTAAAAAATGAGTTTTGAGCAAAATAAAGTTTTAAAACAAATATTTATTTTGTTAGGAAAAATGGCACATATCGCCCATATTTCTGAGTATATTGTAGTATTTAAATATATAAATTAATAATGACTAAAACCTTTCTCACAAAATACCAAAAATTGCTGATCAATAGCATATACCACTGGATCACTGCCAGTAATTAATAATATTTAATGATATTTGATGACATACAAATCACAAAATTGATATATTACTAGGCTAGTCAAAAAGTTTTGAAAGCGGAAATGAAAATACATTTTTTTTTAGGGGAAATCACTTTTATTGCTCAGTATAGTCTCCCATAAGATCAATACACTTGGTCCAACGATCTTCCAACTTTGTTGTCCCATCACGGAAGTGACTTTCTGGAAGGCCTGCAAAATACTCCTCTACGACGGCTATAACCTCTTCGTTTGATGAAAAATGCTTTCCACGAAGGATTTTTTTGAGGTGTGAGAACAGCCAGAAGTCAGAGGGAGCTAAATCTGGCGACTAGGGTGGATGCTGCAACAATTTGTACCCCAATTCACTGATTTTCGTGATGGTTTTTTGAGCTGTGTGGGTAGGTGCATTGTCTTGATGAAAAATGATTTTTTTCTTCTGCAAACCGGGTCTTTTTTCACAATTTTTTTCATCCAACTGGTCCAAAAGGTCACAATAATAATCAGAGTTGATTGTCTTACCAGTTTGGAGATAATCTATCAATAAAATTCCTTTTGCATCCCAAAAAACTGACGCTAACACCTTCTTGGCCGATTTCTGGACACAAACTCGCTTCGGAGCCAAAGTGCCTGGTTCACACCAGTCCTTAGCCTCTTGTTTTGATTCAAGATCATGGTGGTAGACCCAAGTCTCATCCATAGTGATGAATCGATGCAGAAAATCCTTTTTATCCTTTCGAAATTGCTCCAAATGTTGCTCAGAAAGTCGCATTCGAACGTGTTTTTGTTGCATTGTTAGCAAATGCGGCACCCATTGTGCACACAGTTTTTTGAAACCCAAAACTTCAGCCAAAATATGCCATGTTGTTCCATGTGAGATGCCTATGGTGTCAGATATCACATCCACAGTCGATCGATGATCTTCCAAAACCATATCCTGTATTTTCGCTATGATTTCTGGTGTTGATGCACTTTTTGGACGTTCTGAGCGTGGATCGTCTTCAACGCTTGTACGGCCACGCTTAAACTCCAAAACCCATCGGTGAACGGTTGGAAATGAAGGAGAAGACTCCTTTAATACTTTCACCATATTTGCATGGATCTCAGTAGCCGATAAACCTTCCAAAACAAAGAATTTAATCACTGCACAATATTCAGATTTTTCCATTGTTAAAAAATACACTGACACGTCAACTTCAAATGGCTTGTAAACAAAGAATGAATTGACAGATCGAAATGAAATTTTGAGTACGTTCTTATGAAAGATGAAATATTAAAATAGCGTAGAAATTTTGGTTTTTTTACTGCTCCATAGATGTCGCTTTCAAAACTTTTTGACTTACCTATTATATTTATCTCTGATTTTATTTTAAATGTTATATTTTTTTCAAATATGTTTTCTTTGTACGTGCATAACGTTGAATAGAATGTGTGGAAAAAATGTATGACAGAAAAAGATATGTAAAAATTAGGAAAGAATATGGCATGGAATAATATACTGTGCTTAAGATAAAGAAAGGAGCATTGAGATGGTTCGGCCACGTAAAAAGAATGAATGATGAAATATTCAGAAAAATAATCTATACATGTAGTTAAAAAGGTTGGGTAGACCTGGAAAAACGAAGCATGACCAAATTTATCAAATTCTGAAACAGAGAGAATTTTATTTTTTATAATAGGAGGATATACATGATGCGGTGTATTATGGACGTGGCCGATGCGAAAGATGTTTGCCAGGATATAAGAAAGTGGAGATCTGTTCTCTTAGCCTACCCCAATAAAGAAATGATTTGATGGTGGTGATGTCAATATATATTATTGGTGCATACTAAATTAAGACGGTATTTATTAGAAAATTAAAATAAATTAGCATTTTCACGGAAACTTATATTAAATACATAAAAATACAATAGTAACTTGGAAATACGTAAAAATATAATGGTAACTTGGAAAAATATTGAAACATATTAATTATTATTCGGTTTAAAAAAAATATCAAAAATATTCATATTACCACTTATTCGGAACTCAAATTTCGTCATGGGATATTTTTATGTAAATGAAAACCAGTTTTTTTACCTTGGTGAACAAAACCAGAAAACTGCGAAAATTTCTATAACGTGCAGAAAATATTTTTCACTCGTAAATTTTTTATTTTTCATTGAATTTAAGGATCATTTAATGTCCTTAAAAACAAACGAAATAAATTTAGTAACGTTGTTTGAGAAAAAAGTAATTTCTTTGTTTTAATATTAACAGCGATGGAAAAGATTTTGGTGTAGTTTTTGATATTATGATGCGGTTGGAATCATGTGTGATAGCTTGGGAATTAAGTATGTGTAAGGATGTGATTGTTTCAGGTGACTGTTTGTATTCAGACTGCCAGTAGTCAGAACAAATATATGAAATTGGTTAGTAAGAAATAAGTCTACTTCGTCATTTGCATTGCTTTGTGAAGTGGATCTCCCATATCCGCAAAAATGAAGCTTTTTAGCATTTTATTGTATGTACTTCTACTCAGTTTGCAGTACTAGTAATACTATGTTTATTGCTAATGTTGTTTTGATGGCATATCAAAAATGTTAAAATGGAAGTACAACCAATATTTAGATTATGGAGTTAATATTGATTTCGCTCCGATACACAATATATTTTTAAATTAAAAATGAAATGTATACAAATCGAATTAAGTTTATCCTACAAACTCCTCATTCGGCATTTTTCTTTAAAATCTAGTTACCCGCTATTCAGCATTTTTCTTTAAAAAAATTCTCCTAAATCATAGTCATCCTTACATCTTTGAAAACTAGGTTGGAAAAACGGTCGTGCTAATCGAGGGGAGTAAAACAGCGCAAGTTGAGATCCGGCGATCTTCTTTTTGGCGCAGAAAAGTCCAGCACGTTCATAACCTTCAATTAAAAAAGTGAATTTCATTAAAAATGGACGTGGTATCTTGTGTTTTCGGGGTACAGATATAAGAACGTTTCGTTTTATTTTACATGAAATTCTCTGAAGTAAGTTGTGATTATGATACAGTTGACATTCTTACCCCTTTACAAATTGCTTCTAATTTATATTAAAGCCTCAAGGTGATTAAGGTGTCAGCCTTTTCCGATGATAACTCAACACCTTGAGATTACGCGTTACAATTTATTGAACGGGGGTGAACCACCCCCCGAGGAGCATGAGTATTGTTGTGTTAAAATTCACATCAGAAATGCTGTTATTGCTGTAATAATCATGTCGTTGCCGCAGTTTTTGCCCTATTGTAAAGATACACGAGAGATTTGAATAATTTCAAATTCATTAATAAACAACGTGAATAATGACTTGACATATAACGTGTTGGCAATCAAAGTTATTATATAACTGAAAATTATACACCAATTTCATATTTTTAAAGTAAAAACAATTAACTAAATTAACGTTAACTACATTCAGATGAAACAAGTAAAAAAATATTTTTTAATGAAAGATGAAAATGTCAGAAAAATTATTGGTTTCTATTACAAATCATTATAATATACTTAATTTACTTTATTTTTCTTTTGAAAGAAAATTTAAGTGTTGAAAAAAGCAACACATCTGAAGTGAAATTTGAGGCAAACGTTAGAGGTTTTTATTCGAAGTTCAATACATTTTTAACATGTCTGATGAGGAAAAGTATACAAATATTAGAAGAATATTTAAAAGATTTCAAAGTATTACACTTGATAACATATATAGGAAGAATCTCAAAATATCCGCTCCATGCTGCCGATTTACTTTGAAAAAGTGCAAACATTTCAACGTTTTTTTACGATATTCATTCTTGCAAGTATCATAAATAAAAAAATTCAATATATGGTTTGCTTTAAAAAGCAGATAATTTTTCTTAAAACATTACCAGAATATACTCGTAAATAGGAAATAAATCGACACTCAGCTGTCAAAATGGTTAATTTATTTTGATTCTGAGGTCAACAACGAGAGAATATTTTGAATACTAAGCCGAACATTATAAGCTAATAAATAACAATAAAAAATTGGTGGTGAAACCTTTTGCGTTCTTTGGTTATTTATTAAATTTTTATTTTTGCTGGTGGCTTTATGTATCTCTTATCTAAATTCGTTGATTTACAAGTATAAAACTTTTTCTTAATTTTTATTTAAATTTTTTTTATCTATGGTGTGTCTGTATAACATGCTAAATATTTGATCAAGTATTATTAGTTTACCAATAAATAAAGTTTTTTTTAACAAGTTGTAATTAAAGAAGTGTAATGTTTTTTTTAATGAACATCATTTAACTTCGACGTACATGTCTAAAAAAATACTTGTACTAAGTTTTCAGATTATTTACGAAAATATTTTATTTCAGAGGATTTTTAATATGCGTAAATGAGACCATGGTGAAATGAAGGGTTTAAAAAAGGCTTTTTGGACCTCATAATATATTTACTACCAAACGTATTCTGGAGAGATTAATTCATACGTGGTTTTCAGTCGTTTTTTACGTATCATTCGCATTTAGGCATTAACCTTTATAGCTTATTTTAAACCATCTGGTATTCATGTTATATGACCTTCAGTTAAATTGATAAAAATAAATAAAATAACTTAATAATTTGAAAATAATATAGGGATTTTTTTAATAATCTGTTTTCAAAATAAACTGAAATAATGTTTTCTATGAAATATCTTCTAAATCCACTCAAGTTTTCACAAAGATATCAGAGTTGAATAAAGACCCGATTCTTGAGCAAACCCAACAACGAACTTATGAATTCTCTCAGTTGTATTCATTTCATGATGAATTAAAGACGTTGTAACGGACTAGTGCTTAGAGATGAATAAAAGAAAGCCCGCGTTCGGGGTTACCAGAGATGAAAAAAGCAATTTATGTCGCGCAATCATTTTTATCTCTGGCGCGCTCCCGGGGGCCTGCCATTACGAAGAGGATTTCATTTGACGCGAAAAATTCAAGGTAGAAATGAATGTTTAAAGATAACCCGCTATCAGTTACATGTTTCTCAAATTTTGGCGTCGTTTTTATGCTACAATGATTTAATATTTACATATTCAATTATATTAAAAATTATTTTACATATACTCGTTCCCCCCCACACTGTTTCCATGTGTGTAGTGGCAGAGAGGATAGAGTGCCAAACATTCCTAATTCGATACACACCCTTCGCTTCTTCTAAACCCATACACCTTCTCATACAACTCCAATGATTTCATAAATTAAACACATGACGCCGGATTGCTTAGCAAGCTTACAAACAATTCTATATTATTTATAGTTAAGGCATTAACTTTGTGGAGATTTAAAGACATTGTAATTTGTTTTAACAAAACTTGTTTGTACTCCCTGATGATGAGATGAAAGCCTTGAAACCGGTAGGGTTATACCGATACCAAAACTGGAATAAATAGTATTTGATAAAACAAATTACCAACCATTATACTTAGACTCTGATATTTATAGTTCTGAATTATTCAAAGCCATAAATACTACCTCTGGGACTTTAAAAAAATGTTTAAATTTTCGTAATCCTTCAATTGGTAATTTCATTGTAACCTCTAAAGGTTTCTTCGCTGTTTACTCTGTTTATTACAATTTCTAGTAATTATTATTTAAATAGTATATTAGAAGAAATAACACTGCAAAACGTCATGCACTTATAATGTAAAAATAAAATACTTTTTCTTTTAAACATAAAAAATAAATGGTTTTCATTGTCTCAATTACAAGTTATTCAGCATTAAATAATGTTTGTATTTACAACGCTCACAAGATATTTTGTATTAAAATACACACATTTATGGAAACATGTTCATAATTCGCGTGAATAATTTAAGTGAGATTTCCTGAAATAAATTTTGTTATCTTTCTTGTTTTCATTAAGTAAATATACGTATTTGTATAAGTTTAGATAAATAGAGATGAAAGGCAGCAATTACAAAATTTAAGCGATAAAAATTCTTTCCCTTCTCAAATCTAAATTTTCCTCATGGATTTCAATATAGGTAGGCGATGCGTGAAGGAAAAGTATAACTTCATTGAAAAATCTTCACGTACTCCTACATATAGATGCTTTTATCTTAGAAAAATATATAAGTTGGCGTTATCATTCGCATTCCAACGACAATATTATGTCAAAAGGCTTTTTGCGAACAGCTCAATTGAAAATAAAGGTCTTTTGACGACGGCGTTCTCATCCGGAATTCCTTTCTTTATTCCTGCCTATATACGTTTATTCTTACGTATGTATCTGTTTGATGCATGACTTTATAATAATATATAATAAATCGGATGGTGGTCACATTCTTGAACCACTTATTCATGTTTTGTCACTCAAAGTTGAACTATGACCGATAATAAATTAGGAATTTAAATTAACTGCTCTTTATTCTATAACGCGGTTTCGTCACATAATAACGTATTTAATTACACGTTTATACTATTCAGTCAAATCTGATGGCAAGTTCTTAGGATAGATTGCCGATTTCTAGCAGCCAAACAGAAGAATTAAAAAAGGCTGAGGTATTAAGTTAAACCTCTTCTCACTTTATAGTAAGTACCTCACTTTAAATTCGGAATGTTTTCATAGCTGAAATTTTAAATAGCCAATTTATGAATCCTATTTCAGTTTGAAAAGCTAATAAATATTTTAAATATACTTTATCCAAAATGAACAATCCCCAAATTACTATTTGAATCTACACAATAAAAACAATAAATAGTGAACAAAGATGATCAGGCTTTAAAAATAAAGGGCACAATATAGTGAACAAAGATGATCAGGCTTTAAAAATAAAGGGCACAATATAGTGAACAAAGATGATCAGACTTTAAAAAATGTTTAAGAACAACAAATAAAGCATTCACTCAACAAAAACTGACTATAATGCCTTTTCTACTGAAATTTCATCTAAAATAATGTGCAAACGTGAATTTCAATCATTAATAAGAACTTTTTTTTCTCTGAATTTATTAACATGATAATAAATATATTTTTGTGTAAGGCTAAGGCTCCATCAAAGTACTTCGCTTAGTGATAAGCTAGGTGCTACGTGACTAATAGACTAGGTGACTATAATAGTCACGTAGTGTGACGCGAAGCGGCAGTGTGGCCATTGCGATAGTATGGGGTACGTTGGTTTGCTAGGATATGTCACCTAGCTCGCAGCGTAGCTCTAAGCACCAAGCGAGTCTCCTGCCAGTCTGGCCGAGGCTTAAACGTTGTAAAGGTGAATCCGCTCACTAAATGGCGCTCTATAAATTACTTTATTTCATCAAAATAATATCTTCCAAATCTTAGAAAATAAGATTAGATAATATGGGCCTACAGACTGGAGGATGTTTGGACAGAAAAATACAAATCAGAAACTAAATGATATAAAGCTAACGCTTGGGTGTAACTGTCTGGGAAAATTTGATCCCCTCAAGAAGGCTGTTTTTTAATTTATAAAAGGCAACTAATACCGCCATTAAAAAAATCAGGTGGAATGATGTTTCAAGACACAATTAAAACCATGATGCCAAAAATTACTTTCGATAATAATTTTATACCTTTCAAAAAGTGACAATAATTTATACCACAAAGGTTTCAAAATTTTTAACGAAATGACAAAAAGTATTTGAGCCGGGAACATCCGAACTTTTCGATGTCTTTGTGTTTTATATATCAAGGATAGATTTAAACAATGTTAAAGGGAAAACATGTAACTCTAAGTTCTCGAACACATAATTATAAAGTTAATTAAATTTAACTTATATATGTTAGATAAGTTAAAAGTAACTTATATTTGTTAGAACTAAATATATATTTTTAAATGTATAGAAAGCTTACTATTTATTAGAATATTGGCGCCATTAAGGCCTCCTGAAGTATTTGAACTGATATCACGACATAATATTGACGCAAATGATAAATATAATTGAGCTGCTTATTAAAAACAACTTTGCAATTTTTTAGGCACTATCTCTGGTAAACAGCAAAAAAATCTTAAGGAGAACTTGAAGATGACGGATCCAGAACATCAACATTGTAGTTTGAATAATTGCCAGCAGTAAGAAGGCCTCGACGTCGTCCATGGATTTAATGGGAGGAAACCATTAGTAAATGACGCGGTGCCTCTGAATGTTCCTGAATGTAAGTAGTGCGACTTGGTTCCAACATAAAGACATGCAAGTGGAACTTTGATTTGGCAAAAAAAGTAATGAAAGTAAGATAAATGTATATGTATAAAAACAATGAATGTCAGAAAAAAACGAATAGATTATTAGGGAAAAATACCGATTGAAAGAAGATGCAGTGTTTAAGATAAATAAAAGAGCGTTGAGATGATTGGGTCACATAGAAAGAATAGATATTGAAAAATTTATAAAAAATATCTTTACAAATGGTGTAGAAGGTAAGAGAACTTTAGTAACACCTAGAAAAATATGACACGACTAAATTAATTCAATTCTCAAAGAAGAAAGAGTGAAAAGCCTTTATAATAGAAGTGTATGCAAGATGAGGTGTGTGGACGTGGCAGAAGCGCAAAATGTTGGTCAGGATAGAATGAAGTATATATCTGTTATATTTGCTTACCCCAATAGGCACATGATGATGATAATGATTATTTCTTGCTTTAAATGTTTCTCAGTTTTCTTTCATAATATCTAAAAGTAAAATATTTTTTCCGTTCGGTCAAATTACTCGTAATGTATTTTTGTTATACTGAATACGTGGGTAAAAAATAGGATCGAACCAAAGAAAATGTTAACCCCATATATCTATGTATGTTTTTTCATGAACGAATACCCAATATTGGCTGGACTTTTATGTGGTTTATTGACGTTATTTTATTCAGTAGCGGAGTTTATATTTATTTCCAATCGTACACAATTATTGCCCAGCAAATGGATGAAAGATTTGATAATAAATTTGGAAGAAATTCACTGAGCTAAAATGCCAATTTTGAGATCCAATAGCTTAACCCAATTCGCCGAACTATTTTTTATGTTACATTTTTTGAGTAAAATAATTTAATAACTATGTACCTAAAAAAATATGTTAAAATTATTTTAATGATTTAGGTATTCTTTATTTTTTATTGATTATTTCTTGAAAAAGAGATAGGTTATACATACCATATATACATAACATTATGCCGTGTTCCCTTTTGGTACAGGCAGAGAGAAAAAAATCTCCTTGCTTTTCTTTCCATGCACATAATTTTCGCCTCGTCCACATTCACACATCTCAAAACATGCTCTTCTATTTCTTATATTCCTTACCTTTCCCCAGTTAAAACTTCTTCGTCTGTCTCCTTCCACTGTTTCATCAATCTTCTCCATCCTTCTCTCCATTCATTTCAGACATAAATGTTTCCTTGCAATTCACTCACCGCCTTTATTAAACTCTTATCATTCCCTTACACTATCTAGTCTTCGCTTCGATACATCAAAATTGGTACTTGCACACTTAATCATATTTGAAGATCCAATTGAGTTATTGACCAAATAGAACTAAGTGCGCCATTGATCTTGTTACTTGCAGCAACACAAGTGAAGTTATGATTTTTATAATAATATAAATATTTGATTTAATCATGAATTGTAAATGACTAATGAAAAGCTGAAGTAAAAAGCTGAAGTTTGTGCCCGAGAAGATGAATACTTTCAAATAATATATTGAACAAACGGTAGGAACGAGAGTATAAAGACCAATGTAAAGATTGCTGGAATTTGTGAAAAAAGACTGTCGCACCCTGAGCTTAACCAAATGAAGTACAAAACGTCAGCCAAGACATCCTGATTTTGTGCTGATGATGTTGATGTAGACCATGTTGTCATCGGCTTTTATTCCTGAAGTTATTACGTAAATCAGGACTATCGTCGCACCTACTGAAAATATCAACGCAATTCGAGAGGACACGATAACGTTGTTGACATACTATTAAACACACTGAAATTAGGCTACTTAAGTAACCCAAGATGATGATTTTGATTCTAGCTGGACGACTGGTTGAATCACCCAAGAAAAAAGGTATTTAGCATCAATATACATGGCATGAATTAAATATTAATTCACAAAATATATTTTAGTAGACCTTTTTTGTAGTAAACGAAGAAGCCGTCTGAACAATATATTTTCATTCATGAATATATAACAACTTTCAAGTCGGCGCGTCAAGAGTTGTTGAGCAATGCCGTAAAGGAACCTAAACACTTTTTTGGCAGTAAAGTATAAAATTAACGTGCGCTTTAAAAGCATTTGCCCATTAAAAGCCTTTAAAAGGTTTTCATTAAATTGTGTTCTCTTCACATACATATTTAAAGTGGGAAAAACTAACTTAAATACAAATTAGATCTTGACGCAATTCGTCCTTGACTGTTGGTAAAGAGATAAACGTGTGTACCTTGCGGGCAATATATGTTATCTTCAGGATATTCCAACTGGATCGAAAATCAAACGACAATTTAGTTTTTTTCTTATCTAACTCCACAATTTTTGGTAAGATTAACTAACATTTCTTTATCAAAATATATAGCTCACTAACATGGATGCAGTCGTCGGAATGCCTGCCGGTGAGACACCCCCTACCATGTGTCCATTGGAGGTTGCTTATTGCCTACGCAACCACGTTAATACATCCAAAAGGAATTTCCTCAGATAGATAATTGACGCAGAAGACCAACCACGATGGATATATGTGGCGTTTGCCTATTGTGCCCCGTTAGTTGCTCGGAAGAAGATCTGCAGAAAAGACGCCCCTGTGCCATCGCGGTTGTATCTTTCTGAACTTATAGAATATAGATCTGATATTTTTGACACGGTTGAAATGAACTAGAAATGAAATATATATTAAAAATAAAATATTCAATATGCCTTTGAATGCAATACATAAAAAATATACGAATACTTTTTATTTAACACTAATATAGTACATTAACTGCATTGAATAAAAGTGTTTAAAGCGAAAGAAATAACTAAAAGAAATGGATCAAGAATTGTGCTACATAATACAGAAAACATAAACGCAATGGTTTTTTAAGATTTGCAAATACTCCCTGTTCTAACTTCATATTATTTGAAAATGATATTTCAAATAATTTGCCAATGTTACATATACTTGTTCCCCCCCCCACACCGTTTCCATGTGTGTAGTGGCAGAGAGGATAGAGTGCCAAACATTCCTAATTCGATACACACCCTTCGCCTCTTCTAAACCCATACACCTTCTCATACAACTCCAATGATTTCATTAATTAAACACATGACGCCGGATTGCTTAGCAAGCTTCCAAACAATTATATATTATTTATAGTTATGCATTAAATTTGTGGAGGTTTAAAGACATTGTAATTTGTTTTAACAAAACTTGTTTGTACTCCCTGATGATGAGATGAAAGCCTTAAAACCGGTAGGGTTATACCGATACCAAAACTGGAATAAATAGTATTTGATAAAACAAATTACAAACCATTATACTTCAGACTCTGATATTTATAGTTCTGAATTATTCAAAGCAATAAATACTACCTCTGGGACTTTAAAAAAATGTTTAAATTTTCGTAATCCTTCAATTAGTAATTTCATTGTAACCTCTAAAGGTTTCTTCGCTGTTTACTCTGTTTATTACAATTTCTAGTAATTACTATTTAAATAGTATATTAGAAGAAATAATACTGCAAAACGTCATGCACTTATAATGTAAAAATAAAATACTTTTTCTTTTAAACATAAAAAATAAGTGGTTTTCATTGTCTCAATTACAAGTTATTCAGCATTAAATAATGTTTGTATTTACAACGCTCACAAGATATTTTGTATTAAAATACACACATTTATGGAAACATGTTCATAATTCGCGTTAATAATTTAAGTGAGATTTCCTGAAATAATTTTTTTTATCTTTCATGTTTTCATTAAGTAAATATACGTATTTGTATAAGTTTAGGTAAATAGAGATGAAAAGCAGCAATTACAAAATTTAAGCGATAAAAACTCTTTCCCTTCTCAAATCTTTTCCCTTCAAATAATTCGCCAATGTTACAAATTCTTTGCTTTCAGTATCTTTGACAACATTTGAAGAACAATCTTATTTATCCCGAGTAGGTTGTTTTTTTGAACATAGTAACAACATTTATTGGTATATATCTGAATTTTTTGGAGGTACAATAATATTCTTGACTTTTTTCATATTCATTATTACTAAAATAAACCTTCACCATGCTACTCGTATTTTTGATCTTGTGTCTACATAGTAGCAATAATTTTAAAATGTCAAAACACCTGCGGCCCAGAATGCTAATTCCATTGTTTGGGTTTAAGTGTTTAAAAACCTTGTTAAAAACCACATCACCTTTTTTACACTGTTTTGAGTTTGCCACAAAAGTAAAATATGACTTCATTTGAAAATTAAAGAAGAGTAAAAACTGTTCATTTTTATATATTGGTCCATATAGCTATAAAATGTTTATAACAAGTTAAAAACGCTTTTTAAATATATATGATATGAATGCTGAATTTGAATGTTTCAACTGAGTGTTTTACATTTACTTCATACCGTTCGCTTTTCTATTAAAACGATGTAATTTGTAAACGTATCGTGAATATTAAAAAATAAATAGTGACCAAATAGTGTCGCATTAATTACTTAAATTAAACTATTGCCCCACAGTTACACGAATAGATAGAACTGTTTTTTTTTTAATATGGGGTAATGTTTAACCAAGAACATTCTTTATTTTATCGATCGACGGAAGAAAGCAAGATTTACATTGTGATATAAACAACCATCATATTAGGTAAGAAAGTTAGTTTTTTTAGAATTAACAAAATAAATTCTCTTGCAACACTGAATTTATTATAAATGTCATAATTTTGAAAGAAAAATTATTCTCCCATGTATTACACTTCGAATACCACCATGAAACAGTCTCATAACGACATCTAAGAAAAACCATCGATATTTTTGTGAAAAAAAATGTGGACAGATATATGTGACAGTAGACAACTCATCACGTAACTCTCAACAACCCAAGCAGGATATGTGCGCTTTGTCTGCATCGCTTCAGAATATACCATAATTCTCGAAGTATACCATATACGAGGGCGGGATAAAAATTCGTAGCATAGGAAAAAAATACATTCAATATGTGTGGAAACGTTTTATCTTTAAATATAATCTCTTTGCAGCTGAACGCTGTTTTCCCGACGACCTTTCAAAGCTGATATCTCAGTTTTATAGAAGTACTTCTAAATATTGGTGAACAGCCGCTATGACAGTATCGTTCGAGGCAATTCGATCCCGAATGGATGTTTTTCAAATTTCGGAAGAGGTGGAAATTTGACGGTTCCAAGGTGAATCTCCTTAATTGTGATTCAGCGATCTTGTAAAACCATGACCATGACTTGGTTAACATTTCTAAAATGAATACCGTAGTTGATGACCTTCCACTGCAAAGGTCACCTTCAACACAATTTAATGAAAGATAGACTATAGTATTGTTAGAAACAATAAATTGAGACCGGCTAGTACTTATTATTCAGAGGCTATTATTTTTTAGTCTTCCTTCGTGTTTTTCTGAAAGAAGCGCATAAAGCTATAATTTACCTTCGAGAAAGATGATTATTATATTGTTTGTAACACATATTCACTATATACAGTACAACCTTCTTACCAAAACTTTATTGCTATGTGACAATCTCTTCAATCAGGAATATGTTCGCTTCTCCAATTAACCAGGAAAGTGTTAAAAAAGCTTTAAGTGTAAACCAGGCTTAACCCTTTTATAAAAATAGGGTACCGATAGAAATCGAATCCTCAGCCTCCGGGTCTGAAAATAGGTTTCTTACTTATAAGGAAATGGATTATAAATATCATTCACCAGTACGAAGTCAGCCATAAACTTGGTTATCAAACTTGCAAGCTTGACGTTTCCCATGACATTGTTGATAAGACGTGTATATTTCACCACAGAGTTGCGTATTCGATAAAAAAATACCCCTGCCCAATTACCACTTGGTGTGCGGTGGTATTTATAACACTAATGATGACGGACAGCGAGTTATGTATACTTAGTTTGATTAGCGGGACTGAAGACAATACAGTCTCTTAATACTGTTCCGCGACTACGATCTTCAACATGCCTTCTTCATAAATCGGGTATCTTAGGTTGATACCGAGTACCTTCAAACTTGTGTGTTATCAGGTGTAATCTTTAAGTTTGAAAGTTTAACTATTTTACATTATTGTATTACACTTCCGGTGTATACAGTACAATAAGGTGGGTTAGCCTTATCATGTCTCCCAATCAACCAGAAATATTTTACCGAGGCCATAAGTGAGAACCAGACTGATACTTTTTTTTAAAATCGGGTACCAAGGAGATTCGAACCCTCAACCTTCGAGCTGAAATCAAGTCATGGACTTGGTATTACCAACTACGCCACAAGAGTCGTCTCTAATTATTTATCGTCAAGTTATTCATTATTAATGTAACGTATGATTTTAAACACTCGCTAGAAATTGAAAAATGAAGTCTTCACTTATACAATAGAATTACCTCTGAAATTAATATTCTGGTAAATTTGGTATCCTGTGAATTTCTCGTTATCTTTTGGCAAAAAATCCAATTTGAATTATCATCAAAGTATAATAAAATCTGAAATAATCACTACCGAAAGATACATTAATCTTTGTATCAGTAGAAATGTGCTCAATCTGAAGGAATGGGTAGTGATTTAAGGTATCCAGTAAGATGAGTTTACTAAGCGAATCACCATTTCAAAGGAAGTAACCCCTTTTTATACCAGTGTATGGGGAGGAGGATCTTCCCTGGCAGGGATGTGCTAAATGAGAAGCCCGGCCAGGAAATTGGGCCACACCTGACCCACTCGGCTGACTAAAGAAGTGTTTCCTATCAGTTACTGCATCAATTGAGTCAGAATTCCTTAAGATTTAGAAACTTAAGTAGTTTATGAGATAAATAAAAAGTTTGCAATTACTAACAAAAGAGGTAAATAGGTGATATAATAACTACTTGTTTAATTCGATTTATTTTATACAAGTTACCAAAATGTCACCAATTATTTAAGATCTTTATTCGACTTCTTTAAATTCATAACAGAATATGAAACTCCCAAAAATATATTATTGTAAAAATCTCACTTTCAATTTTACGCAATGATGCTTTTTTAACAACATCTGCGAACCATATTTTTTTATATCGCTATTAAAAAAAACAACACAAAAATAGAACTGCATAAAAACTCTTCCTAATAAAATACTGCAGCTTTCTGATCGTCTTGGAACATTGATCTCCTTGCCATCGGAACTTTGGATTTGATGTGTCAAGGGTGTGTGCTTACTAAAGTGCAACATCTTGCACATTATCAGCCAATACACTCACAGGCATCTTCCATCCATAAGATAGCTGACAATCATACTTGATCACGAGGGATATCCTATCTATCTAGAGAGAGGCATTAAGAAGTTTTTTCTGGCTCTTTAATCCTGATATTTGCTAGCTTTTTTTTTTATTTGCTAGCTTTTTTTTCTTTCGACATTGCCGAAATGGTGATGTGGACATATTGAAGAGCGTAACTCGAAGACAATATTGTATTCAGCCTTAGTAATCAAGGTTGCGGAGTAGACACGGAATTATCGATTCATCATTGAAGATGTTGACAACAATATCGCATATCAAGGGATAACTTCTACAATCTGTAGTCAACATGAACTTCGACTATCTTTTTTGATCGCGAGCGTTCTTTTTTTGTTCGGTGACTATAAATATATACCTATCCGTTTATTTCACTCCCTCAAATAGGTGTCCAGTATCTACTTAAGTCATTCACACCGTCAGACCCCATCATTTTGCGCTCTATTTACGCGAAATGTATTCAATAATAGACCGTAGCAATTCTGAAGATAGAGCCATCTTCAAATGCATCAATTCTCTGTTTATCACACGTCTCCACAGCTTAAAAAAAAGACATGTTATACAAGTTTGAACTTGTTGAGTTATGGTTTTTCTTTGGAATACATATATATGATATATCTTAAAAACCTACTTAGTCAATTGGATAATGTGCATCCTCACAACCCAAGGATCCCCTGTAAGGGATCATGGAGACTAGATATACAAACTCTTGCACATGTTCCAAGATTTTGAATTCGTTATGTACCACTTGTTAAAAGTATTTGTTAAGGATTGTTGTTTAAATTTTTTATCTCCTTTTCTATAATGCGATATGCTTCGACTCTATAATATGATAATCTTCTTCAAGTTTCGAGATCTACTAGTACTGTGTCGTATTAACCACTTAACAGTCGGATTTTTAACACGCGACGTAACACAATGACGAACTGTGAACGAATAAATTCTATACGAAAATATATTCCGTTCGGAGAAAACAAGATTTGCCCAAACGACGCTCGGGAGAAACACTTTCAACAAGTCGAAACAAGATTTGCCCAAACGAGGCTCGGGCTCGTCAGTATAAAAATAAACATCGTGCCCGAATCCCGCTCGGGCAAAACTGTCAAGTGGTTAAGAGTATGTTTTAATTAATTTCATTATTCGTTTTTGAAGTCAGTAATTAAAAAATGAAGACGGAAAGTAATGTCAAAAAATATTAAACATTTCAATATTTTTGGGACCTTTGAAATATTTAGTTGATGCATTTTATTGCGTTCATATTTCGAATAAATTTTATGACGATGTTAGTGTACATAAATATATTTTACTTACGATATAAATACTCGGAAACACAATACGATTTTATTAATGATGGCTACCATAACATTAGGTGACCATAATCTTGTCATTAGTCAGTCTTGATGTTTTATAATTATTAGTTTTCAAAGTTTTACATGTATGTTATTGAAGATGGTTTTATATAAAAAATATTATGGAATTCGAAAGCCTTAAATAAGCAAAGAACAATGTTTTAATTTATTCAATTAGAAAGAATTCAGTTTTGTAGTGAGTTTACTTAAATCGATGTAATTTTTGATTGGCAACACGGTTATAACCAGTCATTTGTCATTATTTTTTAAAATATTAAATTTTATTGCTTGATCGCATACTACAAAAATTTGATATTAGAGTGAGTTTTAAAAAGAATTTGACATATTGTATTGTAGAATTTGGCATCCATTTAATCAATCGTGTCTTGAAAACTTTAGTCACTGTATCACCGAGAGCTTAATTAAGAATGAAGCTGTGTAGTCATGATACTTTATTCTATACAATTGATATTTTTGATAGCATCATTTCATCGCTTGATTGAATAAAACAATAACAGAATTTATTTTGAGTCAGCTTCAATTCTACAACGCAAAAATATAAGAAAAAATGTCGATAAATGTATGCGAGTAATCAGCCATCAGAATATAGACTAGGAATTTAGAAAAAATGAGAACCATATAGTTTTTTTTTTTAAATTTGGAATCTTTATTTTACCAAACAATAATCTTCAGGATATACTTTTATTATTTTTGAACAGTTGTATTAAGTTCATTTTCAATAATTATAATTAGGTTGTTTATAGTTAAGGCATTAACGTTGTGGAGGTTTAAAGACATTGTAATTTATTTTTATCAAACACTGTTTATTCCACTTTTTTGTGACGGTATAACCTTACCGGTTTCAAGACTTTCACCTCATCTTCAGGGGAGCGCAAACATATACCGTCACAAAAAAGTGGAATAAACAGTGTTTGATAAAAATAAATTACAATTATAATTATGTTTGATGAACTAATGATGGATGAATTTAAGAAAAATCTAGAGATTTTACATTGCATTTTTAGACGAAATGCACACATTTTTTCCTTCTTATACTTTCATCAAAATATTTTTACACAAGGTAAAGTATTAGAGATTCGAGTATTTAATGTTTTCCCGATAATTTTATGTGACTGAGAAATCTTCTAAGCAAATTTAACGGACTCAAGAACTTTCTTATCTCTTTTAGTCCAAATTGACAGTGACAAGAGAATAATTATTTTTGATGCGGCTTGCTTGACGTTTCAGTTTAAAAAATCAATTTCGAGGTTATATTTCTAAAGGAAAAAAACATGTCCTTTTGTTATCATAAAATGCATGTGTCACTAAGTAACGACTTGGTTTAATATTAACTCTTATCTTTGAGCTCTTGAAACACACAACTTGATTTTTACATCTAAATCATAAAGCACATATTTCCTAAAATTGAAACCTCCGTAGTTTATTTGTAAGGTCTTACAACTCGGGTTCGATTCCCGTCGGTACTCATTTTTTTAAATAGTTCAATTCTTGGTTTTACTTCATGCATCTTAAACATTATTATGGTTGGTTGTAAGATATTGCCACCTGGTAATAAATACACCAGGTTGCACTTTGTACAATATTGGCGTAATAAAAAAAATGCCATGCCAGTATTTCATTTTTTCTTACTATACTGCGCATGTTAGCGAAAAAGAAGTCACTACATTAAAAAACAAAAGCAACATTTTTATTTCATTCAGCTTTTATTCGATGGCCGACCATTATTTTTAGCAAAATCACGGAAAATTTACATTTTAATTTAATATGAGAAATTCGTTTAACTTTTATGTTTATGTGCTGATTGAAATGATTTTGAAATCGGAGCCAGAGAAGAAAAAACTCTAACAAAGATCAAGTTTCAATGCTTAGAGATAAGGACCCTTAGGGCCACATTTGAAAAGATTTTCGAGTATAGTGTCAAAAATATCCAAATCCGAGAAATATGTGATGTGAGGTGACAGATAGGGAAGACAATGGAGAAGACTATAATTCGCGCATGTAAAAACGATGGGCAATTTGAGAATACCACAAACTGCAATGCATGGAACCTAATAGGCAGAAGACAAAGACGAAAATATAGTCCCTAGTCCACATCCCAGTAGAAAATTCCTTAATAATTAAGACCCGAGTCTAGAAAAGAAAAAAATTATGTCTACATGCTTAAGTAGTCCTAAGATGTTTTGAATCGAAATTTTAGTTTTTTTTTAATATGTATGTTTCCATTTGTTTTTTTTTTTTTCAAATCAAATTAACTGGCCCCACTTTACTGAGTTATCCGTGTTGATGTTAGCATTAACATACAAAGTTAGTAAGTTATGATATATATTTATGATGAACTATTTATATCACACTAATTTACACACACACACACACATACACACACACATATATATATATATATATATATATATATATATATATATATATATATATATATATATATATATATATATATATATATATATATATATATATATATATATATATATATATATATATATATATATATATATATATATATATATATATATATATATATATATATATATATATATATATATGTGTGATTTTTTGTTTGGTTTTAGCGAAGGGTTATATATGTTTATTTTAGGTTTTCAGTTACTTCGCGAACTGTAAATATTGGATTCTGACATCAGATCTACCTGGAGATCCCTCAGCAGCTTCCTTACAGCATTTTTTTTATTATCTTTATATATATATATATATATATATATATATATATATATATATATATATATATATATATATATATATATATATATATATATATATATATATATATATATATATATATATATATATATATATATATATATATATATATATATATATATATATATATATATATATATATATATATATATATATATATATATATATATATATATATATATATATATATATATATATATATATATATATATATATATATATATATATATATATATATATATATATATATATATATATATATATATATATATATATATATATATATATATATATATATATATATATATATATATATATATATATATATATATATATTATATATATATATATATATATATATATATATATATATATATATATATATATATATATATATATATATATATATATATATATATATATATATATATATATATATATATATATATATATATATATATATATATATATATATAAATGTATATATATATATATATATTTAAATTGTAATAATTTGTCGGATTAGTTCTAAAAACTTGTAAATTGAAAAGTGTTATATAATAAAATTTATAATATGAAAGATTTTTATTTAAAAAAAATAGCAAATCGATAACCCTGTATTTTGATGATTACTTGTATTCGAATATCTTATTAAGTAGCTAACAACTTCAGATCAATCAAAAGGTTTCGTACACTTTCTTTAATCTTACACTTAACAACGAAATGATTGAACCCTTACCTAACCCATAGGTACACAACTTCTGCAAAGATTTAGTATTTTATTGTTCTAAACTTTGGTAATTCTGAGATGTAATCCTTCAAGTCAAGGACTGATTGAACTTTTAGTGAAAGAGAAAACTTTTCCTTGGATATTCTGGAAATCGATTCATGAAGATTTCTTTATTACACCGCTTAAAGGTTAAGTTAAGCAAATATCGGTTTAAGTTCTATATTTTCCTTGTTCTTTTTCTGTAATCCATAGACTAAGTCACGTAATTTCTTGCTATCCAAGCAGATACTTTATGAGAAATTATGAGGTTTTTATTATGTAAAATGAAAAAAAAACAACCATTTCACCATTAAGAATACCTTAAATTGAAAAATAAAACTAGTATTACAACTTCATGAAAAGTGGGTAATTGAACGCTTTAGTGGAAGAAAATGTAAACAAAATCATAGTCATAGATTGTTTTATCAGTAAACACAATAAATTGGAAAGTATACCTTTTTTATTTATGGTACTGGTGAAGATTGTTTATGGTTTTATGGGCAGAACAAAAAGAAAACACGCCTTTTCTACAGGCGCTGAACATTTAAAAAGCCTCTCCTCTATTTTTTAAATACATATCCTACTTTTTTACATGCTGTGTGAAGAGATTATGAAAGACTGAAACAAAATAATTTTTGAAAAATGATTGCCGAGAGTAGAAAAGAGTGAAAGATAATTTTTCAAAGCCATGCAGTTGTACGGTGAGATCGTGATCTTCATTCATGTAGACGGCTACAAAGAAGAATTTCGTCACGAAGAAAAATGTTGTTTTATTTGGATAGTAATAATAACACAAGGTGCAGTATCTCAGTCACACAATGAGAGGCAAAAGATAAATCATAGTACATGTGATCATCCAAGATAAAATAAATGGCAAACGAGACAGATAAAGATTCCGCATCTCTTGGTTTTAAAACGTACGAAAATGGTTGGGGTGCAGTTCAACTGAGTTGCTTTGGGCTGCAATCGACAGGATAAGGATTGCCATGATTTTGATTAACCTCCGATAAGAGACGGCTCCTCGAGAAGAAGTAAAAAAAAAACGAAACACTCACAAACTTTTCAATATTGCTCAATTGAAATTTATTTTCAAATTTGTATTTATCTTCTTTTGTTAACACGTTAACCTTTTGAATAGTTTGACAAAAACCGCTGCCACTGCTCGAAAAATAAAAATGAATATCAATTCTATTTCTTCGAAATGATAAACCAGTTACTTACCAACATCGTATGATATTTGTGTAGGAAGAATTAAAACAAATAGGAAGAAAACTGGGAAAATACCCAAAAAAATCTTTATAGATAGTAACATCTTGTATTGACATTTGACATCAATTACATCGCGCAAGTAGTGACAGTAGCAATGAAGGAAAATAAATGAGAAGGTGAAGGAAGAGAAGAAATGAAGCAGATGAAGGGAAGAATGAGGGTGCAGCGCAAGGGTGCTATGGGAGGAATTATAGCGCACGCTTCTTGAATAACAAGTCTGTAAGAGCCGGGAAGAAGTCTTCAGAGAAAATGGCCAACTCCTGGATCATTTATCAACCGAACCTTGAGCCGACACTGAAGCGTAAGATTCTGTGAATGAATGAGACCAACAAACGCTCTTTTTTTAATTTGTGAATAGAAAAATAATAAAGGGATAAGAAGAGGAAAAGCTCTATTCATTATCAAGACACTATTGAACGACCTCCATTTCATAGACTGATAAAATTAATTTGCTTCTGTTCGAATTTTAATTACTAATTTTCCCAGTTATTCGTTGGAATCTTAAATGAAATCTCGAAATAAAATACATATTCTGAGAAAATTTATGGAAAAAAACTTTTTAATATTGAATAAAAGGTATGCTAATTTCATATATTCTATTAAATGTAGACGACCTTAATGGTTTACTTGAAAAGACTCTGGACTTCAACCCAGGGGCTTTGGGTTCGATTTATGGAAATAAAAAAAAAGGACTTAATATGATAAAAAAATGCCTAGTAACCATTCTAGTGAGAATATTTGAGCCTCTTGATGTGCGATATTGATGAACCACGAGTTTCATGCCTACTCCAGTGGTAAAAAGTGCATAGCCGCGCGGTAACTCGTTGTACTTTCGTGCGGAAGGTCATCGGTTCGAACCCCGTGAGGTGCTATTCTCTTGGCATATGCATTTTTTCCGCCTATTATTCGAAGGTATAAGGATACCTATGACTTCCGTCATATCAATTCTTCAAAAAAAAAAAAAAAAACATGCCGGTGTAGTCCGATCGCTTCACTTCGGTGTGCCAACGGATCTAGTACAGCGGTAGTATAGATATGCAATGGCGCACGCACTTAAAGGAGAAACGAAAAAAAAATTAACTCGATGGCCTATTTTTTCCATTACAACTGAATTCACGTCGGAATGACGAAGAGATCCTCAACTACGAGACCCAGCAATGATGATGAAACTCTAAATCTCAATTACTGGGCCTGAATACAATATTGTTTCTAAGCCATGCTCTTCAATTTTCCAAATCATCGTTCAAAAGATTAAGAATTAAATAAAGAATCCAAATTGTATATAAAGATACTTAAAGCACATTTGTAATTTTTTTATTACAGTTTATGCTATACCTACCTTTCATTTTAAAACGAATTGTTATTAACATCATTAATACATTGATTGTTCCCAATCCCATATTATGATAGAGCTTTTGCCGTTGTCGCTCCTGTGATATGAAATAGCCTGCATTTTGATGTTAGAGATATGGGTGGCGTATGCAGCTTTAAGCACTTGAAGACAAACCTTTTTGGGAGGTATCTTAAAAATTTCTGACTTTATGAAAACTAGACACATACAAGTACACTACGCTACACATAAAGAATGTGTTACTATAACGTGTCGGAAGATCTACAAACGTTTGTAAGTAGTTCGTCTTCCTTTGGTAAGTTTTCTACCATTTTCTTGGGTAATATGTTTTTTTTTAAACATACGCAGACGCGGGGATGTAACTTATACAATGGTCGTTGCCACCACTCTCCAATGTTTACATTCTACTTGTTTTTTGTATTATTTTTAATCCCAATAATAGTGGGTTCGAATCTCGAATAAAAGCACACTTAGGAAGTGTCTGCTCTCTAAATGGCGCTATATAAGTTGATTATTTATTTTAATTACTATTAATCTACGTCATTTATAAATTAAATTATTATCATAAAAGGTAATATTTATAAACCTTATTTGAATAACATTAAAAGCAAACGTATTATATTGTATTGCATTTCGTGTTGTATAGTACAACTTTGCGTTCTTATTGCCGTGTGGTAATATCTTTCAACGAACAAAATAGATTTTAAAGAGTATTTCAATAAAAACGAGACTAGAACTCTATTTTAGGTCCTCGTGGTATATAAAACCTCTTGGTACATAAGTGATAACGCTTACATTCGTATTAGGACTTTGAATAGATTTACAATTGTAACTACACAATGAGCGAGCTTTTGTGGCATAGAAGAGAATAAATAAGAATGCTTCATCACACTTAAGATGTCAAAGAATTATGATTCTCATACTATAACATATCGGAATATCTATAACGTTTCTTTCTAGTTCGTCTTCTTTTGGTATTTTTTTATGCGGGTTGTTTTACTATATATAGTATTAGAAACATATACAGATGCGGGGCAATACCCATATGAATAGCTGCATCCACTACCTTCCTAACCTTACACTCAACTTATATATTTATATAT
>OX463846.1:28118976-28457055 GCA_949825065.1 Odontocerum albicorne
ATATATATATATATATATATATATATATATATATATATATATATATTATATATATATATATATATATATATTAAATATATATATATATATATATATATATATATATATATATATATATATATATATATATATATATATATATATATATATATATATATATATATATATATATATATATATATATATATATATATATATATATATATATATATATATATATATATATATATATATATATATATATATATATATATATATATATATATATATATATATATAATATATATATATATATATATATATATATATATATATATATATATATATATATATATATAATATATATATATATATATATATATATATATATATATATATATATATATATATATATATATATATATATATATATATATATATATATATATATATATATATATATATATATATATATATATATATATATATATATATATATATATATATATATATATATATATATAAATATATATATATATATATATATATATATATATATATATATATATATATATAATATTATATATATATATATATATATATATATATATATATATATATATATATAATATATATATATATATATATATATATATATATATATATATATATATATATATATATATATATATATATAATATATATATATATATATATATATATATATATATATATATATATATAATATATATATATATATATATATATATATATATATATATATATATATATATATATATATATATATATATATATATATATATATATATATATATATATATATATATATATATATTGCAATGATAGTGGGTTTGAGGAGAGTATGGTCTCTAAACGGTAACGATATGTAAATTATTATGATGACGATATAAATGAACTCGATTTTTTCCAGATCCTTTAACATCCTTCAGGTTGTTAGAGGAAAATAATTGCGGTAATCTCTCTAAATTGTATTGTATACATTCAAAAAATATATTTAATCCTTAAAATTACTTTTTTTGTATTCCAAAATAAAGTAAAATTATTCCACCAGCGACAATCCCCTCTATTTAATTTGATAAAACCACCTTGGCGCCATGTCAAGATGCCGGTTGCCGCTTAAGAAATGCACTCGGAATTTAAATACGTCACGTTCTTATATCCTCAAGTGACTTATAAGGGATAAATACTCTGTTCCACCTTGATGCCTTCTCCACCTCCACCTTAGCTTATTTTCTTTCTTTTTTCCTTTCATCTATCCTTTCATCCACCGCCCACACTCCTTTGCAGATGTCAGAGAGGGAGAGATTGTGACAAAAATACAAACTGCCTATGATTGCTTTTAATGGCCCCAATAAAAAGTTGTGACACGTTTGGATAAAAATTCAAAAACATTTTTTTTGAGATGGTCAATTCCAACTTGATCGCTTTAGTGTTTCAAACAGCCATTATAGATGGAAAGTTATTTTAACTTTTAAAGGGCTTTAAATTGTTTATATAAGTTTTTCTCACTCCAAGAACAGATACCCAACTACATAGAAAATACAAGTACTTGTGGTATATGTATTGTAATAAGTTATTATTTTGTTTTTTGGAAATCAATGTTTAAATAACACATTTACACTTTAGAATAAAAACGTAAAAAAATCATCCTTTTTCAAATTTAAAATCTTCGTAAACACATTGCATTTTTTCAATGTTGAAATATCACACGCTTCAAAATATAAAAGTACCTATTAAAAAATCATAAATCTTTATTTTGATATTCTATTTATTTCTTTATTCTCATAATCTTTAAAAATATTTAAAAAATCAATATTTAAAAAAAAACATTGTAATGTTTTCAATGTTAGGGATATAAATATGTAAAATATTCATGTTTGTTAAATTTCAAAACTTTCGAAAACTTCATTGTTATTCTTAAGTTTTATGACATTAAAAACAATTTATAATGCATAAATAATAAAATGAAAATTTATACAGCACCGTCAAGAGAACATATTCTCGTCAAGGATCGCCCTAACTCGGGAATCGAACCCTCCTCTTATTGATAGATTAAAAATAGTTCAAAAAATAAAATGAGTTGAGTGTAAAGGGAAGAAGGTGGTACATGCGGTCATTAGATGTTTGGATTAAAACATATTTGATATGAAAACCCCCAAAAATATACAACGGAACGTGTGAAATCTGCAACACCTTCGAAACGTACACGGAGGTCATCATTTAAGCTTACTCAAAACGGCAACAATTATTATCTTCGAACATATATTTTTTATTTGCCTATGAAAGAATTATAACTATTCGAATAAAGACAACAATGTTGTAGAGCATTTTATCTGATTAATATAATCTCAATAACATAACGTCAGCGATTTATGCATTCACTAAGCTCTGAAATTGTGAAAAGGCTAAATTATCCGAATCATATCGAAAGGACTCAGTATGCTTATATACCTCAATGTAACATCTCTCAATAAGTATGTGTTTAAAAATCATGTTAAATCCCTCTTTGATATCAACCTGCCTACTTCTTTTGTAAACAATAAAACCTCGCCATGAAGAAATTTCTTTCAAAACGTTTTTTTGGGTACTATCAAAAATCGAAGCTGAATTAGTATCCTAGGCCATCAAAGTCGTCACCACTTTATAAATTTAGGGACAAAGAAATATATCAACAAAACAGCCCAATCTGTCAAATTCTTGGTTATGGCAAAATAAAATAACAGCAATATTTAAACCAGAAGACAAATGACTCCGCCATTCAAAAGTTCTTATTTTTCATTAACAATCGCAATAAATCTCAGACCAGAGCCACAAGCTAGGCATATTAAATTAAATTGATAAAGCATTTTAAGCTTGTTTTAAAACCTAAAATGGAGTATATATTCTAAAGCTTCGCCAAGGAAATAACATGAAAGTTAATGAAAGCCTTTAGATCTGAAGAATTATCTAGGTATTACAGTTTCCCTTTTCTACAGAGCTAATTAGACAAATTTAGTTATGAGATGCAACCACCCCTCTGTTTCTACATTCTAACAAAACCAAATTCAATTCAATGCTTGTGACATCTAATTTTTAGGAATATTTTTTTCAAATAAAGTGTATAGTGTTATTGTACAATATTATTCTTTTGTTTTATATAGTATGACTGCCATTTTTTTGCCATGTAGCAATCTTTCTAACCAACTAGAAGTATTTTTAACAACGCTACAAATATAAACTAAACTAATACACTTTTTAAAAAAATAGGCAGTAGCTGGGATCGAATTCACAACCCCTAGATTCGAAAACAGGCGTATTACCAACTAGACCACGAAGATTATCATAAATGTAACGGTTTTTGGGAATAAAAACGATTCTTTTATGAGTTTTATACATTTTCAGTCAGATTTTAAAAATGACATAATTTGATATAAACCAAAAATATTTCCATTGTCAAATTAAGTTTGCAAAGTGTATACGAGTATTACACAATCTTTAAGAGGGAAGAATATTGGGTGTTGACTTTTCGAGTTCACCACTCTTCATTTTTCACATGGTCTTTACTGTACATAAGTAAAGAATATTGCTGTTGGACCATGAAACCAGCTACCGTCTAATACGAGTACATATGTGTAACTCGCACCATCGTTGATGTGCTTCAAAAAGATAATAAAAATATATTACGAGTATATATCCTTACAGTGACATTCTGCGTTTTTCCTTGTTTTCTATCATCATTCTTTCCAAATCTCCATTTCCTTCTCTTGTCCATTGACGACCTTATTAAATTTGTTATTTTTTTTCATGTTTGTTTTTTATTGGTTATTATCGTTTTTTCTATTTATTGCACAGTTTTTTTTACTGTGTAAAAATGTAAATTATTCACATTTAACTTGAAAATTTTTAAAACAATTGTACGGTTGGCTGGAAGAGATTGTCACAAACCATGCATATAGTGTATTGTATAATAAAATATTAAATTAATTCATTCATATTTTAAGGGCTTAAATTTAACGCTGGATACATTTTGCTAATTACAGTTTATTTAACTAATATTAAAAAAAAAAAAAAAATTTAAATATATTCAAACGAGGTTAAGTAAAAAACGATGAAATTCATTCAAAGATAAATTAAATTTCCAGTATGTCCATGAAAGTTAAATCGTGGTATACTTACTTTATAAGTATGTATCATACACGTGTATAACCACAAGTATGTAGGTTTAACCACAGAGTTGTATCAACCACAAGTGTATAGCCACATTTTTTCTTATTGTTCTGTTTGGTCAATCAAACAAATTTTTAATAGGTTGAAATTATTCATTTGAGAACGTGAAACTTTATATCTCCCTACAAATTAATTAAGTGACGCCGAATTGTATCAATCTCCAATTAACATTTTTGTTTAATTTATCAAATTTTACACATAGTAGAAATTTATCAAAGGACATACACATAATGTCTCAAATTTGAATGAGAATTTGTAAAACAACTATTTATTTCAAAGGCAAACCATAGAAAATGTTATCAGTAAGTGTTAGTTAAGGTGCTTTATTGGGGGTGTTGTGTAGTTTTATTTGACATGAGTTGCTATTGGATATTCAATTGACCTACAGGTCAAATAGAGGTATTTGAGTTATGAGTCTGTTAATATGAACGAATGAATTTCAAATATTAATTCCATTTTAGTTTTATATATCTGATGAGTACATTTGACCAGTATCGGAGAAACGAAATTTGAAAATATATTTAAAGTTTTTTTTAAATCTAAAGACAAAAAGTTCCGTTTGGAAGAGTCAGTCTGTACAGCTTTTGTTAGTGGTTCAAACTTTTACGTGACTTTTAATTGCGCGGTAAATGTTGAAGGACGTCATTAAACTTTATGTGAGGGCTAAAATAATACGAGTCTGCAGTCTGAAACCAAGTTTTGTGAAACTGCATCTGAATTTCCGTTGCGATTTTACCGTTGCTTACAGATGATTCTTTTTTTAAATTAAATTTCAGTTTGGTTTCTTTACGGTGATTTTATTGTTAATTAGAATGTAAAAATGTTAATGAATGTTTACATTTAAGAATTTCGTTTAAAATTACACTTTACACAAGGTTTCGTTGTTTACTTGGTGTAATGGTATACACAGGAAAATGTTCTCTTGCTAAGATACGTTTAATATTATTTTCCATTTCAGTACATACCATAAATGTCTATTAGACATAAGACAATTTCATCATCATCACACCGTGTCTCTTTTGGGGTTGACATTTCATTATATCTTGACCCATCTTTCGAATTTGCCAGGTCCGTACACCTCGTCATGCATACCCTCAAATAATATTGACTTTTCGCTCTTTCACAGTTTAATTGATTGGGTCGTGCTACGTTTTTCTAGGTCTTCCCAAATTGCCGTCCTTGTATACTTCTTGTATGAATCATTTTAGAAATATTTTCACCGTTCATTCTTTCCATGTAGCCGAACTATCTCAGTTATTATTTCTTCATATTAAATACGGCATATTTTTTCAGTCCGCATTCTTTTTCTTCTTATGCCTTCATTTCTCGTTCAATCATATATTGTTTTTTCCATATTCTACGCAACCCTCTCATTTCTACTGCATGTATCTAACTTTCACTGATTTGTTTTCAAAACATTTATTTTAAATTGATACATTTTAGAAAATAATAGGTTTCTAATAAACAGATTATGTTTTTATTTAATCAATTGAATTCATTTGATTTATAATAGTTATCTTAATAATTTGAAAATTGCCATAAGCATAATTGTTCATTTTAATAATGGTAAAATAGAATGAAACGTTGTCAATCTTCATGTTATGTATTAACTCATTTTCATTCATCCATCACACCGTTTCTCTACCAAGTAAGCAGATATATATATATATATATATATATATATATATATATATATATATATATATATATATATATATATATATATATATATATATATATATATATATATATATATATATATATATATATATATATATATATATATATATATATATATATATATATATATATATATATATTGAAGAGCATGGCCTGGAGACAGCAATAATCAAGCCTCCGGACTTGCTATCACTGGAGTAGACTCGAAACTCGCAGTTCGTCATCGTTCGTAGTGGCAATATACTATAGTACTTTCATCAGGTATCGAACCCGAACCCACAGGAAGAAATCAAGCATCTTATCATTTAGGCTCTGAGGGGAGACGGAGGTCAGAAAACTTACCTTGATCTTTACTTTTAATTCTTTTATATGAAACTCTTTCAATATATCCGAATTGGTGACTCAGACATATTGAAGATCTTGGCTGGGAGACAATACTGTCTTCAGACCGCGTAATCAAGCTTTTGGGATTTAAGCCACTGGAATAGGCACGGACTCCACACGTCATAATGGCACGTGGTGGTACCACTATTGCACGTGAAGAGACAACACTCGCACATTAACTCAAGACGTGCGAGTATTGTTACCTGACGAACTCTTTAATCAGATCGCGACACTTTTTCTTAGCTACCAACGGGAATCGAAACCGAAACCAAGCGTCATATCAATTAGGTCACGTGACTTGATAAGAAGAAGTTATGTTACTGTCGACTAACAATATTAAATGTGCCCAACTGAATATCTACTGTTACCGAATCCTTTGCGTACATTGTGATGAAAACTAAGAAATGTGATGCACTTTTGTACAATGTGGTAACCGAAAGATATAAATTATTCCCATTATTTCGGTTTCGAGGCGATACATTTATACATTTAACGATGCAACGTTCCTTTTATTTCAAATGTTCTTTAAATTAGTTATTGATTAACTATAGCATATCATGAAGCAGTTATTAATGAACAATTCAAATAATAAATTGTATAATGCTATTTTCATCAATAATTTATATGATAATGGGCACTCCCTCGTGATCAAGTATGATTGTCAACCAGATCATGGGATCATCCAGACTTTCCTATCGCGACACACATCTTTCACCTTTTTTACATCTATACACTTTCTCACGCAACTTCTACGATTTATCATTCTTCTTCTTCTTCTTTTAGGCCTATTGGCCTGTTATGGTCCTGCATCATTATTTCCCTCTTGTGACGTCGACTCCCAGCTGTCTTTCCATCTTTTGGGAGGTCGTCCTGGAGGTCTGCTTGCTTGGGGGATACTGTTCCTGGCCATTCTTACGGCTCTTGGTTTCACCATTCTGGATACATGTTCGTTCCAGAACGTTCTTCTCTGTCGTCCCCATCTGACAATATCTTCAACTTCGCACATCCTTCGGATTCCTGTGTTTCGTACTCTATCACGAAGGGTTTTGCCAGCAATACTCCTGAGTACCTTCATTTCGCTGGTTCGAAGGAGATTTTTGGTTCTGACAGTGTCGGCTCTGGACTATATGCTGTATGTCATTACGGGGCGGACACAGGTCTTGTATATCCTCACCTTGATTTGGATGTTCATATACTTGTTTTTCCAGATAGTGTTCTTTAAACATCCGAAAATAGCTGCGGCTTTTTGTGATTGTTCAAGTACTTCGCCATAGAGGTAATTATTGCACATTATGCTAGCACCCTTGTATTTAAATTTTGTAAGTTGTTCAATTGGTGTGTCGTTGATCGATTATCAGATTTTTTAAATTTTCTACTGTAAAAGTTACATTCTCATGTTCCGAGCATCCTTCCCTTTGTCTACCTCTACCACGCCTTCCGCTCACATTTGCACTGTATATTTGTTTTATATGTATTTCTTCATTCATTCGTTCTACGTGTCCAAACCGTCTTAAAGTACTCTTCTTCATCTTACTAAACACATCTGTCTTAAGTTAACACTCATCCCTAATCACTTCTATCCGTATTCTGCCGTACATCATCCCCCCATGTGTTCTTCTAAGTGCGTACATTTCTACAGTTTTTATTAGGCTCTTTTCAGTCTTCATTCACGTCCATATTTTACTCGCATATATCATCTAAGCAGATTTTGATACCCTCCGGTTTGAGTATATATGTTTTGTGCCCCATTTATTTTGTTTTTTTTTATCGCTACACGCCGTTCGATATGTTTCGTAACAATCGAACACTTCGATCGTCTGAAAAAATAATACCTAAACAGCTGAATTTTCCATTTTCTCTTATTTTTCATCCCTCATCCATATATAGTATTTAATTTCCCTTTCACACTTGAACTCAAATCATGTTGACTCCAAAAACGCTTTAAAAAGTATCAGATTCAGCTATATGTTACACTGACAATTTCATGATACAAAGCTTGTTTTTTAAAAAGGAAATTTGAATTTTGATTCCTTATGGACTCAGAAAGGGTCTCAGGCTGATTTTTTATGTAAGACCTTTAAAAGTTTTTTGCTTAATTGGATTTGACTGCTATATGACAATAAACTCGCCAAGCTAGACCTTAAATGCAAAACGAGCACATAAAAAGGACAATAGCAGTGAACCACATATAGTACATACATTTATTAAGACGACTTTCATGCTCTAGACAAAACAACACATCTCTTCCGACCGGGAGAATGTGGGTTCGATTCCCGTTTTTTGTTAAAATGTATCAGTTGGTTTCCACTTCAGGCATCTTTAACATCTTTATTGTTTGTTGAAAGAGATTAACAATCGCAATAAGCTCGTTGTGTTGTACTTTATAGAACGAACACAGTAAAAAAACTGTACAGGTGCAACAGGTTAAAAATGTATTAACATCTGATGGAAAGGTTTTACGCGGTGTATTTAAGATTCAAGTGAGAAATGATGGCCTGTCTCCGAAATACTCGGCAAACCAAAGAATTGTCACGCCTATTAATCAAAGAGGTGACAGAAATCTACTAAAACAATATTAACAGAGACAGATTATACCTCAAATCGGCATGGTACCCTATAATCAAATCGAAGCGATAGCAAAATACAAATAAATAATAACTTCAACATTTGTGGAAGCCATGCACTTGTTCTCCCGTGGTGGGATGTCGTTCGTTCTATAGGTCCAAACCATCTCAGAGCGATTTACTTAATTTATCACGCTTACATTCATCCCTTATTATTTTATTCCATATTCTATCATACATTGCCACTCCGTGTATTCCTCTTAGTGCTTCTTTTTCCACGTTCACGTTTCAGTTCCATAAGTCAAATTTGGTACTAGAATATTGTTGTGGACTATCATCTTAGCAGATTTCGATACTGTCCGGTTCGATTATATGTATATAATAAGTGCCTCATGAACAAAAAAACATTTAATTTTTGAAATTTTCGAGATGTTCATTACTTCTGTCAATTTTATCGTTAATGATTATGTAACAAAGCCGGGATTGTATATTGTAAAATTACTAAAGTAAAACGTAAGTTGTGAATATTTTTTTGCTTATCACTTTCAAACTTTATAAGTGACTAAAAAATATTAAAGATATTGTTATATGATATGTACTCGTATGTTTTTTAAATTTGATACAGAGGCAGTTAATACGTAGTTAACATTACTACTGAGCTCTGCTGCCTGAAATTAGTTTCTATTTCAACCTAAATTAATATTTTATAAAAACATCAAATATTTACATAATTTCTTGATTTAAATTGTATCGTTAGGTTTGCTTTCAATCTTTCATACCCGTTTTGTCGCTTATGTATTGTTCATTGCTTCAATGTTTTGAATGTATATTTTGATTTGAAATCGAATTCTTGTGCTTTATTCATCAAAGTGCTTTGCTTTTAATCGCATTATCTTTGACATGTCCACGCTCTGGCAATAATAATAATAATAATCCCAGAACGTAAGCCGGCTTAGCAGTAATTCCTGAACATTGGCATAAAACTGGTCCCACTCCGAGTAATGACATAACGTAGCGGAGCACAAATATTTTTCTATTTCTGAAATTAATCAATGTTCTGAATCTTCAACGACGTTAAAAATTGTCAACATAAGCCAAATTTTTTTTTTAATAAAATTCAATTTTACGTTATTTTCAAACATACTAAAGATAACTAACTATTTTGACGTTTTCATACCTATGTATTAACATATAGATAAAATGCGTCTTGTACGGGGAAGTTGGGGGCAAATGAAGAGTTGGGGGGCAGAGGAAGCGATATAAGAACAGTTTGCGAAAGTCGCTGACTTTGTGCAGGGTACCTGAGGACTGCAAGCCGGTGACTCGGGACCGTAAAGGGTGACGAGCCATATGTTCTCGGGTTGATGGCGTCTCAGCAGCTAGACGTGTGAGAAACAATCAGCGTGCTGCAAACATGCGTCAACATTGCTAGCTGGTTTATCAGGGTCCACATGTCTGTGATATTTGCGGAATGGAGTGTGTATCTAGAATCGGACTGTTTTATCACAGAAGATCACATGATCGACGTGAATGGCAGTTAAAGATTGACGTTGTAGTGGCGAGGTATCCTCGACTACAAGGTCCAGCAACGACGATGGATAAAATCATTTTTTAAGACAATCAAATTTCGTCAATAGTATTTGGAATCAAATATAGATCTTCATTTCCTTCCATATATTTGGGGTCGGCTGCTAGGACGTTTTTTCTCTATCTTTCTCGATTTCGAAAATCACTCGGGGATAGTCCGAGTCTCATCATATCCTCCTTCACTTACTAAGGAAGGTTCTTCTTAGACCTCCCTCTGCGTCTATTTGGAAGTGCCCAATTAATGACAGTATTTAGAGCGTAGACCCTTCATCCCGTCACTGTAAGTGCCTATACCATCGTATTCGTGCTTCTAATTGACGCTACTAATTCATTTCGGTTCTTGTCTAATCTACTGACGCCCAGTGATCACCGTAGGATGCGTATCTCGGCGACATGAAGAAGTTGTTTATCTTTTTCTTTAGATGCCAACACTCGGTTTCATGTAGTATAGCGGACCTAATGACTGTCTTGTAGACCTTGCTTTTAAATTTTATTGGTAACCATCTATCGCACGTAAAATATGTCGTTTCCCTTCATTTGTTCCAGCCAATATTTTTTTCACTTCCTGAAACACCTCCATGACGCGGAGTGTCGGACTGTGAACCGTCCTGGATGGAGATGTTCCATAGCATCCTGATAAAATGTATACAGTGATGATAATAATAACAATAAAAACTATATAAACTTGAACCGAACAGTATCAAAATCTGCTAAGATAATAAATAATTCACAAAAGTATTTTGGTGCCAACTTTGATATATAAGAAAGAGCGTGTACATGGAAAAATGCTAATAAGAGCCGAATAAATGCTGTAGAAATGCGTGCATTGAGAAGAATACATGTATTGACAATGTATGACAGAATACGGAATTGAGTGATAAGGTATGAATGCGAACTTAAGGTTAATGTGTTAAGTAAAATGAAGAAGAGCGCGCTGAGATGGTTTGGACACGTGGAACGAATCAATAAAGAAATACTAATGAAACAGATATATACTGCAAATGTGTGTGTAAATCATGTGATAAGAAGACCAAGGAAAGTATGATTGGATTAAATAAGTTATATTCTAAAAGAAAGAAATATAGAAAGTCAGAGAAATCGCAGAAGTTGTATGAGAAAGTTTATGAATGTGAAAGAGGCGAAGGATGTGTGTCAAGATAGGAAAATCTGGAGCTCTGTTCTCTCTGCCTACCCCGACAGGGAGATGGCGTTATTTTATGAATAAATACTATTTTAAAATGTATAATTCTGATGTTGATTAAATTATATGTATTAATTTAAGTACCTGGATTACAATTCACTCCAAGAAATTTTATCTTAGATCTGAATTTCTGATTTGTGAACTAAATATAATATTATCCAAATTGCTTTCCTAAGCTTCGAAGTTTGAGGCTATAACTGTATTATCAAGTTCGCTTAGAGACTTATTGACATGTTGAGGCTGTTATGTGAACGGATTGCACAAGATCGGGAGATTAGAAAGACTTTTGCACAATCGGCATCGCATTGACAACATAGCTCGTTTCGTGGGTTATTTCAACTGCATTATGTTTTCATTAATTTTGTTGAAAAAAACCACGAAAAAGTCTGATTATAGAAAATACTAGTTAATAACCCGTCAATAATGATGGGAGTTAATATTTTTTTCAAACGACTTTGTGCTTTTCTTTATACATGTTGTCGTCGTGTTGCTGCTTCTCTCGAGTTTCACTTGCTCGTTGTGATTGACGCGATTGTTTCTTCCTTTTATCATCTGCAGTTTTTTTTAATAAATCATATCATTTTGATCAACAATAATAAGTCTGTAATACCTTAAATAAATTTGGTCTTGCAGAAATAATAAAAGCTTAAATTTTTAAGGTTATTTTGTAAAAAATAACCTTAAAAATTTAAATCCGTTTCCGAAATGTTAGATTCCGAAAGAGTTAAATCCGTTTCCGAAATGAAACTGGAAATCTTTAATACTAGGAACCCAGAATAAGGTAATGTATATCTTATTGACAGAAAAATTTGTATTAAATATTTACAGCAAAAATAACTTCTTTACATAGCAACAATACAAAGTGACAGAGAATGATATATGAATCTAATAATTGTGTATTTATATATATATTAGAAGAATCAATCATTCTCACTCAACATAAACTGTTTTCTCTTTTTAATGTTTCTATTTCTTTGTAAATATATATTAATTTTTAATACATACATTATTTGTCATTGTTATTTAGTATATTATAATCATTAAAGGAGGGACGAGACGACAGTGGTGAAATAATATTTAAATATAATAATAAAAAAATGTTACTATGACAATAATAAATTAAATAATAACTATTAAACCGTAACTATGACAACACCAAATGTCATACAGCCGCAAGTACAATTAATTTTATACTAGTTGCAACCCGTGAAATATTCACGAAAGTAAAACAAATTCTATTCTTGTTTTCGTCCGGTCATAAAAATTAATATTTTTTATCAGCTAACTTTAACTCATCATACTGTAAAAATAATGTACTACGCTAACCTGGCAAGTTACATGAAAATATGGCCTGTTTAGTCAGAATTTTAAAATGTTACTATAAATACCCTCCTTTTTTTTAAAAAATAATTTTAAAACATTAATTTCGGTCACTAATTTTCTTTAATACTGACGAGCCCGAGCCTCGTTCGGGCAAATCGTGTTTTTACTTGTTGGGAGTGTTTCTCTCGAGCGTCGTTTGGGCAGATCTTGTTTTCTCCGAATGGAATATATTTTCGTACAGCATTTATTCGTTCACAGATCGTCATTGTGTTACGTCGCGTGTTAAAAATGCGACTGTTAAGTGGTTAACAATATACTCGTACATATATAAAAAAAACTAATTTATTATGAGCATCAATATAAAACACATTAAAAGTATAAACATTAAAGCTTTAATATGATTTATACAAAATAATAACCAAAAGATGTACACATAGACAAGCACACAGCCAGTAACGTCCCAGGGCTGTATCCCACACATAGAAAACATTAAAAAAAACAGCAAACGCACAAAAAAAATCGTTTAGGAAAAACCGAAACAATAAATCACTCCTACATAGAAAAACAAAATAATTCTCAGAATAATATGAATCAAAACCCTAAATTAGAATAAAATATCAATAAACAATATGGAAAATTAAAAGGGCAAAACTCAACATTTACATAAGAAGACCACCTATTCACATTAACATTTAAAAAAAAAACAGAATTATAAAAACCCAAATATTTTTTTTATATTATGTTCATTTTAATAATCCCAATTGAATAAAATATATAAAAATGTTACAGACGTAATTTTATTTAACTAAATAGATATTTTTCTCGCTAAATAATGTTTAATCACAAGCAGATATGAAAACAGCGGGATTACCAAAAAATATCATATTAAAATACGTATGTTACAACGTGAAAGCCTGTAATGAACGAGTTTTGATAGACTAACATAATATATAATATGTATCAGACAACGTGAAATAATACTATTTTTTGAAATTATTTTTTTAATCAATAAAATTAAAATAATTTCACAACATTGTACGGAATCATATTTGGACTGCCAATATATTGCAGTGCCTCAGAAATATTCGCTCTGGGTGGTCGGTCAGATTTTGATGCACTTCTAAGACAATGCATATGGAGATTATATTGGCGTATAATGCGATCTGACAACTCATTATTTAAGATATTCCTAGTTGACAATTTATAATATGCCACTGGAGAATACAATTAGCAACTTGGTCAATAATTATTTTCACAAGAAAAATGTTTAAGCGTTATGAATAATAATAGTTTTTGCTTAGGGCTAGATAACTCACCAGTCTGATATATAAGCCCTGCTCTCATAACAAACAGGGATTATTCCGCCTGAAGAGAGCCTCAAGATAAGAGGTAGAAACACGTGTAGCGGGGTCTAATATAATTGGTGGAATAAAAAAGTCATTTGTTGTTAAATATTTCATAATGCTTTTATTGAAAATCAGCTAAAATTTAATTCTTCGTTAGATATATTTTATTGCATTAAAATTTCATTGCGAGTGGTTTTTTATAGTATATTTAAAATTCACATTCACTAATTAAAAAAATATATTTATTGGCTATTTAAGCAAATATATATTAAAAACATCTGAGATCAAAAGAATTGAATATGCTCGGTTTTTTGACTAAATATTACAAAACTAACAATTTCGGACAAATTGATTTTAAAAAAAATCTGTGCACATTTCCATATAGTAATTTTTTTCTGTTTTTTTTGCAATTCTAATAATGTCGATTATTTTGTGACTGATGTAAAATTTTAAATATTTAAACTAAAAATTCCATGTATTTTGTTGACATTCTACAATATTGTGCATTTATTGATAATATTATCTATATCCTCAGTGAGATACCGGCAATTATTTATATCCTCAGTGAGATACAGGCAAAATCCTAGTTTACTGGGGATACGACAAATGAAAGGCAACAAACCCAGATACATTAAAATTGTATGTACAAATCAAATTACCTGTTGTGTTTTCGCAAATTGTGTATATTTCTTGTCATGAGTAATAATAAATAAATAAAATAAATAAATTATTTAAAAGCACATTTGTCTGAAACATACATTTACAACGGAAAAACTAATGAAAACATTTCAAATGAATTGGTTTTATAAGCATTGATTTCAAAACTATTCTGAGAAAATTGGAAAGTTATTGATATATGATAGAATTCAAAACACAAGGAGAATAAAGTTTCCCTCATAATTATATACAACGCTCGAGTAACTCTATAAAATGGAAACTCGAAATTCTGAAATGATCTGCAGCAGATGGAAAATATGTAGCCGGCGGATCAATATGAATAAAGCAATCAAGTCAATCAAAATAAAACACTTTTTTTCGTTTTTTTTTTACTGAAAAGTACTGTTTCGAGTTTCTTGTTTATGCGATTAATGTGCTGGCGATTCATGAAAAAAATACTTAACATATGACTATTAAAAAAATCTGTTTTTTTTAGATTTTTACATATTTGTTAATATGATCATACATTCTTATATTATTTTTAATAAAAAAAACTGAAATTAAATATTAAAATATATAACTTAAAAATTAATTATTAAGTATATATAAATCAGCATTGATGTAATTTGATTTCATTATGAATTTAAACTTTTATCTAAGAAAGAAACCATTAATTACCTTGATATTTTTTTTATTTATTTGATTTTATTAACAATATTGTAGTGCCTACTATTTTCTCTAAAATATTTTTGCTACCCAATATGAACAATACATATTATTTAAATTTTATTATAATTACTGTTTTTACAATTTTAATACTTATTTAATACGCGTATAAAAAAAAACAAATTACAAAAACTTAAATGCAAAAGAAAAACTTGAATTTCTGGGATGGATTTTAATTTTGTCTTTGTATCTTTGAACTTTATTGAAGAGATCAAATTAAAATTTAGGAATTCGCAATCAAGATTTTTTTTACACAAAGCACAATTCAAACAATAACTTGAATTAATAATATTTAATTAATGACAGAATTTTCTTTTTTTTTAATAAAAATCACACATGGTCAAGAGTTGAGAGCTTTATTGTCTGATGAGTGCCTCTGTTAAAAAAATTAAGCCAACAAGTAATTTTCGTGCCAATTTGAACTTGTATCTCCACTTTGCCGGCCGGGTGCGTTGGCAGTTAAGCTATTGGTTTTTATGTTAAAGGCAACACTAATCTACTATCATACACATCAAACAGTATTATTATATGGAAATAATATTTTTTTAAACTGATTGCCTGTTAAGTGTAAGATTAATAATTATTAACTAATAATAATCTAATTATATCGTTATTTGAGGGTAATATTTTTATGAAACTCCAAAAAGATTGAAATCTTGTAAAATTTTTGTCCATCGTTGTTCTCCACCACTATTGGTATAATAAATGATACGCACGAACAAAAACGATCTTTTATATCAATTAGATAGTAATTTCCTGCACCCTATACCCCGTCCCGTTAATTGATCAGTATTCTGAGATCATGGCCTTATCTCCGCCCGAGACAAATTAGGCCGATGAGGTGATTATTTGGAAAGTTACATTCGGTAATAAATCACCAGGAAGTTGAGTGCCGTTAATGCCTCCAAAATTATTGACAGCTACACGTAAAAGCTTCCAATTCTCGAAACAAATTAAGCTCCCATCTCACATCCTCCTATTATACAGTCAACTTACACTTTAGTATTATGCCGAGTGGAAGCCTAATCTCATATATAATGTTAAAAATTCGAATTTATAAGTTAAAGTATTTAAGTCAGTAGGGTTATCAGTGAACTACTTTTAGTCGTCTCCGTATTTCACGTAATAGTCGTCCGTATCTCCGTGTTCCTTACTCACAAACGAAGCAAAAATCTTCATGATTTTCTGTTTGTGGGAAGTTTAGAGATTAAGAGATGAAAGTGGGGAGGGAGGGGGGAAGAAGAAAATATTTTTTTACTATACACACTAACAAGTACTCAGCTTTTACTCGTTTATCAGAAGATACCGAGGTACTCGTATATTATTTTATTACCACTGTATAAAGAAACTTAAACCCAATGGATATCTAGTTTTTTTTAAACACAGATACAATTTAAATCTAGTTTGGTCAGTGTTTAAAAATCAGCTCATTTCTTAAATCTTTCATAATTAAATAAAATGTCAGTTAATCTCTAACTATGTCTAACTGTTTAAATATACAATATAGAAGAATAAATAAAAAAAGAAATGAAACAAAAGTTCTGTACAAAAGTGTGGCGTTATTTACCCTCAGTGATAGGAAAACGGTGTGATGGTTTATAAACATGGATGTATTTTATGTTATTAGAAAACATGTTCACATGAAAATACAAAGCTAGGTAAAATATATAAGCAAGAGAAACAATGTCATAATGAATTGATACCAAAGCAGAGATAATTATAAACATAAAGCAGGTAATGAACTTTAAGGAGAAGGTCCCTTTTTATGGCACTTTAAGGACGAGATCATAGCACGAAAAAACACTTAAATAGGATCCAAAATACCCGCATCTGAGAGAGTGCTATAGGAGACATTCGACCATGAAAAAATCAAGAAGCATTTGATTATAAAACTATATAAAATATTCAAGGTATCGACTATATACATGAATACTTCATAAGAAATATATAATATTTGTTATTACTCTATTCTGATGGTCTCCTTGGGTTGTAGTATCTTTCTTTATTATGTAGTTATACACAGGGCCCTTCCTAAACAATAGACAAATAAGGCAAAGTCTTTAGAAGTTACTTTAAAGGGGGCGGTTAATTAAAGATAAAAGTGAACGAACAGTAATATTTGAAATACTCATTTTATTTCATATTAAGATTGAGAAGTGACTTAAAAAGCAATATGGATACAATGCAAGTTACAACGTGTTGCCTATGAATTTGAACTAAAATGCAGCAAGGGTAAGTTCAATTGATCAATTGAATCAATACTAGGTTATTAGAAAATATGCTGTTTTTTTCTTCCCATCAATTCATCCCATTGAAACTCTCAAGATCGGTCACCACATTGTCCATACATTTTACGTCGAACTGGTGACATTTCATAGAAAGTGTGTGGCAATGCATAAATTCCATAATGTATAAGTTTGAACCAATGTATAAATGAAAAGTGGAAACTTATATCCTGAACACAGATATTTGGGATAGGCTTCCCCTCTTTGTAAATTCTACTTGGAACATGATAGTTTCAAAAGTATGCGCATTTCATTCGCCTGATCCTCCGTATATGCTCAAAGCAATAGATAAACCTGTACTCCTATACATTACACGCCTAATAAAACAATAATTGAAACCCTTATTTTTTCTGAGCTTTGTAAGTACGCAATGTAGGCGTTTTACTGTGGTGTTCAAAAAAGATATTTTCTTTCAAAGCGAATGTTTAATGAAGAGTCAGACTGAAAGTGTTCTATTTGCGAAAATTGTAAAAGTTTCAGTAAATTGAAAACAAGACTCGTTGAAATAAAGATGAAAAAATTGCATATTAAGTACCTACTTAGTGAGTTTAATTTTTCAAATAATATCAGTAGTTCTCTTTCAAAAATATATATTTATACAAATTTTAAGAAAAATTAAGTAAATTGACGAACTTATATCATTTAAATAATAAATTTGAATATACATTTAAAAAAAAAAATAAACGAATTTTCATAATTCATTAATTGATTTTTGTTGAACATGCAACTTATGACTGCTAGATATGTTCCAAAAATCGAATACAATTTCCAGATATTTCTATATTTTTATGGAGCCCGTGATTACATTTATTTATTTTATTAAAATAAATGTAATCACGCTTGCTAATCACTAAGTAACACTACAATTTTTCATGTAATCAACCAATGCAATTAAAACTGCAAAAATTCAAAATTGTATGAAGTGTAGCTGCTTACATTTTCACTTTAACTCAAAGCAGTTCTGACTAGGAACTTTTAAATTCCTATGTTCGTTCCTGATTCTCAGAAGTCATTGAATTTTCTTATACTAATGAGAAAATTGAAGTTTTCGGTAAACATTTTGGAGGCTTTATATAGAGCTCACTAGGTTCAAGAGACTCAAGCTATTAGAGATCTTTGTTCAACTGAATGTCTAAATCGTGGATTACATTGGATTATTTGATAACTTTAAAAAGGATCTCATGCCTACTTAAAAACACCACATAAGTAGCAACAAAATAGCTTGTACCTAAGATCTTTCTTGTCAGGGAATCCGACTTAATTAGTATATTCTACTTAATTCAGATAACAGAGGGTGTCTGGGACATAAGTATTCTTGTTAAGAGAGTTTATTTATTGTATAATCATTATGTACTAGACATTAATGAACTATTTTCTGTATAAATGTATATATTTTTTTATCATAAAATACAAAAAAAAATTGTTTTTGCGTTTTTAGAGTATAGCTCTAATTAAATAATTGGTTCATATTCATAAAAGAACATTTTCATACGACATTTTCCTGTTGAAATAAACAGCAAGGATACGGTTTCAGCCTATCGATCGTAACACATATATTTTGTCTCATCTACGTCCATTTAGTAATAAGCAATTCTCTGACTTTTAACATATCTATTTTATAAAACTTAATTTGTATTTTTCTATCATATCTTTCATTCATATTCTCAAATAAATTTGGTTTTGTCAGTTTTGTTTAATTCGTTAATTTATTCTTAATACCCAAATGGTGTTTTTCATCATCCTGCTTATTGAAAAACTCCTTGATTCAAATGTATCCTTCATCATTTCATTCCGTATTTCATATATCTTTCCACCAAGTAGTTTTCTCAGAACACGCAATTATATGGCATTTATTTTACTTATGCTGTTACTTTTCTACAATAAAAAAAAAACAAAATTACAATAAAATCTTTTATTATTTTAGCGCCTACTGACTTTGGTTTACACATTTTTCAATATGTCTCGAATTTTTTTATTATCTGAAAAATAACTATCCACATAGTAGAATTTCTCCACATGCACTAATTTTTCATTATTCTTATTGGATATGGTGGGAACAAAAACACGTGTGTTATACTCTGCAACGTAAGTAAAACTAGAGTTTAATTTCCTAAACTGGCCTGAATCTATCTAAATAAATATAGGCATTATAAATCAAGTACTGAAAGTGCTGAATTTAGGCGATTATACGGGAATAAAACCCAATGGTATTCCGCTCATACTCTCGCAAGTTTACGAAAGAAAAATAAAGACGAACGCACTTTGCGCGGGATTCCTCATGTAAAAAGAGTTAAAAGATAAACCGCAAAGCTTAAATACACAGTTGTATTTACGTGACCTGGTTAACAAGCACGAGGCAACTTCTGTTCGCTCCTGGGCTAAGAAGAAGGAAGCTAGCGCCGGAGATGGGGAGACTATCTGCACAAAGGATGCCAAATAGCGTCAAGATCTCGTTTATGTACCTATTTGTTCAAGCCTTTTCTCTATTTATTTCAATCTTCTTCTATCGCGGCTAGAAAAGAAGCAACATCTTAAATGTTGCCATTAGTCAAGGCTTAAGAATAAAATTTATAGGATTTAATGTTGTACTAACTGGTTTATCACTTAATACTCTCGCCGCGGCACTCAACATTTTTTTAATTTGTAGTTTATCAGAAAATAAATATTCTTAGGAATTCATTAAACAGATAATACAAAACATACTTAATCTTAACTAGTAAAGTTATGAAAAATGTATAATATATAAATTACAATTAGACTTGAAGTAATTAAAAATACACTGTATATCGAAATGTAAATGGAAAAATTCAGGAAGGAGAGAGAGAAAACAAAAGACAAATAAAGAAAGGAAACAAAACATTTAAAAATATTTAGGGTGTGTCACTCGCCATCCATCAGGTTAATCAAAGTGTAGCAAAATACTTACTAGTAAAAAGAATGTATTAAATGGTATATTATTATGTACGGTAATTAAACATACATTTAAATAGAAGCTTTATAATAAATCAATGTTATAATAGGAAGGTAGTGATTTAAAATTAACTTAATCATATATTTTTTTACGTTTTCCGATTTCATTTTATAAAAATCTGGGTTCAAGCGGGATTTGAACCCTCCACCTCCGAGTTGGGAGACAGGGGTCTTACCAACTAGGTCACGGAGATCGTCATCTGTTGTATTGTTGTGTTGCTGTTACATTGATATATTGTGGATAATAAATGAAATAATGAACAATGAAGTCATCGAAACACAATCATTTATGGCTTACATCTTGTAAAATTGGAACAAAGGTTCAATGTGTACATTAAGCGAATTTTATAATAACTATTTTGATAGTGTACCAATTAATTATTTTTATGGTTTACCATATATGAAAAAATACTCCTCGAACAATAAAATAAAGTTTATTTACTTTAACTTTTTATTTTATTTTTATTTCCAATGTATTAGTTTTACGATTTCGTTTTATTTTTTTTGCAAATTGCGCATTCTTAATGGTGGGAAAACTTTCAATGAAATTATATAATTATAATTTGCATAAAAGTTACACAATATTACTAACCTTGTAATTAAAAATTAATCATTTTTTCATCTGTACTTATTTATGTGTTTTTATTCTAATGACTGCAGAAGAATAAAAAGCTACTTTTTATTTTGATCGAATAACGAATTATTCGTATTTGGGGATTAACAATAACAATTTCAATCCACATTCTTCTATCCCACGAAAACTCGACAAACTGAAGTAAATATGGCCTAAAAGCGTTCTAGTTTAGGGAAGAACCGATGTTTTTTTTTCATATTTAAAAACACTAATTTCCTGCCAGTAATAGTTGAGTGGCGTTTCCATGCACACGCCACTCAACAACATGAACGCAAAAAACATAGTTAATACCTTGATTTCAAAATGATTATAGAGAAATAATATTGGCAATAATCGTATAAAGATCATTTAACTGTATACCTTAAAACGAAAAATTGCAAAAGTTGCATGAACTCAAAAGTTTTAGTAAAAAATCCTTCTTTCCAACCAATTCAACGCTCCCTGCTGACAAAGTACGAGTATGTTACTTTCTCGGTTTACTTGTTGGTTGATTCATTTCAGATGTGTTCTTTTGGCTTATAATTCTCATTTTAATGTTATCATGTATATTGTAATAAGCTACTAATTGTCTTTGAAATATATCAATAACTGTAAGTGACCCACTCAAAAGTCACACCAGGCTTAGTAGGCCACGATATGTATAGTTATAATAAAGATCATCAGTTTTAGGCGACCATCTGACCTATTTGGCAAGAAACTTATCATCCTCTCGGAAGTTCAAATTCGATTACCGATAGTTTTCTAAAAGAGTAAATAAAAAGGTCCAAGTCTGGTTTAAGAATTCGTCTAAGGTAACGATATTCGTACGCGTTAGACGTAAGCTAATATTGTTGAATCTCCACATGCGAATGAATGCCTGACGCAAACGAACTTAAGAGTTTTAAGGGGTCATTATTGTTGCTGTATGCAATGTTTTCAGACCAAATTCTTCAACACGCCAGCATCACAAATTTAGACATGTAGATGAAAAACATATTATACGATTGAATGAGTTTTCAATAAATTTTTGGGTGCTCATTATTGTAATTTACAAAGATAAATGTAAAAAGCACTTTAAAGATATTTACAGCCTATTTGTAAAAAAACTCACGCTTTCATAATGGTTTTATATAATATGTCACTTTTATAATAAAACCAAGATATTGTCAAAAGGTCAACTAAGGTTTAAAATAAATTCGGGTCTTCTGATCATACCGTATTCCTCCTAGTTTAGGTCCAGGCCTTGAAGCATAATATTTACCTTTAGAATTTAATCCGGTATACCCAGCTAATTGAAGATCAAATAAGCTTCCAGATTACGTCTATTGCGCCAGATCTCTTATCATATATTGTCCAGCTCCAGGATTGCCCTTTCCGAAAGATGCCTAAATTAAAACGGGTATATTTTGTCTACAGCTCATACTGAATCTGTTTCCAAAGAGAGGTAAACATATCGAATTAAAAAAAAACTTATTATGTTTTTCAGTTGACAAGACAAACATTTCAATTAATTTTTATTTTGTCCCCTACATGATATGACAAATATATGCAAAATAATTTTATTCGTAAATGTATACATCATTATTATTAAAAAGTTTATCGATAGTTTTGATAGAAGGAAATGTTAGGAATTGTATGAAAAGCTCTATGAATTTAAAAGAGGCGAAGGATGTTTGTCGAAATAGAACAATCTGGCGCTTTGTCATCTCTGCCTATCCCAACAGGTAAATGTCGAAATGTAATGTATGTATTATTTTTTTTTAAATATCATTGAATGGAAATTTATGTCATTCCTGAAAGAAAACAGATCTCAATGATTTAAACGAATTACGAAATACGCCGAAATAGTTTATTTAACATCATGAGAAAAATAATATAATATACGAGTAGGAAGCATTTTAATTTGTCACAATAATATGTTTCGAGGATGTGCCTTCTAGAAGACATGCTAAACTGAAGTCGTCTGAATTTCAGTGTTAATCGTCTGATAAGATGGATCGGGTAAACAGAAAGGACTACCTCGATCATTGTTTTGGTGGCTGGAATTAGACTTCCTCTGGAGTGTAGGCAATCTGAAGCAACAAGGCATTCAAGAGGAATCTTGTAAGGAAGTTGTAACAAATGTCAGCATCCGTTGATTTTGGTCATTCGACGGCGTTAGAAGATAAATAAATGTGTATATAAGTTAGCCAATGCTATATTGTACTTTAAATAAATAAATGTGTATATAAGTTAGCCAATGCTATATTGTACTTTAAATAAATAAAAAAAACCTTGAAGTTTGAAGAATTTGAATAATATTTATCAAAATTGAAAATATCTTTTATTTTTATACATAAGCTATTTATTGAATTTTATCAAGTAATATATTTTCATGACATTTGTAATCTGCACTATTTCCTTTAGCATTAATAAAATGAAAACAACTATAAATTTTCATTTCTAATACCCCCCTGATCCATATACGAAGTTTTAACTACACAAAATTAGACGTAATTAAGCAAAAAAGACCCAACACACAGTTTTACCTGTTCTGAGATAGTTAAGGAAATATCTTTTCACTTTTTATGGACTTGTACAGGTCAAAAAATCTATAAGATGTAATTTAACCATGAAATACCCATTTTAGGGCATTGATAATTGTACATATACTGGATTTGATTTATGCTTTTTCATATTTAAATAAACCAAAAAAATGTTATGTGGGTTTGGTCTTTTTTAACAATTACGTCGAATTGAAAGCATTCAAAATTGAAGAGATCCACCGAGTACCCTCTTTAGATACGCTACTAAAAATGTTAATTTTATGTAGATCCCTTCTTTTTTGCAAGTTCTCGATATAATCTTGACTTGATTCACGAGTTGATGGTGAAAAGGTCTTTGTAGAAAGAGGGACTAACAAGACTTTAAGCCTTGCGTGGTTATTGTTGATCCTATCCTATCCCTTATGTGGGTATACCCACAACTGCTTAGTGACTAACCCATAAACTTTGTTCTATCCATCATACCTTACACCGGCTATAACACTTGGGATATATATTCCATCTTGTATTGTTCCTGGCACTTACTTATTCAGGTGTATGGAAATAATCGGACTAGGGTGCACTAGGGTGTGCTGGTGGAAGATAATGTTCGGAAACTTTGGGATTAACCTCAACATTAAATTGAATGGGTGGTAAATTTAGCACATTCTCGACTATTTATCGGTTATAATAAAAATATTGTAAAAAAATATGAGATAATTTATATTAACTTAAAAATCGACAGCAATAAATCAAAATCAGATTTGTTTTATAATACTTTCGTTGTATACAGTATAATCTGGCAGGTTTATTGCGTGTAACAATATCTTCCAATTAATCAGAAAGATGTTAAAAAGGTCATAAGTGAAAATCAAGCTTGAATCCTTTTTAAAAAATCTGGGAGTCGTATATCTCTCTATAGATATATTATATTATATATACATAATTAGGGGTAATATATTTTTTTCTAAAATCCATAGGCCGTTGAGACATACGAGTAAGTTTCATAAATTTATAATTTGACGTGTATTTCCAAAAAGAGACACACATTTTACCTTTGAGATAATTTAGGAAACATCACACCGCTTAACATGGACTCATATGGGTCATATTTTTTACTCATGATTTAGCCATGAAATAATATATAATATAATATATTAAAAAGAACTGGTATTTTTGGACTGGCCCATACAATGCGTCAAAAAAATGTGATTAATGGGTGGTGTTCTTTTTTCGAAATATTGAGTACAATCAAATGAAAAATACTCGATTTTATCCAAACCTTGTACTCAAATTATTTGGTTTATAAGTTTTTGTTATTTTTACTTCAAATAATGAAGAAATTTTAATTAGCAAATAATTAGGTTCATGTGAAATATCATCCAATTATGAAGAATTTTTGTAATTTAAGGGAGAAATGAATAGTTTAATAAGAGAGAAATTATTGATACTGAATATTAGTTCAGGTGTTGTTCTAATGTCTAGTTTATTTTACAGGGAAATCACATAGTTATGTTTGAAAGGGCTTAGAAGGTCTAAATAATTAAGCTCATTAGACACGATTCTAAAATAGCATGGTGTTTACCATATTGATTTTTATCTTATGATATTTAATAACACGCTACGCATTGTTACAATATTTTCAACGATATTTGATTTATCAACCAATAATATCAGGTGTGCCTAAAATACTGATGAGCAACTAGTTCGTAACTCTCCAGTATTTTCGATTGAATTCTAGTTAATAGTTGATTGAATTCTGCAGACAGACTAACTCTCCATTATTTTAGATTGTCTGTCTGTAGAATTCAATCAACTATCAAATGAAAAAAGCCTCTTGATATGTGTCTCAGTATTAAGTTTACGTTCTCCTTCTCTCGTGTCGTTATATGGAAGTGTGTTATTAAATTGTTTCGGCTTTCGTAATTTTCTTAAGAAATATATTAAATATAATATTTGGATAGTGATTATTGATTTTCAATATATTTATTACGTTTACAAAGTTTACGATAAACATTACACATAGGATAATAAAATGTGGTTTGTTTTTGCTGTTGATGTGTCAAATAATTTGATGCGACCACAGGAAAAAAATGTGCATTGGTATAGTAGTCACACTGTGTGAATTCATCAATTTGGTGAACTTAAACCCTTTTTCCTACAGAACTATTATTTTCCTGGACATATTTAATTAAAGCTCATATGCAGAAAACTTCCGTGGTCAAGTAAGTAAGACGCTTGTTTCCCGATGGAACTAAAAAAATAGTACAGTCTGCTTCAAGAGTTCGTCTAGTAACAATATTCATACGCACTAGACTTGATGCTAACGCGCTACTGTGCGAGTATTGTTGCTTCTTTACATGTTGGGCCGTATAACTAACCTATGCGATGAATGGTGCTTACTCCAGTAGGTCTAAACCCGAAGACTCAATTATAGGGGTTAAAGAAAATATTGTCTCCCGGTCACGATCTTCGATATGTCTCATTCACTAATTCAAATATGTTAGAAGGTACCATACGAATTAAAAAAAGTGTGTGAATATTGTCATTGGATTTTCTAGCATCTTTTGTTATGGAGCAAAGGTCATATAAATTCTTATTTATATAAAACCTTTCAACATATACAAATTGCTAATTCGGACATATTTAAGGTCTTGGGCGGGGACAAAATTGTCTTTGACTCCAGTAATCAAGCCTTCGGGATTAGAACCACTGGAGTAGGTACAGAACTCACGGTTCTTTATTGCACTTGTTGGCAATAGTATCACACGTGAAGAGGCAACATTTCTCGGACATGTACTTGGCACTTACGAGTAGTATAACCAGACGAAATAAAAAATAAATAATTTAAGTAATGAATTGTAATGAATGTTGTATCGTGTTAAAACGTCTTAAGTATATCTATGATACAATCCTCTCAGCTCGACGTATTGACAATAGCTGCGTTAGATGTCAAGTGTGGCAGAGCCTGATAAGATAATTAGCGGTTCCGGATCCAGGCGACGACAGTGAACACCTACTTCAGCTGTCATGTCGAGGGGTATCAGCCGTGCCACGCGGTAGCACACTAGGACAAAATTATATAGATTTTATTACTAGAAAATACCCGCCCAAAATTAGGCATAAATCAATTGTATTTAAATACATAGTCACATTTAGATGACCTTCTTGGCTTTGTTGCTAAAACACCTGTTTTCCAGCCCAGGTGAAAGTTGCGGACTCGATTCACGTTGGAGCCTAGATTTTATGAAAAAGGGATTCCAGGCTGATCTTAATAAAGGTTTCGTCAAAAAAATCGGGTTGGCTGGAAGAGATTGCCACATAGCAATACACCTGACTGGTTGTACTGTATAGTACATTATTGAGGATTTTATTAAAATTTATTTTGTTGTACCTGAGGCTGATTTTATTCTGTTCTGCTGAAGGCAACTTAATAAAACACTACTAAAATATGTCCTAAATTACGCGTACGAAAGAGTTCTAGATATCTCTGAGAGAAAGATTCTCTGCAGAGTATATGGTTCGATTTATAAAAATGGCGCGTGGAGGCAGAAGAATTACGAAATGACCCTGTATGGCTAGCTTAGTAAAAGTCATAACAATTGAAAATTCATAACTTAATATGTTATTTATAGTTAAGGCATTAACACTGTGGAGTTTCAAGACATTGTAATTTGTTAAGTCCAACACTGTTTATTCTACTTTATATAACGGTATAACCCTACCGGTTTCAAGGTTTTTACCTCATCATTAAACAATATTCTTGTTTGTGCTCTCTTGATGATGAGGGGAAAACCTTAAAACCGGTCGGGCTACACCGTTATACAAAGTGGAATAAAGAGTGTTGGATTAAACAAATTATAATCTCATAACTTAATTATTACCAAGTAAAATTACAACCTCATAACTTAATTATCATCAAAGTGGCACGATTTTTCGTAATCACGCGTGTTAGCTATACTACCGCACGTGAAAAAGAAACAAAATTGGCACACATCTAGGTCGCGTATTTTATTTATTTATTTATGGTAATGTAATTATAATAGGTATAAATAGTATGTGAAAAATAAAACACGCCATTTCAAGTAGATACTTTCAAATGATATGGACCCAGGTTTGTTGTCTGTCATTCGTCATCTAGGCTTTCGTAAATATTTCACCAGACACTTACCCTTTTTTTAATAAACACTTTACCCATTTAACAACTAAGAGCGCAATAAATTCGTTTTCAATCAATCACAATGGAAATTGTAGATGTCACAGTTGTTTCTTCGAATATCTGAAAGTCGACACGACACGATGATGTGCCGATGAGATATCCGCCCTTCCGCATTGGAGGGATTGACATGTTATTTCAAGTGGAATCTCCATTTAACTATTATTAGTGCGAGTATCGTAGTAACATTATGACCTTGTGCAAATATACTCCCAAATAGTGAAGGTTGTTTATTCAAAGAAACCTGTTTATTTTATTATATAATCTATCTCATATCCATGGATGAAACGATTAACAAATGTCGATATTTCATAAAAACTCAATATCTTAAAAACGCTTTCATGTAATGCACTCGTCGTATTCTTTAGTTTTTCGGTCACATTTTGTACAAGGAGAGCATGAAGAGACTCATCGTCACTGGTAATGTGGAGGGTCAGAGAAACATACCTCTTCCAGGTAGATTACTTATGTGATCGAGTGGTCAGGTGAAGAGTGTTAAAGAGTGAATTGAAGTCAGATTGAGTCACGCTACTCAGCATTGATGTCACGACACAGAAAGATATTTTTTTTCATATTTTTGATAAGGTGAACTGTTAAACCATTTAACTTGTAAGAACATTGGTTTACCCAATCTTTATGTATGGTACCGAAACGTGGGAATTAAGAGAAAAGGAACGCTAGACAGGAGAGACACTATCTACTCATATTTTGGTAAGGTGAACTATAACACCATTTAATTTGTAATATCATTGGTTTTCCCAATATTTATTTATGTATGGTGCCGAAACGTAGAAATTGAGAGAAAAGGAACGCAGGAATATGTAGTGCTGATGATGTATGATATATTGCGTGCACTATGGACAACACGCAGGACGAATCCATCGATTCTGAAATAACTAAAAATTTTACAACGTTTGTCCTCAATCATATAACTGCAAATCTTCAGGCCCTAAGGTCATGTTATCAGACGGGAAGATACGATGAACATACTGATGGTTCATGGGTAAATAGAAGGGTCTCGGTTATGAGGCAGATCATTTATTCGATTGACAGACCTCGTAAGAAATATAAAAAACAGCTTGGGAGCTGTAGAAATGCTTCTGACTCTGAGGAAAGGAGCGCATCGGATCAAGTCCAATGATCAAAACTGATATGTAAAAAGTAGAATATAACGAATATTAAAATTAATTCTACCTTTTTTTCTACAAAACTTTTATTTACCTAGACATATTTAATCAACGGCTAAATTATATTTTCATTTTAATTTAATAACTTCTGTTATATTGAATTAATGTGAAGTTTGCAAACACGTGTAATAAATGTTAAATAACATATTTGAAGATTAAATATTATAATTAAATATTATACTCGTATAATATTTTTTAATTAAATATTATACTCGTATAATATTTAATTAAAAATGAAAGACTTTTTTCATTTGAATAACTTTCTATGTTGAATTAACTTGAAGTTTTCAAATAAGGAAGGTATCGATATCAGAAAATTCATAAAACAAAGATATAAGGAAGATATTGATATCAGAAAATTCATTCCGTGTGCGAATGGTGTTTTTCTTAACAGCTCAATTCGTGAATACGGCACCTAAAACAATGTTAATTCGCGATGGCGTAAATAATTGTCTAGTACATTTAACAAAAGTTTTTGAATTAACAAATGGTTTGCTATTTTCCCGTTAGTATCTTGTATACTTATAAAAAAAGACGACCTCCGTGGTTTGGTGGTAAGACGCTTGTCTGCCGATTCGGAGGTTGCGGGTTCGATCCCCGCTGGAATCAAGATTTTTTTAAACGGAATTCCAGTCTGATTTTCACTTAGGGCCCATTAAAACACCTTTCTGGTTGGTTGGAAGAGATGGCCACATGGCAATAAACTCGCCAGGTAGGGGGAAAAAAAAGTACGCAGATATTTTATAATATTTAAGAAGTAATCTTCAAGCACATCCATTAAAAAAATAGTTTGACGATATATGGAAGTTTTCTGGTATACAATGGTTACAAGACACGCAAATCCAAGAGGAATAAAGAAGGCAGTGGGAAGTCTATATTATTTAGTAGGCTGCTATTGGTTGAAAGTATGATCATTATTACTATTATGTATCTAAGAAAATTGATGGAAGATATTTGTTACTATTGGAAAATCTGGCACTCTTTCCACTGCTGAGAATAAAATTCAGAACTTTCGCTTGCAAAATAAGTGCTTTGCCACTACCCCATAGCTGACGTCATTTCCTTTCAAAGTTAGAATAACAAAATCTTATTTTGCATTCGAAAAGAGTCTATTTTGTATTTCGAAATAAAAAAAACTTATGAAGACATCTGAAATAAAATAAATTTAACGAGTTTTGCATGTATGATATATTGATATATTAGTCCAGCTAAGTGTACAAAAGAATAAAATTTAAATTACACATATTTATTCAAATAACGTAGTAACATCCAAAAAATATATTTCAAAGTGAAATTCTCCCAAGTTTATTTCAAAACCTAAAATATCTACGTGTTTTAACTAACTGTCGCAAACCGTTTCGTTCACGTAAAAATACTATAATTTTCTCAAAACGAGTTGAATGAACGTAGAAGAGAGTTTATAATGCCTACGTAAAGTACTTTGAATTTCAACATATTAAATTCAAGCCATGTCGGTCGTAAAATCCTTACAAAAACGAAGAAAACGTTTTCTAAATCCTCCAAATGCTTTCCGACTCCGACGTATAAATAAAATTAACCTTGTGGATCGGGGAAAATATTCGTGGAACGTCTAGTCGTAAGTTAATACCTTTGGCTTAAGGGTTTCTTTTACCCTTCACTGGCTTGGAGTCTAGCTGGAACCAATCCGTAATAATTTATGAGTTTCATTGGTTGGTACTTAGCCCTTTTTCTGTGAAGACGTACTTGTATTGGCTAAACTCAGCACAAAATATTTTTTATTCCTCCTTGATAATTAAAGAATTGAAATAAACAAAGAAAAAATAATAAATTTAGTTAATTTATTTTTCGTTGATTTGTTTTTCCTGGTTTATGTGATTCTTTTAATTACTCAGGTAAAAACATATGAATGTAAAGCTGTATGTTTGCAAAACATATGAATATAAAGCTGCATGTATGCAAAACATATGAATATAAAGCTGCATGTATGGAAAACATATGAATATCAAGCTGCATGTATGCAAAACACATTAATATAAAGCAGCATGTATGCAAAACATATGAATATAAAGTTGCATGTATGCAAAAAGGATCCAAATTTTGCTTTTTTTGAGACATTTAATGAAACATGATATGGCTTGTATGGGCTTGTTACTTTCTTCCGTTGTAAACAGTAACCTGGTGAGCAAATTTTCAAATAGTTAATCTCTTTTAATCAACTAGAAATACTCGTACGTTCAAAAGCTTTTTGTGGCAATCTATACTGGGAAACTGTTTTGGGTTCCATCGGAAATTGAATAAAAAACCCTTGGGTTTCTATACGAAGTGATCTACTACCTAGCCACTATGTTCGTGAAAATAAAATGTTTTTATTTAGTATAGGCTTGTGTGCACTTGAATTACACATTTGATTAGTTTGATTAGTAAATACTCGTATATGTGGTTAAGGTATGGATTTTTTAATTTCAATTAAACTAAAAAATGTGATAAGTGGGTTGGATCCTTGGAAGAAATATCCAAAACCAGCTATGCGATCTGCTTTAAACCACTCAAAATATATTAAATTGTGGTATTTTGATGTATTATATTTCCATTATATACAGTACAACCTAGTGGGTTTATTGGTTTATTTCTTCAAACTAACAAGAGTGTTGTTAAAAAGCCTAAAGGGGAAAAATCAGACTGGATTTTTTTTTCATTGAGCACTAATAGGAGTCAACGGGAAGACTGACAATATCCAAATTTGATACGGATGATGTCGATTAGTATGTACTATATGTGCTAAAGTTTGAAAGAAAAACAATAAAAACAACTTTCAAATGAAACGATGTGAAATTTTACATGAAATATATAATAAGTAAGCAACTTAGTGCTAGTGGGAAAGTTTGAATTTTAGGATAAATGAATTCCAAAATAATGTTTTATATGGAAAATGATAATTTAGTCGTTGGTTGTATAGTTTGGATTATTTGGTGGTAAATTTCAATTAAAACCTTTTACGTAATCTACTGGACATCGGGTGGTAATCCAGCTTACTCTCGCACCCGAATATATGGTTGAACTTGGAAATATTTGCAAAACGTAAAATACAGGAAATTGAAATATAAATTCTACTGGTTTGTGTTTGGGTGTCAAAAATATTTATATGCAAATATTTATAAATTAATATTTTTGGGTACAAAACAATAAATTGAATATGTTTTACGGATTGTCATGTATCAATAGTTCACTTCGAATTTTCATCAAACGAATATAACAAATAAAGGAAGAGAGATTGATTCGTGAACATATATGATTCTTGTATTTATCGCCCTGAAAATGTGAATTCTAATTATAAACGGAATAAAGTAATAATCAGCATTTTGGGAGTGTTTGTAAAAATTAAGAAATGTAAAAATTGAGAAATGTAAAAATTAAGGATAGAAAATAACTGGCGTAACAAATCCATAACGCGAACGTGTGTGGGATTATGTTGGAAGAAGGATGAAGGCTAGAACACAAAGCAACAGTTTTGTTAGACGTATGAATGTCGAGGAGTCAAAAGATCTATAGTATGTTGTGATTAAAAGTATGACGTTCTGTTATTTTTGTCTATTTTGTCAAAACAATGGCGCAATGATACATGTGTATGAAAAAATAGTCTTGAAAGAAATATTACTAGCTAGAAATTTAGCCGCGAACTCGAGTTATGTTCTCGATAGCACGCAAAAAAGACACCCTATAGTTTTCCATTAAACGCCTTAAACAACTTTCTGGTTGGTTTGAAAAATATGCCACATGGAATAAGCCCGTCATAACATTCTAGAATTATTTTGATATTGAACAACTGAGCCGACATAACGTTACATAACGACATAACATAGCGGGCTTATTGCCCGCTCTGTTTAATAACAGAAGACTAATTGAATATAATACAAGTACGCCAACCGCTTTCTCAGATAATTTAGTGCATAAGGATCCATATACAATTTATGTCATATTAAACTTAATAGCCTTAACGTAAACATGAAAAGTTCTCCAAATCAACTTAAAGTAAGAGACAGGCCTCTGTAAAAACATATTCAAGGGCACTTATATTAACCCTTTTAATCTCACATATTTTTCAATTAATTCGGACAATACAATCAACAGTTTTTAGGAAAAATAAAATAATTATGATAGAACAAACTCTTCTCAAAGTAGAACGCTTGGGATTCCAGGCCACTTATTTTAACTGATTAAAAATATGACAAAAAGATAAAACAATTTGAGTGTAAGGATAGGAAAATATTGGCAGCGGCCATTAGATTAGGGACTTACCCGCAACTGCATATGTTAATTAAAACATTTTGGTAAGAAAACTGCAGAATACTTACCAAAGGAAGACGAACTACAAAAAGACCTTTGTAAATCTTTCGATATGGTATAGTAACACATTCGGCTATAAGCGGAGTATAGTGTACGTGTGTAGTGTTTATATTCAACCATGAATAAGACTTCCTGAACAGGATTGTTTTTAAATCCTTCTTAAAGTTGTACACGCCACCCATGTCTCCAATACTTTGAGGCATATAAATTCTTAATTGAAATGACATCATGAATTGTATTGTTTTATGAAAAATGTAACTATCTCGTTAAGATTCTAAATGACATTTTACAATAAAAAATATATTATATAAAGACACTGTTGTGTCGTTAATTAAATAAATAAATTATTTGGTGGTACATTAGAAAGAAGTACCCGTAGAAATATGGCAAAAAAACCTGAAAATTAAAACAAACTTTTACGCTGCTCAGTTCCTTTTTTAATGTTTCACAATTTTATATGTTTTAAATTTCTTTCTTCTTTTTCAGTGCAATCAATCTGCTTTAGTTCATCAAAATGGCGAGGTATCCAGACTTGAGGATTCACGGGGATCGTGTTCTGCAGATTCAGAACTGGTTCGTTCTCAACATAATGTACGCGACAGGCTGGTAGTGACTGAAATAGGTCAGTAGGAATATAAAAAGTATCTTTTTTATATAGAATTTAATTTTATCTCTATGTTTATATTTCAAAATCTATCAAATCGTATGTAGAAATAGAGATTTTTTTTAATTAGTTCCAATTATCTATTTGTCTTCCCTTAAAGTTTAATTAGTTACAATTATCGCTATGTGTTCCATTAACATTTAATAAGTTACTTTTATGTTTCGCAATTTTATATGTTGCCTGAAATACTCTACTTTGTGGCGACACGTAAAGAAGTTGAAATTAACTACAAATATGCGTGTCCAGCTGCAAAACGATCGATCAGCTGAGATATTCTCACATCAATTGCTGGAAATTGGGAACGGAAAGGTGCTGGTTGATATGATCCAGGACGAAATTCATTGTCTCATAACTTCTGTAATTTTGTGATGTCAAAAGAAGAATTGGTTGAAAAAGTATTTCCCTATATTCAAATCAATTATAAGAATCACAATTGGCTGAGTGAACGAGCGATTCTTGCCGCCAAGAACAAAGACGTCGACGAACTTAACAATATTATTCAGTTCCTTTTTTAATGTTTCGCAATTTTATATGTTTTTGTTATAACTTTCTTCTTTTTCAGTGCAATCGATCTTTCATTTGAATTCAAATCATATCGTGAATTGACCTCTTGGAGTGACGCGATCATTTGCGAGCCCGGCGATGAATGCGACAGACGGAGAGTGGCTGAAAGACATAAAAAATATTGTTTACCCACAAGCATTGTGAAATTAAACATATTAGAAACGTATGCTTTCTCTTTTTTTTTTCATTTAACCAGACTGAGCCACAGCAACGCATGGCCGGGTACAGCTAGTATTTATAATATTTTAAGAGACATGAATATAGTAAAGCTAAGGGTAACATGAATATAGTAAAGCTACTATGCTTTGAAGCCTGTCACATATTTTATAGTGTCCAGTCTTTTAAAATGTAAACCGTTGACTTATATGTAATTCCCGGAACTTTGTTTTGTTTCCAAGTCATAAGTGAATGCATCTGGAATACATAACCGGATACGTTTAATATGACGTTTACATTCGTTATTCGTTCGTTTAAGGGTTATTTTATTCCTAACCGCATGACACCTATTTAACGCAGTCTATAGGCGGAACTGTCGTGCGTTGAGAACAAAAGGAATGGAATTGCTTCAGTAAATATTTATTTAAAAACACATACAAAAAATGCACATGCTCAAAGTTTTTCATATAAATTTATGTTATTCTTAGAAAAGCATTCTCCGTTTAACCCTTTTCCCACCTTTTGTAGACAGTTCGCATTATTTTTCTTTTGTAGAACATACACAACATTGGGATTCCTTCTTTTCTAGTATTTTTTAGACTTCACAGACTAAAAAGAGCAGCATGCAGCAAATTACTCAATAATGGAGAAAAGGAGAATATAATTTTATAAATACTGAGAAAAAAATTCACACTAATTTTCAAAGTTTAACAAAGTCAAATATAAAAATGAAGATGTTTCGAAAGTATTCATTGTTTGCTAAAATTTTACGTAATGAAATTTTGATGATAGATGTTCATTCAAAAATTTCACGTCCTTCAAATCAGGTAAAAACTAAATGAGAATAAGTTTGGCATTGCAGAAGGGGACGGGTTTTCGATTAAGTTTATAATTCAAGAATTTCGATCGTTAATCAAAATGGGGATTCATAAATCATACACTTTAGTGGTGTTTATAAGGGACCCTCTTTTGGGCCCTTGACTCCTCTTCTATGAATTCCAACAGGCGAGAGATTATATCCAAATCATATTTTATTAATTTTCCATGAATTTTCAGCGTCATCAATCCAGGTGACTGTTTTCGTTCTTTCAAATTTTTTACTCTTATTTTTTATGAAAGTTCACATCACAAGACGGTTTAACTTTTTTTAAATTCTTATCGGAAGACATTTTTCATGAAAGAATTTTTGAGTAATTTAATGTTTTTTTTAAATCATCTGAAGATAACTGATAATTATGATATACGAGTATTATGGAACTAAAATAATCTAGATAAGCAGAGACCTATAAAAATCTAACCTTCTCTATTTCTTGTCAAATTTTTAATTGGTTGAATCTCGACTCGATTTAGTTAAAACATTCTAGCTTTTCAGTTTCATGGGTATTGTTTCCTCCTGCAAAGCTGTAAATTTCCCTCTTCATACACAATTTCATGTAATTTGCATCTCTCATACTTCCTCTTATAAGTACGTTTTTATTGAAGGTGGTGTTTATTGTAAATGATTCTAACATCACTACCATTCTATGTCTCTATCAATTTCTTTTTTTTAATAATTCTTTAAAAAATCTTGATATAACTGTCAGAAATAAATATCACAACCACTAATATATTGAAGATCCAACTAAATATTTAAGCTATAATTGCTATTTATCACCCTCCATACATGCATAATTTTGAATGGTTTGTTTGATAATACTCATTAAATTTACTTGATAGTATTATCAAGACGTCACAATTGTGGGGATGTAAATATTAATATACTAGCTTTACCCGGCCACGCGTTGCTGTAGGTCAGTCTGGTTAAATGGAAAAGAAAGAAAAGAGAAAGCACATGTTTCTAATATGTTTAATTTCACAATACTTGTGGGTATACAATATTTTTGATCAGTTATTTTTGAGTCTTTCAGCCACTCTCAGTCTGTCGCGTTCATCGCCGTGCTCGCAAATGATCGCGTCACTCGAAGAGGTCAATTCACGATATGATTTGAATTCAAATGAAAGATCGATAGCACTGAAAAAGAAGAAAGAAAGTTATAACAAAAACATACAATATAAAATTGCGTAACATTAAAAAAGAAACTGAATAATATTGTTAAGTTCGTAAACGTCTTTGTTCTTGGCGGCAAGAATAGCTCGTTTACTCAGCCAATCGTGATTCTTATAATTGATTTGAATATTGGGAAATACTTTTTCAACCAATTCTTCTTTTGACGTCACTAAATTGCAGGAAAATTTGCCCCAATACGTTTAATATTTGTAACGACGTTCAGTAATTTTAATTATTTTATCGACTTTAATATAAGGCTCGATTCTAATGAATAGCAAGTTATTTAGGTAAATACATTACAAAAAACTAACAATAATGACAAATTAATACATCTTGTTACAAATTAGCAAAAAATTGGCAGTTCGTTTAAATTAAATATGACGTTTGTCAAAAATGTACGTACCAACATCACGCTGTCTCTCTGAAGCAAATGGTCGCGTCACTCCAAGAGGTCAATTCACGACATGATTTGAATTCAAACAAAAATCAATCAACACAATTCAATTTCACCGCTAATTGAACAGAAAAATAACTTAAAAAAACTAAGTGAAACAAATATTATTTAGAGGTACATGTCAACGACGCACATTACGAAATGAAAATGGCGGATAAATTATTTAGTATAGCGCAGATGACGCTATTTTTCAATAAACGTATTTGAAAATTTCACATTTATTATTTAAATATTTATTATTAAATATTTAATATTTAATTATTTATTATTTAATATTCATAATCAAAATGGAACTGTCAAAATGTCAAAGCAATCCGTGAATAACTTTTGGAAATTTTTAATTAAAGAACATTTACATTTTTATTTATATAGATATTTAATATTTATTATTTAATATTAAATTATTTAATATTTAATATTAATTCCGAAAAGTCGAAAATGCAATGTGACATAACTGTCAAGTTTAGTTGGCCTGTGTCGCTGCAGGAGGCGCAATCGTTATTTTTTCTGATTTATAAACTTTTTTATATACAACTGTATATAAATAAAAATATAGAAACATTTTAATATACAAATGCAACCTTTTGTCAAAATTTCAAAGCGATCGGGGAAGAACTTTCGGAGATTAGAGATTTTTAATATACGAACATTTACATTTTTGTTTATATACGAGTAGATTAATAAATGATCAAACAAAGTCATTGGCTTATTTAGAATTAATGACTTTTCGCGGATTAATTCCATTCATTGTGAATCCCGCGCGCGTGACTTAAAGCTCAACTTCTTGCATTGGTCGTGCAGTAGTAAGAACTTAGCAGAAAGCTAGAGCAAAAGTATATCAAACAACAATTACTGATCATTACGCATTATATTTTATTTTTCGAGGAGGTCAAGTAAACGGATTAAGATTGCCATTAGAAAATTACAAATGTGCCAGTGCACCTGCTTGATTAAGAAAATTGGCAACATGCTCTCAGTTCACGAAATACACATATAACACAGCACTGGAAATTTTCATTAATACGTTCAACTCCTCCACACAAAAAAAACACAAAATTTTATTTCCAAAATAAGGGAAAACAACTGCTCAACTTACTCTAATAAATAGTGCTATCACCACCTTAGACAGTAAGTAAGCACGTTTGGCAGTTTTTGGACCGTACCAGTGCATGTGATAAAAATATCTCACCAAATATTATATACTAGACTGCCAAATATGGGCACATGTAAACGTTGCCTTAGTTGGATCTCTTCTTACTTACCTGACAGAACTCTGAATGTTAATTTGGGTGATGATAAGTTTTGTGGACGTCTTCCTGTAAAATATGGAATGCCTCAATGTAGTGTTCTAGAACTCACTTTATTCACGATGTTAGTTATATTTGTTAATCAGTTCTGCAATTATGCTGTCAGGACAACGGTTGTGGATGATACGGTTCTTTAGTCGACACGGTCGAAATGAAAAAATATGTACACGTTAAAAGAAAATGCAATTTAAACCAATTCAACTGTTAGGATAATAAGAACATAAGTAAAATGTTATTTAATGGTAAGAATTTTTTTTATAAATAATGAACGTTGACAATCGATCAACTTTTTCGCGTTTTGGGTTAAAAAAAATATTTGTTTATTTATTGATCAGATCTGATTTATTGATAAACAAGTAAAAAAATGTGCACATGGCGTTAACTTATGGGTATTTTTACAACAAACATGTAAAAAAAATATGGATTATAAAATTGTAAAAACTTTTACCACTTGATCAATAATCAATAACTCTTGATGTGCATTAGATAAGTGCACATTTCATCAAGAGTATGGTCCACAGTCTTGTATTTTCATGTGTTCGATACTAGTCTTGAATATTGAACAAAAATAACACAATATTCGATAAAGAAATCAAGTCATTTCGTGGATACTTGTTCAATAAAAAATATGTCGTTAGCTGTCAAAAATACTAAGTAGAATGTTTAAAAAAATACCCTGTTCCTTGTACTCTGCATCCCTTGCATAAAGATCAATAATAATCGAGTCAGCGTGAGAAAATTTCTAGTTTTCCAAACTATTTCAACACTTTTCAAATAACATATTTCTATGGAAGTAAAAAAAAAAGAAACTGGAAAAAACTTTTTTTTTATTTGCTTGCCTAACAGTTAACAAACTGGCAGTTTCTATTTGGAGAAATTAAGAGTAGGATTATTCGCGTGAGTATTTTCAACGGTGAAAATGATTTCCCCATCTGGCAGGTCAGGGCCGCTCTCCTGTATGTGTAATGATTGTGATGTATTGTCGATTCATTAGTACTTAACATTGGTTATAATTTTTGACGCCATTTAGTAACAAAATACTCCTTGGGCCTATACAATGTACGAGTAACATCCCTCAAATAGTGTAAACTTAAGGTCTTTTTTTAATCCCTCCAAAGCATCAACCTACCTAGTCCGGAATAAGTATATTTGTGATTAAAGGCTTACCACTCCAAAATACCGGTCGAGGTAGCACGATATATTCGCCCGATCTACCTCATCAGGAATTTTAGAACTTAGATACAAAAAATATTATTTATCTCAAATAAAAAAAAGTTGTTGGAATTAAAAAATAATAATATTGATTTCAGAAATAACTGCATTTCTTCTTAAACATTATCTTCTTAAAACGAACCTGTAGATTGTCTCATGAATTTTCTTCACGCGGAGACTTTCAATTGTTCATACGAATGTTAAACGTAAAAAAATTGAAACTTTCAATATTTAAAAAAACATCTAAAGCACTGCGTTTCTAAAATATTTGTTAGTTTTAAAAAATACTGCCAATTAAGATATCACTTATCTTTTATTGTTTTTTTTAGATTATAAATATTTAAAAACGCGTTTACTTAGAAATTCTTTGTTGAATGGTAGAGGCTTTTTAAAAAAAATAGACATTTTATTTTTTTACATTTTTACCAACAACGTTGTAACATTTATGATAAACAAAAAATACTCCATTTCGTTGTCGAGATAGGTAGATATAACAGATTTATACACTTTTCTATTGCGCAGTGTATCATTCGCTTCCTCAAAGTCCATTCATCTTCTCATACAACCCCTTTAATTTCAGTGTTTCCTTTGAACATGTCGAAATAACATCAAAGTGATTTTCTTTGTTCCGCTTATTACATGAGTCCTTAGTTTATATCATATTCTGGTATACATCGCTATGTCACCTATTTTTCTAAGTGCACACATTTCAACAGAACATATTTGGCGCTTTTCACAATTTTTATGTCTACTTTTTAATTTCATACATCAAATTTGCCTCTAATATGCTGTTAATCATCATCTTCAGTTTTTAATCAACCGTTTCCTTTCTTTCATTACACTCAACTTATATTAATTTATTTTGTAATATTTTTAATTTTCTTAATAATAGTGTGTTCGAGTCCCGAGTTATAGCGCTCTTGAAGAGAGTTTCCTCTCCTTTTATTATTATTATCTTAGCCGATTTAGATACTGTTCGGTTTAAATTGTTACAGATATAGATATGCAGTTTTAATCGGTTTTTGGTTACGGACCCCATGCTCAGAGATTACTTTGTAAAGCCATTTAGTGATATCACGAGTTGACTGCATATATCACCGCATTGCTTGGTGCTGGGTGAGAAATTGTTGTTTTGATTATGATTTTGTATATTTTATTTATTTATTTACATTATTAATACGTCCAGTTTATTTATTTTAATGCCTCGTTGCCTTTTTCCAATTACAACATTACGACCCGTATCTTTCGCAATGATTTCATCATCTGAAATCTGAAAATATACTTCTCAAAAAACCTTGATTTCTCTAACTTCTTTAGAATATAATTCTTAACCAACATTTCACATATACTTTTCATTTCGCATTTTTTCAATCGATATCTATGGTTAATCTAATAAAATATTCATTCTTTACTATTTTTCGAAACATATTTTATGTAAACTCATGTGTTTCTCATCATCCTCCGCTAGCAAAACCATATCATCAGCATACAGAAGCCTGCATGATTTAATATAAAAATAACTTGATCTATCTAGATAGTACTATCAAACGTTTTACATTAAAAAAAATATTATCATATTGTATTCCAAAGAGGCAGTATTTTCACTTTTGTACACTAACTGTACTACCCCTAACTTCGGCTCTGGGTAGGATATTCGGGTATTTTTCAGGAACGGGATTATGATACACTCCAGGGGTCAAGCGGTATCATAACTACTAGGCCATAAATCTGCCCGTTATTTTTGAGTTATGATTCTTACAACACCAAATATCACAAACATACAATCTCTTTCCCGCGATATTTCTATATTGTTCCGGATTTTCTCCGAAAGACTTCTCTCGACCGAAATATTATGTGGGAAAAAAATAATGAAAATTTGTCATCAATCTTTTTTTTCTGGTCTGACGTTTAAACGATTTTATTACAATGCTTTGTTACGAGTATAAAAAATAAACATATTTAATTATTCGATTAAACATCCATCTTTTTTTCATTCAAATGATAAATGAATGGAAAGGGAGGGTTTTCAAAAATAATTTAATAAATAATAAAGTTGATTAAAATAACTCTTAATCTACATTAATCTTCTCCGTAGTCTAGTTGATGGGTTCCTACTTAATTTATTTTATGTACATATTTAAAAAAAATAATTTTATCTGGTTTTCATTCAGGCTTGTTGAATACATTTTTTATTGGCTGGTAGAGATAACCAAATGGCAATAAATCTACCAGGTTCTACAATTTACAACACAAGTCTTATATTATTATATTCGTTTTCGGCGCCTAGACAAATATTAATTTTATATATTTGTGGTGATTGTAAATAATTATCAATTATGCAGATTATATTTAAAATGCACACATGACGCCATTTACATTAACCAAACATTTAAAAATACGAATAAAGAAAGAAAAAATATTTTATATGGAATAAACCTTTAAATAATAAGTTTTCTGGTAATGTTTATTTTTTACATAAAAGTTGGAAAAAGCTGTTTTAAACATGGAAAAATATTTTAAGAACAATTTATTTTCGTTATTATTCGGCTTATCTCTCTTCTCCCCTTCTTCAATGAAATGCTTTCTGATCAATAAAAATGTTTAAACAACTCTGACTAGCTGCTTTTTCGACTTTATAAAATTAATTTGGATATTGCAGATTATAAGGTGAAAATATATTTTACAGACAAATAATCAAATGGGAAGTTTTTAAACTTCCCATTTGATTATTTCCCATACAAAATTTGTATGGTGAAACAAACATAATGCGACACTCAATGATGTCTGAAAAATAAAAAAATGTTTTTTTTGCATCGTACAAGGAAAAAATTGTTTTTTTCATATCAAAACCCCTGAGTTTGAAAAAAAGAATCAATCTAGTAATATATTTCAAATATTAAAGAAGTATTCGAACGAAAATCATGTTTAACAAATTTGTTTATTAGCTCAGTTTTGGCATTACCTCCTAGGTGAAGTTTATTAAAATTAGACAGTACAAAAATATAAATGCATTGTAATGCTCATTTGGATACGTATAACGAGTACGTATAATAAATAATCGAATATTCCAACGTATGCATTTGCAGCGAATGGGTAGGTAAAGGCGCAATATATCAACGTCACAAGTTCGGGTTAGTCACCGTGCTTATACAAATAGTGATCCTGCATGTCTATCAAGAGCCTACCATCTGTTCAGCTGACACACTATAATCACTTCATTATACCCTGGTGGGGTAGGTACAATGTTTGACGTGTATTACAAATAGGCAGCATTTAATTGACATGATACATACCGACGTATATACCACCACACGGTTACAACCTCCGTGGCTTAGTTAGCAAGGCGTTTATCGTCTACACGAGGGTGTTCAATTACCAATTGAACCCAAAAATTAAAAGGATCCCATTTTGGTAACGGTTGTAATTTAGTCACCACTACGATATCAAACGTCGAGTTACGAGTACGTGTCTACTCCAGTGGTTTCAGATGTGTTTATTTTATTGGGGCCAAATATATGTTGTCTTCTGACCACGAGCTTCAATACTATATGTCCGCATTACCAATAAGGGTAAGTTGAGGACTACCATAATTTTAAATGAATCGATCACGCCATGTTGTTTTTTTAGATGAGTAGAGACGAAAAATCTCTTCGTTTTTTTTTATCTACGCGCACAGCTTAAGCCTTATCCACTTTCCTATTTCTTATATTTGTCTCTTGTTTCTCATCAAAATATCTACAATCATCTCAATAGCTTATATTTTACCTCAAAATTATTTAAGTCTTTCGACGGCCATTATTTTTCTCATTCTTTATTAGATTTTTCACTGTTTGGGTGTTGCGACAGATTATTAACAATGTACCTCCGATTCATTGGGTACATTGCTCGTGGCCATGGAGACAGTTTGGAGGGGTTTGTGGTTACTGGAGGCGTGGAAGGATGACGCACAAGAGAATGAATCCCAATGGGTTGGACTGATCAAATGAGAGATTCAACTGGACTATCCTTATTAACTGCCCTTCGAACCACGGAGTGCAAAGGTGGATGGAGAGGAGTCGCCAGAGGCTATCATGGTAGGCATGATGCTCACTCATGAGTTACACAACAGGATGGATGGGTGTTCCTACGGACGTTCATAGTATGCCATTGTATTTGTAGTATATTTTCTGATTGGTTTTAGTCGATAATGTCTTTCGTCAATTAAACATGCCATTATTGTTGTTACAATAATCACAATAGTAGTTGCATAGTATTTGACGAGTTAAATGATCTTTATTTTAGGTTAACGTTCGTTTTCTTGAGTGGTGTTTCAATTGGATTGATCTTTGTCTACCTCAAGTATTGGAGATGTGGGCGTCATGTGCATTTTCAGGAAGCGAGTTTTGGGAGGTGTTATCAAGATTGATAATTATATATGAACATTACACAAATACACTACGCGTAACCAAAAGCCGAATTTGTTACTACCACATATCGGAAGATCTATAAAGATTTATATCTAGTTTGTATTTCTTCCCTCAGTAAGTTATAAGCATTTTTCTTGCCAAATATAATTTTCTTAACATGTGCAGATGAGGGGAACCCCCAATCTCATTAATGGCCACAGCCACCATCTAATACTCAATTTATTGTTTTTATTTAACATTTTTAATCTGTTAATAATAGTGTCTTCGCATCCCAATTTAGATCGACCTTAAGGAGAGTTTACTTTTTAAACGGCGCTATGTAAATCGTCATATTATTATTTTCTGGTTTGTTTTCTAAATCTTTCACCACCTATTATTATCTCTATGCGTCCAAATAATCTTAAGGTGCAGTAATAAATTTTACGTATAACAAACGACTCTATCGAAAATTTCTAATATTTTAATTTACTATTCAATTTTGCATATTTCTGATTTCATTGCGTATTTATTTTACTCTTATCATTATTCCTCGATACCCTGGATATAGTTACAAAAGTGGAAACTATCATTTTTCCTAGTTTTGCAACAATGAAATTTCTCGATAAATTTTAATTTTGGTAGCATAAATAAAAGCAATAGATTCTGATACATTTTGCTCTCATAAATTGTATAAAAAAATCCCGATCGTATTGAGTCTCTTTTCTAACGTGTTATGACCAAAAAAATATGTTTTCAGCTCTAGACGGAAATAGATGAAGATGAGCTAAACGGAAAACCAAATATATGAACTATTCAATCTCAAACGTTTACAAGTATGTTTATTTACGAGAAAAATCTTATTTGAAAATTTGCATTTTAAAAATGTGACGCATTGCTATTTTCAATTAAAATTGCGGAATGCGTAATTTTGACTACTGAAATTTTCAATACGTGCAACAGTACACATGTATGTTCCTTCTCAATCACAATGGTTCGTTTTCATAGTCCGACCTAAATACTAAATTCTAAATCTTTACTATTTTTTACGGATGAAATTAGTATGTAAAGTTACATTTTTTTCATAGTTTCCTTAAGTTATGGAGTCAGGTGGTTTCATTAACTCACTTTAAAGTTTGGAGCGTACAACATCCGACTCTGAATACAAATCACGATTTTTTTAGGTGAGATATTAGTATTTTGGTTCTACTTTGTTCACATTTATCCCTAATCATTACATTCGTATTCTGTTATATATTATCACTCCGTGTATTCTGCTAAGTACACGCATTTCTTTTCGATCTTTTCCACATTTCAGTTACATATGACACTCGTATATCAAAGCTGATACTAAAATATTGTTGAGGACTATCATCTTAGCGGATTTTGATACAGCTGTGTTCGAATATATTATGTGCTTAAGGGGTCTATTGATTACCTTGTTTCCTATCCCTGTACGCCGTTCTATGTCTCTCGTAACTCTTTCATCATCTGATAAAATACTACCCAAATAGCACAAACTCTCCAATCTTTCTTTTTTATTCATATATCGCATTTACTTTTCCCTTCACACTTTTCTATCACACTTGCTTTGGAATTTGCATCAGATCTTTGTCTTTTCATCTCTCGTGCAATTTACTTATTAAACTCTGTAAATCGTCCTCATTTTCTGCTAACACTACCGTGTCATCAGCATAGAATAAATCGCGTACATTCCCATTCGAAATTTGCGTGCCGCCCATTGCCTAAAGTATAATATATCGATTCGATGAGAAAACTTTTAAAGTTTTGAAATGAAACGAGATATTAATGTTTCATAACAACTTCTTTAAATGTTTATTACTTCATTCCGAAATTCAAAGCTTTCAAAAGTTTTCTCGAATCGTTCACGGGAGTTGGCAAATAAGACATATTTGCTCAAGAGAGGGTAAGTGAACTTATAAAGCCAGAACTGCGTCGAAGAAAGTAAATAATAAATAGTGTATGCTTTGCCAGATATATGAAGAGTATATCCAACAAGTTCTACATAAATATGTTTCATTCTCATATTGTATGAAATATTTATGAAGGTTATGATAGAAGTGAATCTAAGCAGAGAATGTGTGGCTTATGATTCATTCTCTCATTGTGTTCATTCTCTCAGGAGAGTAAATAAATATTTATCATTTAAATACATGCATACCATCACGCAGTTTCCCTTCTTGGGCAGACATGGAAAAGAGAGTGCCAAACTTTCCTATATCGACACACACATTTCACCTTTTCCACATCCCTACACTTTCTCGTACAGCTTCTGCGATTTTTCTGAGTTTTTACGCATCCTTTTTTTCAAAATATCATTCTTTCGATCCAACCATAACATCCTTGGTCTTCCTCTATTACGACTTGGACACACATTTGCAAGGTATATTTGTTTTTTAGCTATTCATCAATCATTCATTCCACGTGCCCAAATCATCCCAAGGTATACTTCTTTGTCTTTCTCAACAGATCAGCCTTAAGTTCACATTTATCCATAATCACTTAGTTTTCTGCCATACGTATCGGCGGTATATCCATAGGTGGGCACATAGTTTCGCATATAAGGACCTACATATTTACATGTACTAGTATAATGAGAATGAAATAACTCCTTTCAGGGCAGCTCAAGCATTGTAGATGGCCTTGTTATTGTTGATTTTAATTTTATTTAACAAAGTAATACATAGTTCAGACATTTGCCAAATGATATACCAATATACAAATTAATGCCTTGAGAAGTAATCTAATGTATGTGTATATATTATAACTATGAACTAACTTAATTTTAATTTCCTTCGTGTCATTTTATTTTTAATAATCTTAATATTTAATTTCTTAAAAATAGCTAACACTTACATTCTACTTATAACTAGTTAACAATTCTTACAATTAATTATTTAGCAAGTACATGTCCACTCGTTCAGGCTACTTGTATTCCATCAAATTCACTCAGACCTTGGCTCTTTTAGCTAACACTGTAGGGGGACTAGTAAGGCAATTGACGATGCTTCGGAAGCCTGCGCTTGTAACGGAAAGGTAGATCGGATTTACTTTCATCCCCACAGGGCAGCGATTAGAGGATTGCAGTAATTCTGTTGGCCTTTATAGAACTTCACGGTCCAAGCGAGGGTGTGGTGTTGGAGGGTTTCTTCACGCAGTTTGGCGTGAAGTCGGGAGAGGTTTGTTCTAGGATGTATATTGAAAGAGATTTTGAAATACTTCTTCTGTATTTGTTGAAACTTCAGGTGACCTGTGTTGTTCACACTACTTCAAACGGGTACAGCATAGGTGAAGATAGGACGAATAAGGATTTTATAGAAGAGAGGCTTATTTTTGGGAGAAAGCAAGCTGCGTCGATGGAAAAGAGGTACATAGTCGCGCGTCAACGCACTGGAATTCCATGCGCAAGGTCGTCGGTTCGAACCCCGCGCTGTGCTAATCTCCTCGAACGACACAGGCACTTTTTCCGCCTAGTGTTCGATGACATAAGGATACCTATGACTTCGGTCATATCTATTCATTAAAAATTAAATGTTAAACAGTCAGTTTTTTCATATTGATAAGAATCACTCAATTTATGGAGATAGGTAAGTCATAGAAAACAAGGAATGTTATTGTTATTTATTTTATCAAACACTGTTTATTCCACTGTTTGTAATGGCATAACCCTATCAGTTTCAAGGCTTTCACCTCGTCATCAGGGGATCACCAAAAATACTTGAGTATTGTTTGTGCTCCCCTGATGATGAGGTGAAAACCTTGAAACCGGCAGGGTTATACCGTTACAAAAAGTGGAATAAACAGTGTTTGATAAAACAAATTGCAATGTCTTTAAACCTCCACAATGTTAATGCCTTAACTATAAATAAAATATATTAACTTAAATGTTAATTTTAATAAACAAATATATATCCTTTAAACCATGCACGTGTATTATGAATACATTGTCAAATATTAATAAAAAATGGAATGAAATTAATAAGTGAAAGGTAAATAAAGATATATCAAAAATAGTCATTAGATCTAAAAATATTTTTTCATTAAAAGTTTCAAGCATTCAGAATTTTAAGTAACATATATCCCAAACAGACTCGTATAACACGACATCGAAACCGCTAATAATAAAAAATGAAATCCCTATGTCCATTCGACTTCATCTCCCGTTTGGTGGCTCTTTTTAATCATGTGGGATTTCGTAATGCTGGTGGAGCATCTACCAAAGAGGTGACATTGCGTATAATGAAACAGAATTCTTGCATTCAGAAAACACCACTGAAAGCGAAAAATAAATACAGACTGGCTTTAAAAAATCCTCAGTTGAAAAGTTTCAGTTCCCCCGAACTCGCGACTAAAATGAATGTGTATCCTTTATTGTGTTATTTTTACGGTACTCGTATTTATAGAGAGGTTATGTAGAGTATTTCATTTCATAGCAGAAAATCTATGAATTCGAAGTGTATTAAAACGGTTCATAGAGTAATATGGTTTTTTAAAAAAATCAGCTTTGATAAAACTGTTTCATTAATGGATATTATTAGCTGTTGATTATTGTTTAAACGAAAATTGGGGGTTTTATTAACAAATGTATCAATAGATATTTAAATCAAGTGATAAAGCATAAATATATAACAACACGCCATTTGTGCCTTGGTAGGCGGAAAGGATAGGGTGCATGAGTTTCCTACCTTGGCACACGTCCTTTATCTTTTCTATATCCACACACCTTCTCACACACTTTCCTTTCGCTATATGCTGTTTAATATCCCTCTTCCATCATCAGAAAAAAATATTACCCAAATAGCAAAATTCTTCGACTTGCTCCAATTTTTTATTGTTTATTCATATATCGCATTTATTTTTACTTTCGCACTTTCGTATCACCATGATTTTGGATTTCGCAACATCCAATCTCAGATTTTTCTCTTTGCGTCTCCCATAAAATATAATTGATCGAGTGGCTATGACAGTTTTTCAACAAATTTTGGGAATCTGACTACACACCGCAAGACTGGAGCTACTGGTCGCTTCTGTGAAATTAACTTTCAAGAGTTGTCAGGTGTGCACCATCCTTATTTAGGTTCAAGAGAGTGAAAAAAATTCCTTTCATCCTTATTTTCATTTCCTTATCCTTGAACGAATTACTTTATTATTATTCTGTCGTTATTATTTCGAGATTGGTAATTGGTTCGTTTTTTTACTTGAATCGAAATTAATAGTTTTTCACAGAATGTTTCATGAATGAAAATAGTTTAATGTAAGAAATTGCTGTATAGCAATAAACCGACCAGTTGTACTTTGTATAATCATATACAAAATGATTGTTCAATATTTATTATTGCGGGTTGTGCTCTTGGCAGAACATGATTTTGTTCTCAACTAACTTTTACTTTTCTGAGATACATCACTATAGGACTGTTGACAACGAATATATATTTTTTAACATTAATATTCAGTTCTTACTAGACACTTGCTGCATTTATTCTATTTAGTGAAAACAAAACGTTATTCTATTTAGGGAGAAAAAAAATACTACAGTAATTGTTTACGTGCAAAATAACCCCCAGCCAAAAAATCCTTTATTTTGATTATTTGAACTGTTAACTTAGTAAACAACCTCTTTTATGCACCTTCATGCAATCATATACAGCTGCTTAAATGCGTATTTCTTGAATATAATGTGTCCTTAAATCCGATTTCATATAAACTATTGGTAACCAGTGTTTAATTAATTGGAATATCTAAGAATAGTGTGAGTATGTAATTTTCTTTACGACAAATGTAATTTTCGTGTCCTATTTTAATAGAACGCCTCTGCAACAAACAAATTTCTCATTACTTTATTCACTTCTCTTCAAACAATTTATTTTAAAATAATAATTTCTTTCAACTCATTTTTAACCTTTAAAACCGTAACTCGAAAATGTTTGATGAACAATTATTTTTATTTACAGCAATCAACGCCGCAGCAAAAAGGTAAATGTTTTTTCAGAAAACATTCTTCTTTTTATTATTTTGCCAGTTCTTTTTCTTTCAGTCGAGTCACAAAGGCAATATCTCCTTTGTTCATTTTTCTCTTTTTTACCTGCATTCGGTCTGTACCGATTTAAGGCTAAATAAAATGCTAAATTATTCAAAAGGCATAAGATTTGAAAGTATAATAACATTTCTTCATCTTTTCAGCTATTGCAACAAAGCCGTTTTGTCTTTTGTTTGAACACTTTCCCACGGTAACAAGGTTTTATTGGAAATTTCGAAATCATTCATAAATAATTAAAATGCCGAGATAAGCACACAAAAGGTATCACGTTACATTTAAAACAGTGTTAAACTACTCATAGATTTAAATTAAATATTTAAGTATCTTTACAGTTTTTTTATTTATTTTACTCTTTATTTAAACTTTGGAGATAATGATTATTAAATATTACAATACTTTCAGATTACTTTTTTATGATCAATTATCGTTGTTTATCATCAGATCTAAAACTACACATTTCTTCAAATAAATATATTTATTCTAGTTTTCGTATATTTATTTAAAGTTGGTATTTTTCCCTCGTTCTCCTATTTATGATATCCCTCGAATGAAACAGTATTTTTTCCAACTAGTATTCGGATGTATAAGGATACCTATGACATTGTAATTTATTTTTTTACCTATGACTTTGGTCATATCTATTGTTTTAAAAAAAATTGATAAGGATATTTTCAACGATCAATTAAGGTAATAAAAATAAAACCATTTGATTTATTTTTTTAAACAATAATCCATAGTAGCTAACTTGAATTTTTTTCATTTAACATGAGACAGGTTACCAAAACAGTGTAATCTTCACTTTGTGAAATGAAAAGAGCAGTTTCTAAAAGTGTATATTAAATATCTTTTGTACAATAACTGAACGAAAGCTGGAAATAAAAATAATTACATAATATTACAATAATACGGTTTTTATTAATATTGTATATACCACGTTTAAAATATCAATAATAAATACTCAGGCATGCCTTGCATAGCACTTATTTGTAAGCCTATATTACCTTAAGAACATGATTTTATTTTAGTTTTGGTTTTAGATGGTTAGATTTTATGATCGCCACTAAATTAATTAAGGTGGAATAAGATTTAGAGAACAAACTCTACTCAAGGGAACTTAATCTCTGCATTCGAGCCCACGATTAATTACAGATTTAAAATATTACGATATAAATATGAACACATTTATATATACACACATAAGTTGAGTGTATGGATAGGAAGGTAGTGGCTACGGCCATTAGATTAGGACTTCCCCACATCTGCAGATGTGTAGAAAAACAAATTTGGCAAGTTAATTGCAGAAACTTACCAAGAGGAAATGAATTACAAAGAAACATTTGTAGTAACACATTCGGCTTTAGGTTAAGGGTAGTGTATTATGTAGTGTTCATTAAACATCTTAAATTTTGATGAGACCTCCCAAAAAGAGTTGTATTTAAGTGCTTCCTAAAGTTGTATACGTCACTATCTCTAATACTACGAGACACCCGCAATAGGACCAGCGACGGCAAAACCTATATCTTAATACCTGCCTTATTGGATCAATTGACACATAACAAGTAGTTTATCCACCTCTATTGGCGCTAAAAATGCTGTTTCTCATTATTTTGACCTAGGTTTGTGAGACAGGGTGAAAAGACGCAAGAGGCTGGTATAGAAAAACTTGCTTTTTGGAAGTATTCATTTTCGTACTTAATGACAGCGTTAGTGGTGGAAAGGGTTATTAAACCCGAAAAAGAAACCCGAAGGCAGTTTTAAGCAACCACTGCCTTTAGTAAATTGCGAAACTCTCATAGTCAGAGGGTGAAATTGAAAACTTTAATCACGACCATGATACTCGATTATCTCTCAAGGTTGCAGGGAAATATTGAAATAATTTCCAATTAACCAGGTAAGAACTCTACCGGATCCACCGGTTCGCGTATAATTTATCCTTCGAGGCACGTCTGGGGAATAATTTAGATTCGTAATGCTTTTGCCTGTTATTCAGGACCAAGAATTTTCAGTTGAAACTCCTCGTGATAAGGACCAATAATGAGTAAAACTTCCCCTGTCACGAGCTAAATTGTATGAAACATTGCTAATGACGGTTAATACAGTGATTCTCAAAAACGGAACCAGAGGTTCCAAATACAAAAATACTTAAATAAGTGGTGTCGCTGAAAGTTAACTGAATTACTTCATTTAAACATGCAACGAAATTAATGTTAGATTGCGTATTCAGAATACTTTAAAAAGGTCGTGATAAAGAGAACGAGTCATTATTCGTCACAACTGGATTTTTAAGTCAACTGATTGTTGATGGACAAAAATATTCTTTTTTTTTCTCTTGCTTCAAATATTTTTTGTAATATTTTTGCATTTTGAAAAAATATTGAAAAGACAATATGTAATATTGATTGTGCTTAAATATGCATATGTTTATTTCGTTTAAATGCATCTATATTTTGTTTTCTACATGACCGTAAAGAGTGACGCCTAGTTTGGTGCAATACGGGCTGCCCGCCTATAGACGGTGCTATGTGTATATTGAGTTTAAAATTGTGTATATTGTTGAGTCTTTGTATTTTTGTGAGTGCTGGCGTGTGTATTTGCACGCTTATGTGCTGTTTTCATTATTTTTATTATTATATCCGTTTTTTTATTAAGTATATTAGTGTTGGCGGAGAGGGAAGATGAATCGTAGTTTGATAAGTAAATTGTAGATGCGAAGAGAAAGATATGAGAGTGAATTTTGTGAAATACAAAATAATGAAGACAGAAAAGCGTGAAAGGAAAAGTAAATACGACATAAAGGTGAATGATGAAAGTTCGGAGAAAGTTGAGAAATTATTCTATCTGGGTAGTATGCTCTCTGATGATCGAAGAGTTTAGAGGGATAACCAAAGGCGTTCAGCGATAATGTCAATGGGGCACTAAAACATATATATTCGAACCGGACACTGTTAAAACCTGCTAAGAATATAATCCACAGTAGTATTTTGGTGCCCACATAAATATTTGGGAGGGAAACGTGAACGTGGAAAAAGCCTGAGAGGATCCAAATAAATGCTGTAGAAATGCGTGCATTGAGAAGAACAAATAGAGTGACACTGTGTGATGGAATGCAGTGATAAGGGACGAATGTGAACTGAGGACTGGTGTGTTAAGTAAGTTGAAGAAAAGTACGCTGAGATGGTTTGGGCATGTAGAAAGAATGAATGAAGAAAAACTAACAAACCATGTACGTAATGCAAATTTAAGTGCAAGGCGTGTGTAAGGAAGATGAAAAAAAGTATGATTGAATCAAGTGAATGTTAGATCAAGTGAATGATATTCTGACGCAAGTAAACGAAGAAACTCAGAGAAACATAGAAGTTGTATTGAAAGGTGTATGAATATATAACTCTGCGTACCCTGACAGGGAAATGACCTAATGTTTTATATGTGAATTTAATTTTTTTTTATGAATCGTTTCCTTTGTTTAAAAAATGAATCACTACTTAAGGTTTAAGTATTTTTGTATTGAAATTTCAATGGAAGACATAAAGTGAGAAAAATGTCGAATATTAAATAGGAAATATATCTTCAAAATCTCTAAAGCGCAGAAATTAGTTTTCGGGCGTATTCCTCAATAAATCAAAGCAGCCATGACATGGTCAGTGCAGTTTGTAAAAAAAATTATGCCACGGGCAACACCGAACCGTGGAAGCCTGGGTGTTACAGACATCAACAGTAAGATGGAGGAGAGGCGATTGAGATGGTATGGGCACGTTGGACGCAGAGCACCCGATCACATTGTGAACCAGGCAAACTCCATGGATCTTTCTCGAATAACAACCAGAGGAAGATCAAATAATTCATGGGTGGTGCAAAAAGATAACCTGATGCAGAGGCACGGCCTGGGGGACGTAATCCGGGACAGAAGAGCATAGAACCTGAGGACGAGGAGAGCTGACCCCAACAGTCTTCGCAGACAGTGAGTTGGGATGGAGCCACGGAGAAGACGGGCAACACCGAACCTTAAAACCATAGATGGCTGCGATAAAGAAACCATCCACGCTGTAAGTCGATTAACCAGACGCCAACCCCAGAGATAATATACATAGTCAACGCGGAACAAGTTATTCTTGAATATGAGCTTTACGTTTAGTCTGAAGCTTTGAATAAATGATTTATCAAAATAACAAATAATCTAATTAATAATAGCCCGTAATACATTCCCAAAACTTTTCCAATTAGTCCAATAACTTGAACTTTGATGATGCTGAAAATAATAAGTTCATAATACATACTGCCTCTTGGTCAGTTCTTTGGGTTTGAGGATGAAACATTGCTGTATCTTCGTTAGCAAAGCTTCTGATGGTCTGTCTTATGTCAGATTCTTGCCTTGATCCCAGAGGGTCTTTCTTACTAGTCTAAGCTATCTCATCTTACCTGTTTGCACTCTTAAGTCTTATTTATTCTAATAACATTAAAGTGGCATGACTTCTGTATGGTAAATAATCGTGAAGTTGCGCTACAATTTGATCACAAAGGTATTACAGTATGAATTACCAGATGAAAGCAGTTTTAGTCATAAAATTTTACTGATTATGGAAAGAGGGAAAATAGACGGTAAGAGATATGTTTTGATAGTTATTCTTGCATAATAAATAGTTTGTTTTTTTAGAACATTCATGTCGTCCAAGAATGATGGTCTAATTATGTAAAAGTGCCTCCATATAACGACTTAGGGTGCAATATAATAACGCGTATTGCATTATATTTTGTCAATACACTATTGCAGCGCATCTCCCATATTCGTCGAAAGCAGAATGCATGGGTACATATTCCTAATGAGACATCTAACGACGAGTACAAGAGAGAGAATAACACGTGCCACCAACGAGGTGTTCCGGATGATTTTCTTCATCAAGCTCAGAAGTTGAGTGAAAAAGGATCCAATATCCAGACTCCTTTTCTAGATAGATATTAATGTGTTCAACTTTTTTCGTAATGTATTCTAAATTTCTTTGTTTTTTTTTATTGCCTCTAATCAATTTTTATTTTCATATTATTTTTAATCGTATTAATTTGGTTACTGCACTGTATGTATGTATGTAACATATGTATAAAGATTTTATACATTTAGACTATATTTACCTTAAAATCTGGAATAAATGTATTCTTATTATATTTTCTTACAAAAAAGAAAATTTTTCACTCTATCCAGACCTTACAAAAATGTTGAGAATATTTTAGCAAGTATAAGTAAAGTGTAAGGGTGAAGATATTTTTTTATCCTCCTGAGAAATTTATTGTATCCTTCAAGAGTCTTTGAATATTCATTTTGATAAATGGAGGCTGACCCATGTGAATGGTATTCTAGTGTTTAATCAAAATATACCGCAAATCTTCCGGAACTTTTATTTACACACCGGGAATTTAAGTCCACGAAGCCCGCAATCCTCTTAAAAGCTTTTCTTCTTGCAAAACCTTGTGTATCAGGAGTGGGCAACGTTTTTATTTGAGAATAGGATTTATTTTACAAATACAACACTCGTATCGTGCAAAGACTAGAGGTTAAAATGTTTCAAATTAATAGTTAAACGATAAATATTTCAAAACTTACGATATTTAATAATATCTATACATTTGTATACTCCTGACTGATACAATTTGTCGTTTATTTCAACATGATTGAAGGGTAGTTAAATCCTAGAGATGCATTACATAAATAAATCAAAACTTATTTATAAATACACAATTCTAATACTAATATTCATTGTAGATATACTCGTATCTTCGTGATGCATGTTACAGCACACATAATGAATGATTCCTGCAATTGAGGCGTTAATCTCACAGTAATAAATAAAGTTTGATCAGATATAAAAAAAGTTAATGTCTTATTGAAAGTTTGGCATCTCAGAATTCAGCTCAAGTTGTTTTCTACATTATTAAAGTTGTCTTACAGACATTTTAAAGATATTTAAGGCATGTTATTTTATTCGTTTTACGACAATGTCCAAATGGTTCCCGCTTCAAATTACTTGTATCATCTAATGAGTATAAAACGAATTGTAAACATTAAATGTTTAGAGCCATTTTCTTATGAGTGAATACCTTATCGCCTTCTATTGAAATTAGTCAATTTTGTGTTCTTACGTTTACTGAAAAGTAATACCTTCCGTCCTTGCCTTGCGCCAATTAATTATGTGAAGACTGATTTTTCTTGTAATAGTTTGAACTCTAGCCCGAAATGTTTTAACATAAACCTTTTTATTTACATGAACTCCCTTTATCGTGCCCTTTAGTATGTCACCAATTACATTTTGTGTATTGGATCTTTTTTGATATATACAACTTTTTACGTTTAATATTTAAAACATCATTTTGGTTAACATGTACCATGTTTAAAGTGTATTTGCTTTGTTTACTAACAAATTACTTTGTTATTCCACTAAATAAATGAATCCCCGTGTCACGTATTTCTGCCTCCTATCACGAGGCTTTCTTCACGCGAAATGATCCCGATTTGTTACGAGAGCAATGATTAGATCCAACTGGTATTATGTTTGATCGGTAGTGTATGTGGTCTATTGATTCAAAGGGGAAAGAAATGCAAATAAAAAAATAATTTATCGATTAATTTAAAAAACGGAATTTATTTATAGAAAAACAGATATAAAACCACTATTTTTTTTCAAAACTTCTCATGAAAAGCTCAACTTAATACGTCTGCTTTCGTTAAGTTTCAATTCGAGTCTCCGGCATAGTACGCTGTCTCTAGATAAAAATTAATGTTCTCCGTTTCTTTTTGTCCGTAACGAATGTTTAACTGCACCGGAATGGAAGTTTTAATAATGTCATCTTTTTTCAAACCAACTTTAGTTTGAGCTTTTTAATGTTTCAGGAAAGTAACAGATGTCTAGACTTACTTGTATAGTCAGCAATAAGGATACTGACAAAGGAAAAACTATCATCATAATACATATTTGTGTATATAATAGTACTAACTGTGTTCATTACGTGTGTTTTCAAGTAGATTTTTTTTAATACTATACGCATTTTTTAAATTTATATTAAAAAAGGTTAAAAGTTAGATGTATTATCGTATTTGTTAGAAGCAAATATAAGCTAAGGCTTCAAAAATAATTATTATAAAATTAATGCAACAAATAATAAATAAATAAATGCCACAAAAATACTTCTTTATGAAGCTCCTACTATTCCAATGCTCCACCGAAGAGAACATAAGGTGACAACGACGCAAATTGATAGTATATTTTACTTAAACTTGGTCAGCCTAAAATTTATTCTCAAGGAGTCATATATTTTCTTTTGCTTTAAGATGTCACTAATTTAAAAAGTAATTATTAAACATTGTTTTCTCTTCATATGACCTCAACGACCTAGTTGGTAAAACACTCGTTTTCCGACCCGAAGGTTGCGAGGTTGATTCCAATTGATACCCAGATTTTTAACAATGGTTTTAGTCTAATTTTTATAGGGCTTCTTTTGCACTTTTAAGGTTGATTGGAAGAAATTGTCACATGGCAACTAACCTTCTAGATTGTATAATATTCTACTAAAGTGTTCTACATTCATCGACAGGCTAATGTTATAACGGTACGTACGCATGTAGGGTTTTGATAAAAAATATTCGGAACCGGACTAAGGTAAGCTTGGAAATAAAATGAATTTCAGAGGACAGTCGGTGTAAGTTGGGAGATGTGATAGAAAACATTACGATACAGCTTTATTCAAGGAGCCTAATTGTGAAGACAAAGCACTAGAGAACAAAAACCTTGTACTCATCGTTCTCAACTTGAGAAACTTTGAAACTCTACGTTACATAAGAATATACGCGACATTTATTTCAAAGTTCACAATCGGTCTATTAATGAATAAAAACGTAATTTTTTGCCGAGTTCATTTTTTAACAGTTTATATCGTATCTGAAGAATTTTATATTTATTTATGAGTGTAAAAATAAATTAGGTAAATTGTCATATGTTACTATTTTAAGTCCAACGTCCATACATTTCAGAATTTTTTCAGGTTTCATATTTTATTTCGTCTGAGTGTACTAACTGTGACAAAGTCTAGATAGGTACATACGAGTACATACAAACAAATAACATAATATTTTTTCCCATGGAATCTTTTCATAAAACTTACTTTCTTGTAAAATTAGAAGTATCATAAATAAATTATTTCATGAAAAGTACCAAAATATTCACGCTATGAAATAAATTAGCAATGACTTAAAGATTTTCCTATTAACGTACTTGATCGAAAGTTTCAATACAGTTTGTATTCAAATTATTGTATTTAAATAACATTTTTTTATTTTCCCACTTTCTACTTAATAATTTGATTTTCAAAAGTACATACTCGTATTTTTTCGTTTGATTTTTATATGGCGTTTTATGAATACTATATTATGGCTGTTTCAGCTGAAATCAGCCACATGGTTTTCTGTTAAAACATCAGTGTCATTCCAACGAATTAGTAAACAGGATATCTGAACAAATATGTCAGAAAGGATTGGTAAACCATTATTGACGTAATAATGAATTTAATGTCAAATCCAGACTAACGCTTATATTGAATACGAGGGTGGATCAAATATAAACGAGACTTTTTGGTTGTAATTTTTTTTATTTACGGAAAGGAAAAGACCAAGTACATATATATTTTTTAAATGATCTCTTGCTTTAGAAATGCATTTTTTCCAGCGGATTTGTGTTTTTTTTTATTCCATCGCCGTAAAAGGAAATGGGTTGTGTCAGCATCCAATTGTGCACAAACCTGTCTACTCCATCGTCATCGTTGAATCGTCAGCCTCCCAGAGCACCTTTCAGTGACTCAAAGAGATTCAAGTCACAGGGTGATAGATCAGAGCTATAGGGAGGGTGTTCCAGTCGTGTCCAACTCATTTCCTCAAATTGTTCGCATGTTATAGCTGCAGTATGGGGCCTTGCGTTGTCATTGAGAAGAATCACTTCTCGTATCGGTTTGTCATGTCTTTTGCATCAATAAGCAAGTTTAACTACACTCAAAAGTAGTACGCCGCATTGATGGTGTGACGATCTTGCAAAAAAACGACGTGCAAAATGTCGCACTGGTCCTAAAAAATGGTCGCAAGCATCTTACCAGCTGATAGCCGAATCATGGCTTTCACAAGGGCTGCCTCATCCTTCTTTCTCCACTCTTTGCTGGTTTGTTTCGACTCGGGCGTGTAGTAATGTACCCAAGTGTCCTCGCAAGTAACGATGCGACTCAAAAATGCATTCCCTTTTTGTGCAAACTGCGCCAAGAGCCGCTCACAGACGTGCAAACGTGCCAAGTTTTGTTCTGCAGTCAAAAGACGTGGGACCCATCGAGCAGACACTTTACAAAATCCTAGGTCCTTTGTGAATATGGATTGAGTGCTCCCATAACTAATTCCTATCTCAGAACAAATTTCGGAAACCGTCAAACGTCGGTCGCCTTTGAGAAGATCACGAATGGCGTTAATGTTCTGTTCGGTAATGCTCGTCCGTGGGCGACAATCATGACTCATGTTTTCGACCCCTTCACGGCATTTCATGAACTTATGCCAGGCAAACACACGGAGCTTTGACAGTGTTTGATCCTCAAACTGTGCCGTCAATCTCCGCAGAATTTTAACCGGTTTTACGTCCTCACGAGTGAGTAACTTGATTTTTTTTTATCCACTTTGCGCGGATTTATCCTGTTACGCAAAGAGGGAATTAAGCGTTGCGCAATCGACGAGTGCACCTCTTTCTCAGACATCGTGTGCCATACTAATGACGGAATCTGCCGAAACCACCCGACTGCTCTCCCCACTCCTGATATCCTCACCCAGCACTCCCGAGATGGCCGCGCGCTCGATTTAAAATTACGCGCTCTAAAACAAAAGTCTCGTTAATATTTGATCCACCCCCGTAATAAGAATAAATGTGTAATTTTTAATTTCAACAACGCATCAAAAATGACCATTTATATAAATTGTTATTGATCAGGAGTGGATACTTGTAAAATTGATCATAGTATGAACGGTTCCCCACACGCAAGAATTGTGTTCTTTATGGGTGAGGTATAAAAAAATTTAGAAGCTGACGTATTGTAAACATAAAATCTCAAAAAGTAACCATTTCAAAGCATGTGGACATGGTATTCATAAAAAAACATACCTAAACACACACAATTATGTAGGGATTACTCAAAATGATGAAAAAAACATACCTCAATTCAGTATATGATAAATATAATGTGTATTCAATCATTGAATTCATTCCATTCTATGCAATTGCCTTCAATTTATTTCAGATAATCCCCTCTTGCATACCGCGCTTACAAAACTTGAAATGTATGTAAACTGGTAAAAAGAGAGTTGGATTATTTTTGAGCATCATAAAAAAAATCTTTGGCTCGTTTAGTGACCCTAGGGACGTCTGTACAAGTGCGTAGAGCCACAAGAAGACTTTTCTACTGAACAGGTTTAGCAAAACTGAAGACCCAGTCAGTCAATTTTGACTTTCAAGTTCTGATTGGATCAATGACTCAGTTCATTGGTGAGATAGTGGATCTTAGATGTTGACCTGGTAATGCTGGAGGGGATGTGGATAGGCCCCATTCTTTGAAGATCATGAGACACTATTTGTTAAAAATTATCTCTTCGCACTCCGCCAGTTAAATTGATCCAGAAGTGGAGTCATGTAATAGCGTTTGTCAATTAAAAAAATGTTTTTAATATACTCGTACTTTAATACGTATAATTGTATCTGTTTGATCGCAATTCAGAAAACATACATACAATCAAGTCATTTATCTGTTGGTGTTAGCAGAGATGACAGCGTCAGAGTTTCTTATCGCGACACATGTATTTCGCCCCCACCCCCCCCCCCACCCCTCTATATCCATACATCTTCTCATTCAACTCCTGCGATTTCTCTGACTTTTAACATTTTCTTCTTTCAAAATACAAATTCACTTGAACCAACTATACTTTCCTTGGTCTCCTATTTACATTTGCTGTGTATTGATTTGTTTTTTTGGTATTTCTTTATTCTTTCTTCCACACGCCCAAACCATCTCAGAGTGCTCTTCTTCATTTTACTTAATACTTCACTCTCAAGTTCACATTCATCCTTAATAATTTCATTCCGTATTATATTATCTATTGTTATTCCATATATTATTTGCAGTGCATGCATAAGTCACATAAAATTATTGAAAACTTTAATAAAAGTCCAAATCTTGTCCAAAATTCTCAATCTAGTCATCAAAACAATTATAATAAAGTTGATATTGCTTTCTACCATTTATAAATGAAGGAATATTAATAAAACGAATTAATTTTAAGCTATTATTAATGATTAAAATATCATACGTAAAAAGAGTAATAAAAAAATTGCAGTTTTTAAAACGTCCCAAATAAAATTATGTTATATACCCTGAGACGTCACACCTGACGAAGGTTACTTTATTACTTGTCTGGCTTTCTCGGTTGGCAAAAACGATATTTCATTAAACATGTTTCATTCAAATTTTAAAGCATGTCCCCATTATTACTCTGAAAATGTTTCACCATGGGATTTAATCAGATTTATTCCACGGCCTGAATAACAAAGTATGTTTTTGAACAATTCTCTAGAGAAGAAATGAAAAGAATATGCTATGCGAAAAATACCCTTTTGTTTGTTTTTATTAACTCCTGTAATAAATAAAAATAACTATTTTTCCTTGTTTGACAAACACACACACATATATACCATCACATTGTTTCCCTGTCAGGGTAGGCAGAGAGGAAAAAGCGGCAGACTTTCCTATCGCGACATATGAAATTCGTTTCTGCTAAATCCATATACATTCTTGTATTATATAAAACCTATGATTTCTCTGACTTTTACATTTCCTTCTTTCTAAATATAATTCACTTGGTCCAACTATGCTTTCTTTGGTATTCCTTTGCCATGCCTTCCTTTCATAGTTGCGCTGTATATTTGTTTTGTTAGTTCATTCATTTGTTGCACGTGCCCGAACTCAGAGTGATTTTCTTAATCTTACTTAACACACCACATTCCTAATCCCTTCATCCCTTATTTTATTACAATGTACAGTCTTTTATCGACCACCGAAAAAGGTTACTAGAGAAACACTCAAATTAGAATTTTTAGTGCTCATGAACATGAATATTTATTTATTTATTAAACACTTTTATTGCAAAGTGAGATGTCATCAATCTAGGGGTTATGGGATCGATTCCTACTGGTAACCGATTTTTATTAAAATGGTTCAAGTCTGGTATTATCTTACGATCTCATTAAAATATTCCTGGTTGGTTGAAAGAGATTTCCGCATGCAATAAACCCGTCATATTTAAAACGAAAGAGTAATACGATAACATATACCAATACTTCCTCTAGAGTATCGGGAGCTGAGAACGTTGAACGTTTCAAGAGCATTTGCGAGATTCTACAGTGATCGCAATTACTCCAAAGGCGAACATACGAATGTTATTTTGGTTGATTAATTGGAAACAGTTTTTTAAAGTGTATTTTTTAAATATTCTTTATAACATTCGGTCGTGGCGCTGTTATGAGATATCATTTTCTGGTTTGCAGTAGACTGGAATACGGCTCAATCATACGGAACTCGGGAGGAATCCAGAACCTATCTGCGACACCTGTATTACAAAGAATATGGACTTCAACTATGGCTCTATCCAACTTTCTTTGATGGGTGTGCTTGGGTATTGCATCTTAAGCGTTCGATGAAATTTACCTACCTTTACACATAACATATACAAATTGCTAGTAGGAAAAATAGGTAATCCTTTGATGGATTGACAACTTTTGTTTGATATACCGGATATTATTTACGCCATCGCGAATTAAGACTTCTTGAATTGAGCTATTAAGGACGTCACCAAGCGCACACGGAATAACCTTGTTGAATGTTTTTTTTTAAATCGATATATTTCATAAGAGTACCTCAATAAATTGAAGATATAACTCATTAATAAACTTTTTAAGTATGACAGTCATTTCTGTTTTCATAATATTATATTAAGACTTGAATTATTTTTTTTATTAATTAATGGTTTTGGATTAAATCTGTATCAAATGTAAAATATATAAACTATAAAAGGTATTTTCCGTAAACAAAAAATACGTATTTGATTTTTTCATTTATATGATACCTTCAACTTATTCGAATTGGTGATTCAGTCCCATTAATCGACCTTTCGGATTGAAAACCACTAGAGTAGGCATGGAACTTGTTGTTCTTAATACTTGTTCATAATACTTTAGTGCGCAAAGAAGCAACAACACTCGCACACGAGTATTGTTACCGCACGAGTATTGTTAATTTGGTAACGAATGTTGTTACCAGACTGGGATTCTTTTTTAATTATTTTATTCGGGTACCATCGGGAATTAAGCCCGAAATAATATGTATTTACAAATGTATTTGGACTAGTGTAAATAACGCCCTTGTTAAAAGAAAAATGTTCACAAATCTTGAATTGAAATACGAACAATAAATAAGTTTTCCTGCATATTATAATATAATCAGATAATGAATATCTCCCTGTAAAGTGTGATATAAGCTGTTTTCCAAGACCGGGCCGCTGCAAAATACGAGTATACCAAATCATCCGTGGAGTATGTTAACAAGAATAATGCGAAAACTTTTCCTTCTGCTTAATGCACCGAATGCATTATTCCCGCATACTTCAAGCAAAGAGGGTAGCCAGTAACTCTGTATGGGGTGGCTATACTTGTAAATATTTTATGACGCCCTCACCGTAGGGTTGCTATTCGATGGGGATGTTTACGGAAAAATATTTACACATGCGAACATAAAAGTAAATTAATAGGCAACCGGATATCCTGAGGAACGTTTTAATTCATTTAAGGGTGTTTTTTGTTTGCTTTTACCTAATTCTGCTCGTGGTTCAATAGGTGGAAAAGTAAACATTGCGCATTGTTGAACTTGGGAACCATGCAAACAAATTATAAATGCATTCAATAAGTGAGACATTCAATGCTTTTAAATAATATACAAATAAAATCTGTATGTATTATGCAATATGAAATTCGAGTGTAATTTTATTCATTTTTAAAAATATATTTAGGAGTAATTTATGAATGATTTTTCAAGTCAGTGAAGATTGAATAATTTTGATTAATCTATGAAGTTTATTGCTAAAATACTCGTATATGGTTTTGCAGAATCTATAAAGTTTTTGTTATTTTGTTTTATGATTATTAGAAAAAGAAAGTATATTAATTACATTACTTAGATTATACATAACTTAATCTTGACTAGTGAAGTTTTCATTGAATATTACATGTAACAATGATCACACTTAGACGTGGCGCAATATGAAAAACATTATAAATCGAGCTATAAAATATAAAAATCTGGGAGAAAGAGAAAACAAGAGTTGAAATAAAAAGAAAACAAAAATTTATAAGTAAATCAGGTAAATCAATGTGTAGCAAAATATTCATTTAATCCTTCCGTAAATGTAGTAATTGAAATCCCAAATATGTCCAATTCGACGAGTTATTTATAGAACGCAGAGTAACTTATATTCAATAATTTTATCAAACATACGAGTAGATGCAATTTTTTTGGATACTACACGAGTCGAATGCAAAGTAAAACTATTTTTAAACAGAATAATTTACACTTAAATACCCAATTCCTGCACCATCAATGCCGTTTGTTTCAAAATGAGCTGACGTTTCCCGCACATTTAAATAAAATAAATCACTGTAAAGCAATTAAACGAAAATGCATGTAGATGATAATTTATTCACCACTCCACCCTGCCGCATTCGGACGGGTGTGGCTTAGCAGGCGGATTTATGCCCCTCACTCCTGCCTAAATAACTGCTGCCGGCCTATTAATCTGCACAGATTTGGTTTACGTTTTCATTGTGGCCTCTTGTAATGTCGGCAGTGTTTCTTATCAACACGGAACCCTTTCCATCATGTTTGATATATCTACATTTCCACACTTCTACTCAGTATACTTTTTGGTGACATATGTAATAACAATTGGATTATATATTTTTTCTTTAAAATTTCATTGTTAACTTGAGTAACATCGGCAGTTTTTTTTATCAACACAAAGCCCTTTTCACCACGTTTGATGAATCCGTTTCACAGTTCTGCTCGGTATGATTTTGGTTATATACTCGTATTTAATGCCATCTTAATCATTTAAATGTTTTTCTTTTAAAATTTTACTGCACCCATGAATAATATCGGCAGTGTTTCTTACGAGTACCGACATGAAGCCCTCTCCACCATGTTTGATATATCTACGTTTCCACACTTCTACACAGTATACTTTTTGGTGGCATATGTTTTTCCAACTTAATAATTTATATATTATTACTTGAGTGACATCGGCAGTATTTTTTATCAATCCAAAGCCCTTTCCATTATGATTGAGGTATCCGCTTTTCCACATTTCTACTCACTATGACTTATAACAAATAATTGTTTTATATTTTTATTTTTCATTTCTTGCATTATCGGCGTTGTTTGTTTTAACCCGAAACCTTTTCTGTCATGTTTGATAAATTTGTTTTCTTTTCACATTTCTACTAAGTATACTTTCAGGTGGCATGAGTTATCCCAAATATATACAAACTTTTTTATTCATTGCCAGTATTGTTTCTTATTATCCCGACCATTTACACCATACATAAACTGTATTTTAGTACTTCTACATTAGGCCATTTTTAGCGACATAATAAATGCAATTTCAAGATATTGTTTTTATGTATATTTTATATTTTTATTGAGACATCTTGTACGTTAGGAATGTTGTCAACAAATTCAAAATCTTTTCCATCATGCTTGAAATCGATGTGTTTCTAAATTTCAACCCAGTATGCTTTGTTTTGGTATTCCAAAATTTACATTTTAAATATTTTTATTTGAAAATTTTATTTTGCTCTTTTCTTATACTGCCTGTGTTTCTTTTCAACTTGGATTATTTTCCATAACGCGATTTGTTTTTATACTAATTTTCACGTCTATATTCAAAGTGTGAGAAAAATACACAAAAATTCTCCTCTCACTGAAATTGATAGGTTTAAATGTTCATTACTTATATTTTTTTAATATTATCACCCTATTTGTACTTCTATCAGGAACACAGATATGCAATAAAATGCCCCTGTCCATGTCCATCCACAGTCGGACACTTCACGACCTTCGAAACCGTAGCTGAACAAGTTTCAATTTGAATTGTGACTATTATGGTTTATTTTAAGGGGTTTGGAGGATTAATCCAAAGTACCTAATGCCTGATTGAAACCCTAAGGATGGTTCATCCTGAAGACTTATCTGCTTCTTATAAACTGTCAAAAATATATGCTTCATGTAAACTACTACATAAAAAAGATAGAGGTCGTATTTTTTTTGCCCCATTACCTTACGGGTGACTTTGAATCTTACTACATTTTAACTACAAAGAAACCTTTCCAGATATTCCGATATGTGACGGTAGGTAACGTATTCGGCCTTAGATAGAGTGTAGTTTATGTGTTCAAATATTATCATAAATGTTGTAAGACTTCTTCGCAAAAAAGATGTCTTCGAGTGTTTCCTAAAATTGCCATCTACATCTCTAACACTTGGAGAGAGACAAAGATCGATTCAATTGAAATATTACTCGAGAAAATGAACATTTACTAGAAATTAAGATTATCATATCATTTACTATTACTCAATAATAATATAACTGTTATAATAACATTTACTATAAATTAAGATTATCAAATCATTTACTATTACTCAATAATAATATAACTGTTATAATAAAAAAATAAAAACACTAAAATCACTAAAACAACACTGTTATTGCATACAACTAATCAAGGAGTAGATTATCTTCTTCTGGGTTACAATCCTAGGATTGGTCTGCACCAAGCACTCGATCCCTTCACTCATCTCTGTCATCCGCCAGTCTCTTCATCTCCTGGTACCTGCCACATCGCACATCCCGGATCACCCGGTCCATGTAGCTATATCTAGGGCGGCCTCTATGGTTATTACCCTCAATCATTTCCTCGACGATGGTAAGGAGCAAGCCTGGGTGCCTGATGTTATGGCTTATCCAACTGGATCGTTGTTGGGCAACTCTATTTAGGAGTTGCCTTGTTTCTCTAGCCCCACTCAATACCTCGTCGTTTCGGATGTGATCTGACCAATGGACCGTAGCCATGCGCCTGTAGCACCACATCTCAAAGGCAGCCAGTAGATTATAAGTTTCAAATATACCCAAATAATAAAAAATCTAATAATTCATAATTCACTTTAAAATTTCCATCAGAGAAGAACGAATCAGGTTTGGCAGCTACTTCTTGAGTGCATTACGGGTGTCAAAAGTCTGGTAAAAAGTACTTTTATTAGATCATTAATACCTTCAAACGCTTATAGATAGAATTAACACGTTCTCTGCCAACAAGTTTTGTCATAAAATAATTCTGAGGCCAAGTTGCGGTAACATGCGGAAGGGCCGCGTCAAGCAATCCCAGTAACGTTTAACACAGAACTCGTGACTGACAGCACTGAATGGCAAGTTAAAGTAGGTACTCAGTGTCAGCCACTGGTGACTGACATAGCCCCGCCCCATTGGAGTATTCCAGTGTCAGTCACCCGTGACTGACAAGGCGGTCAATGTGTTAATGAAGCCGGTGTGAGGCTGGGGCTGAACATGAACGTAGGTAAAACTAAGTTTATGGTGTTTGGCCGGCAGGATCACGCAGGAGCACGTCTTAAATACCTCGGAAGTATCCTAGTGGAAGACCTCGACCCAGAAACCAAAGTCAAGTGCAGAATTGCATCATTTCGTGCGGTTTTTAATAAAATGAGAAGCGTATTCTGCTATGATAATCTAAACTTGAAACTTCGACAACGGTTAGTCAAATGCTACGTTTGGTCAGTGTTATTGCATGGAGTGGAATCATGGACCCTCAAAGTTAGTAGTATGAACCGACTGGAAGCATTCGAAATGTGGATGCACCGGAGAATGCTACGGATACCCTGGACGGATATGGTCAGCAACACAAGGGTTCTTCAAAATTACTGTCGCTTTTGCTTTTAATTAACTCAAAAAATTGATATAAAATTAAACAGCACTATACAAGATATTTATTTATAAAATTATTTATTATATTTATAAATAAACCTTATAGCAAAAATAATACAAATTAAAGAGCCAGTAGGTCACTTAACAGATCTAGACAGAGGCTTTTAAAGAACATACAGAAAGATCTAGGATCTTAGGAGACTGGAAGTGAAGGAGACTAGAAAGAGGCGGCGAGTGACCGATTGGCACGCAGATAAATCGTCAAATGGCTAAAGTTCTACAGGAGTTGTCTGGCCATCTGAAGAAGGTAGGTTTAGCAAAACGTTCTTAAATATTTAATTTATTCACTAATTCAATTTTTCAAAATGTTGATACATTTTTACAAAAAGGGGAAAAGTTATATAATTTGAACTACACAAATTTTCAGCGGCACGATATTATTAGAAAGGAACATTGTGTTCATGAAAAATATCCTTACACATAATATAAAAATGTACCTCATACTGTCTCAATTATTGTAAAAAATATATAAGTTAGATTCGTAATTTCCAAATGTCAAGATTTTTTTTGCGTCAAATAAAATTTCATGTCAAAAGTTTATTTTTTGAGATACGAGTATAGTAGATTATATCATAAAGGTTGTTTTAACCTTGTTATAACGCCTTTTCGTGCTCCTTGACCTTTATGCTCAGAAACAGAATTTATTTTTATTTTTTTACCACGACAAAGTTATTTTATGAAAATCTCCACAAATACACAAAATAAAATTGCCTACCGAAGGTACTTGAATAAACTGAGAACTTGTGGGGAAAAATGGGACAAATATAAAGCTTAGTTTAAACAAAACAGTGGTCAAAAATAGAATCTGTATTATTTTATGAATTATCATTTTCATTAAAATCCAATAAAAATCTCCAGCATTTTTGTTACTTATCATATGTTGTTTAAATATTATAGTAGTACAATTATATTGTTTATAGTAACACTGTGGAGTGGAGGTTTAAAGACATTGTAATTTGTTTAATCAAACACTGTTTATTCCACTTTATATAACGGTATATCCCTACCGGTTTCAAGGTTTTCACCTCATCATCAGGGAATACGAACAATACTGAATGATGTCGGTGCCAGTTCCAACAAACTGCATATTATGCAATTTGTCGCGTAAATCCCAAAATATATGATCTCAAAGTTTTCCAAAAATTAATAAAAACTATATTATTCTAAAATCTTTTTCGGAGTTGTTGCCGTATTAGTTGGCATAAATTGTGACCGAAATTTTGAAGGTATTGCAGTCTTTATCATCAAGGCGATGTCAAAAAATATTGTATAACCTAATGTGGTAAGCACGCAAGAAACACCCACTATTATAAATTTCGATAGCGTCTTTGATGAAATGTATGATAAATAATAGTTTTGTGGCTTTCTCGATATAGTCGGTTCCAACCAGTGTGCCAGTGGTTAGGTTGGTGGTTCTTGCGTGCTTACCATATTCGGTACTGAATGTTAACGTCACCCTGAGGATAAAGACTGCAACACTTCCGAAACATCAAGAATCATTTAAGACAATTCAACACGGCAACAACCCTGATAAACATTTAATATTGTTTTCGAATCGCCGAAATTAAGTTTATACTCCAACAAAATTAAATCTATCAAATCTCGTTACTGCCCATTTCCATTTGGTCATACGAAAGCTTTTGAAGTTACAACTATATTATCTCTCAATATTTTAGAACTAGTTGCAACCCGTGAAATATTCACGGAAGTAAAACAAATTCTACATTTATGAAAATATATATTCATAAATGTAGAATTTGTTTATATATCATTTATACATCGTCCTATTTTACACCAGTTCAAAAAATGTTAGCTAGGTATTTAAAATTCGTTCAGTTATCACGGACCCACCGAGATTCAAATTTCGTATTACTTTCGGAGAGAATCCAAGTATTCCTCTCTCGCTCTCTTGTATTCAAAATTCGATTCTCGTATTCTTTCTTTGACGACAACCATCGTACGGGTTTTGGCCTATTTATATTATGATATAACTCGCTATTGAGTTTGTTGTCTGAAAAAGAAAAATATATAATACCTACTCGTATATAAACATTTCAATACAGTGCATATGTTTTAGTATTTTGGTAATTGAAATTAAAATCATAAAAGTTCTCTTCAATCAAGTCACTTCAAAGGATTCGACGAACAGTTTACCTGTTCTGAGATCGCTGAGGAAACATCACGCTGCTTTGGATGTGTCCCTGTGGTTCTTTTAAACAGAATTTAACCATAAAATATCCAATTAACGGGCTTGATATTTTCGCAGATGTGGGATTGAGGTATGTTATGCTTATTCTATATTTAATTTTTTTTTAAATGCTTTGGTTTAGTTTTGCAACTATATGTCCATACATAATATAATACGTAAAGATATTGGTAACGATTACTATAATTTATCTAAAATATTTAAATTTTAAGAAATGCATTCCGTTTTGACTAAATCATTTTAGTTGAAAACTTCGAATCATGTATTTTGAGAATCCAACGTAACTTCGAATCGGTTGACAGTCTTTAACATAATTTTTTGGTATCCCTACATATTATTAGTAATTATAACCTTTTCATACTCGTAGATTATATCATATTTTATGGATTTTGCGGTCCAGTGAAAATCCAACGTAACTTCGAATTAGTCAGTTTTTAACATATTTTTTGGGTTAAATGTGTCACCTACATATTACTAGTAATTAGAACTTTTACATAGATTATATTTTATGGATTTTGCGTTCAAGATGAAAGTATTTCGAGATTTAATTGCATATTAAAATTATGATAACATTTAAGCGCGATATAATATTGTGTATGCTTCTCCGTTTAAAGGAAACTTTATGACAGGCTTATCTCGCTCAGTTAATTTTAATATAAGTATTATACTTTTAATACAACGTGTATGTAAATTTTTTCCAACGAACCGAATAAAGAATTTTTCTTTTTTTCGAAACTGCGTAAAATAAAATTGTTATGTTTCACTTCAAGTATCGTGTTTGTCCACTGTTACACTTGTTCCACTTTAAGGTGACCATTTGGACAACTTGCAAATTATGGAAATAAAATAATTCACTTAAATAGTCCGAGACGTCTATTTTATTCAGCAGGCATACTACTGTCCATGAGGACACGGCGTTTACATATTGTGACAAATTGTCTCAAGGATATAAAAAAATATTTATACACAAAGGAGGGCGATAAAAGTGCAAGGATGAATGATTCTACAAAGATTTGGCCAATATTAAGTTGAGGTAAAAATACTGCAAAGCTTAACAATCTTCCAATGGGCAAATATACAACTGGAACATAAATAGTAATTCTAAAAATATCGTTGTTGAATATATAGTCGCTTTATTCATATATGTCGAAGATAAAGTCACTTTATTCAAAGCTTTAGTGTGACATCAAATTACTAGATCTCAGTTTACTATTGATTATTATTCCAAACAGATGAGATCCCTACAAGTGTTCTATAATCAAATAATTCTGGGAAATTTTTAAAACAGTGAAGGAGAATGGCATATACGAGTAGTGTACCCGTACAAACGCAGGACACATCTCTTTTTACACAGCCAAAGTAACGGCATGTCATATAGTGAACACTGATGAGTCCAAAATAATTGTAATAGTGCTAAGTGGGGCTCTAGTAAGCGTCTGATTGGCTGGAAATTTGGAAAAAGACACAGATACCCTTGAAGTGATTGCGCCGTCGAGTGGAGCAGAGTGAGATAGAAACATTTCAATTACTGAAATACGCTCGGCGTTGAATCTCCGAAGTCTCCAAGCTAGAAAAAGAGAAGGATTAATAAATCCTAAAATGGCATTATAAAATATGTGCCATGATAGGTATCCACCCCATTTTTTAGATAACAAAATTAGCCTACTTAGTACCTCTACCCTCAAATAATATTACAATACGTCTCTTTGAATTCATGCTTTCTTAAATGTATATTTCAAACACACATTATCGTGCATATATCCTCTGGTGTTTTTTTTCCATTTTGAATATTTTTTGTCTGTATAATTTATTAATTAAATTAGCTGAAATTTCATTTGTTGTCTTACAATTTGATTCATATAAATATTAAATTATTATTATAACCACATGTGTCGAATAAGATAAAGGAGATCACTCTGAGATGATTTGGGCATATGTAACTAATAAATATACCTAATTAGTTCCATAGTGCAAATATAGTGCAAACAGGAGTGGAATGCGTGTGATAGGAAGACCAAGGAAGGTATGATTGGATCTAGATACTATTTTTTTAAAGAACGGAACAAAGAAAGTCAGATAAATCAAACGAGTTGTATGAGAAGGCGTATTGATGTAGAAGAGGCTAAGGATGTGTATCGAGATAAGATAGGAAAATCTGACGCTCTTTCCTTTCACTCTTCGCCGACAGGGAAATAGCGTTATGGTATGTATAGTATATGTACCAGTCAATGAGCGTAAACAAGGATGGTTGAATATGAATACGAGTATAACTAAGTGCGAGCAAGGCAACATACCGTAAGTTCGATAGAAAAACTTCAAATCTTCACTTCTTTTTAAAAATAAGAAATATTAATTATTGTCACCCTATTTACACAGTTCTGTAAATTATGCGCGCAAAAGAATATTTCCACATGAAACTTTTGCACAATGTCCCATAAACTTTTATTACATTGCTTGCTCTTTTTACAGTAGATTCTCCATAATTCACCAAAATGTGTTTTTATTGAATTTAAGAGTTCTCCTATTCTAAACCTTTTGTTTGCATAGTTGCGTACATATTTATTTATTGGCTATCGAATATTGATAGTTAATACTCTAAAAATATAAAAAAACACTAAAATCCATTGTAAATGCTTGTTTCCAAATAAAAATATGTTTAAAAAAATACATCTTTTGAATGTTTTCACTGGATGCGAATATAATAAAAAACAACTTATAATATTTATCACATACCTTTAATTATATAGTAGGTTAGCGTCACATATTAAGAAACCATAAATATATTACATTTTGATTTTTGGTTGACTGACGTGCTTAACATTAAGAAATGTAAAAGTGTTTGTATTGGATTGCATTTTTTTGTAGAGTTGTAATTAAAATGCAAAGAAATATGTAACTAAACTTTATATTAAAGCATGCCTATTTTAACAAATAACATTAATAAACATTGAAATATAATAAAAGTAAACATGTTTTATTTAACTGTGAATGTCTCAATGGCGTTGATTGTAAACTAATAAGTGGTATTTCATCATTATATCCTGAAAGTAGAGCATTTATTATAGTGAACGGTGCCTCAACTCAGTAGTTTCAAATTTTCAAAGCGGTGCAGCAAAGATATGCCATGTAATCCTAGCTGTTCACATAGATTCGTATATTAAAGACCTACAGAGGTCAATCAGTGACATTCAAATGTCGAATGGGAATGTTTGCTGATTGCTTTATGCAGATGACATGGTGGTGTAAGTGGAGAGTAGCGATGAAATATAGAGTCTGAAAAGTAAATTGTATAAGAGATGTAAAAAACAAATCTGAAAATTTATATTACAAAATTCAATGTCTTGCTGATAGAAAACAATAAAAGGAAAAGTAAATGCAATACATGGGTGAATTATCAAATATTGGAGCAAATCGAAGAAGTCTGCTATTAAACTAATATTTGCTCAACGACGAAAGAGTTATGAGGGATATTGAACGTCGTGTAGCGATATTAAACAAAGTTAATGGGGCACTAATACATATATACTCAAACTGGACAGTATTAAAATATGAAAAGATGATATTCCACAATAGTATGATATTTTTGTATTAACTTTGATGCATGGAAGTGAAACAAGACTGAAACGAGCCAAATAAAAATTGTAGAAATCCTTACACTTAGAATAATACACAGGATTGCTGTGTATGGCATAATACGGAATTAAGTTAATAGAGATGAATGCATTCAAGGCTGATGTTTTAAGTAAGATGAAGAAGACCACTTTGAGGTGGTTTAGATACGTGGAACGAATGAATTAAGAAATACTAATTAAACAAATGTACGGTGCAAATGTGAGTTTAATGCGCGGTAGAGGAAGTCCCAAGAATGTATGGTTTGATTAAGTGGGTGATATTTTAAAAGACACAAAATGTAAAAACTCAGAGGTATCGTAGGAGTGGCATGAGAAGGTATACCCTGATGTAGAAGAGGCAAAATGTGTTTCGCGATAGGAAAATCTGGCGTGTTCTCCTTTTTGCTTACCCCGATAGGCAGACCGCGTGATGGTATGTATGTAACCGTTAAAAAATAATATGGGTGATGAAAAAAATAAAGAACATACTCTAGATTTAAAAACAAAAGTGAAATTATTTATTTCAAACACAGAAATAATTACATTGCGTTATTTTATATTGACACCGGTTAAAACAAAGTTAAAGATGATGGATAAAACCAAATTCAATGTCTAGATTTTTTAATGAAGAACGCGTTAATGGAAAGTATGAATTTTATTTCTTTGTTTGCTTTCAAGTGTTAAATAATTAACCTTAGTCGTCTGACTAGGCACTAATATAGTTGCATGTGTTGTGTACATTTTAGGAATACATATATTGAGTGTGGCAACACTAAATTTTCGCGCGCTTCAAATGTCACTTGTTGATTGTCAAAAGTTTGTCAAAACTTATATTTTCGTTTACATTGAAATTAAGTAATATTTACAAACTTAGGCCAAGTTAAGACTATAAAAAACTCGATTTCTTACAATCTTAGTTACGTATCTATATGGATCAGTTTTATTGGTGATTTATATTTTAGTTACAGGTTAAGTAGAATGGACAAAGTTAACCAAGTTGTACAAGTGGAACATGTTTTGTAAACTTATAAAACCTTTATTTTATTAGAAATTTGTTTAAAATAATATCAAAATGTCATCTTTACTTTCTGCGGAACTAGCGGCTACGTGTAACGCTTTAGGATCTCTGGATAAAAGGACTGGAAAATATTTGATTGATGTATACACTTTGGATACTATAAAAGATCTTATTCGCTATCTGAGACGTGATGATGAAGATCATGAAATAAGAAGGCACCTGGGACAGACCAAAGTTCTGGAAACTGATTTATTGCCGATACTGATCAACCATTCCGAAAACATTGAATTATTTGATGTTACTTTAAGGTGAGTTTTTATGAGGTTTACTTTTTATAACATTGACAAAACTGCTTAATGTGTATTATCAAACAGTATTTCACCAAAAATGTTTCAACATTAACATTCTTTAATATAAAAAAATAATATGGCTTGTAAAATAAATTTTTGTACTTCTAAAATAATATATTCATATTTTCCAAAAATCCTGTGAGTTTGTTGGATATTGAAAAATGTTCAGCTCTTTCATTTTCATTATTGTTAAACAAGTTTTTGGCTAATGTATTATGAAATATGAGATGTATCATGGCTAAAAATATTGAAATAGATAATAATTTACATTTTACTCAAAGCTTTCTAATTCTTTTTTAAATAATTAATTATTGAGATTTTTTAAATAATTAATTAATTATTCTATAAAAAATATTTCTAAAACAAAATATATACTGTGGATATATAACAATTATCATAAGAACATTAGCTCATTTCCCCAGATATCTTGAAGAAAACAATCACATGGATAAATCTAGATATACACATATGTGACTCATGATTTCTGCATTTGTCTGTATAGAATGTTTGATACTTGTAATATTGAATTAAGTAGTGTGTTCCCACTGTAGGGTAATGTTGAAGAGTGGCTTCTGCATTTTTAAATGATACTCATTTTGTCAATATTTGATATGACACCACTTAAAAATGCTGATGAGCAATTTCGGAAATAAATAAAATTTCAATATAAATAAATATTGTTTTTCAAAGTTGTTGCCATGTTGCGTCGCCTTAAATGGTGGTCGACATTTTGACATCAACCGAAGGATGAAGGTGTCAATACTTTTGAAATATCGGCCATCATTTAAACCAACTTAACATGGCAACAACTCTGAAATGTATTTATCTAGCGGAAAACAGCCATGAAAATCTTTAAACATCAAATTAAGATGTTATGTTTTAGTTTTGTATAAGAACTTATATCTGTAATTTTATTTTCAGATATTATACTAAACAGTTTGAATATTGTAAATTATGGAATAATGAACTTACATTTTAGGTTGATTGTTAATCTTACAAATCCTCCACTGCTCTTGTATCGTGAAGAAATTCCCACTGAGAAGACAGGAAGGAGATGCTATCTTCAGCTCCTGGCTCACCTCCATTCTTACAAAACTAACTCTTTTACTAGTTCCGACATATGGACTGTCCTTGCCAAGCGACTCACACACATGTTGGAGATTGTAAGTAAACATTTATTCATTCAGAAACGTGAATTATAATTAAAATTAAGAAGTTAATATTCTTGTGGTTATACATAGAGAAAATAATTTGTCAAAAACTCGGAAAACAAATATGTATGTCTAAAATAAAAGTGATAAAGAGTAAGAAAATACGCAATTTAATAGTGGGATACTTTTTCATTTACAATAATAAGTTATTCTCTTTCAATATTTCAAATAAACTAAAAAAAAAAAATTGTCAGTTTGAACCTTTTTAATATAATATACATGTGAGTTAATTCATATGTATTTCAAATTAGTTCAAAATTAGGTTGGAATATTTTTTTCATGCCTAAATTCCTTATTTTTATAATGTTTTTAATATAGTTTTCTCAATACTTTTGTTTATTTAGAATTTCTCTATTTTTTTCTTAATTTTACTTCAAGGATTCTGGTGAAAGAGATGAAGATTCAGGTCTCATCATAGAGAGAATTTTGATTCTTGTAAGAAATATTTTGCATATACCTGCTGATGATAATGACGAAAAGAAGCCTGATAATGATGCCAGTATACATGACCAGGTACAATTTTTTTTTCCTTAAACATTTATGAAATTAAATGTAATTAAGAGGCTGAGTATAAAAACCAGTTTTACCAAAAACTGCGTAAACTCTTTAATATTTATCTACCTTTTGACGCTTTATTCTTGAATATATTTTTTAAATCAACATCTTGACATTCCTCGTCAAAAACTTATGGCAACTATGAAGCACCTTTATGCTGATCTATTTACACTGTTTATATATATAATGACACTTAATACGCCATATATAGTCTCCATTATATGTGTGCTGTAACATGACTTTCTTATAGTGGTACATGTCATGGTGTGACTTTATCATTGTTTGATTTATAGTTATGTATGATAACTTTTTGGTGGTTACATTTTCTTGTAGTGTGATTGTTTATTAATTTAAGGGAATATGATATTCACTTGAATTGCCTTCTGATTTTTTAAAATAGGTCCATCACTAAGTTACACAATGACAGAATCAAACCGTGACAGTCATATTTTTTCTGTAAGCTATAAGTTCAATATAATTTTATAATGTATACAAACATTTTACTGACCAGATCATGATTTATTTATGCTATTACAAATTTCTATGCATACTTATATTTTTAGGTTCTTTGGTCCCTCAATCAATCAGGTTTATTAGATGTCATTTTGTACATGTGCACAGAAAATGAAAAACCATATTTTATGCACATTTTGGAAATTATCTCCCTGGCACTCAGAGAACAAAATCCAACAAGTTTAGCTGATGCTGCGTTACAAAGGAGTGTAGAGGAAAAATTGAAGGATGAACAAGAATTGCTAGCAATCAGGTTTAATGAAGTTAAGAAGAGAAATGAAAACATTAGGAACTTCTCAGCTAATAGGTATTACAAATGTATATTTCACTGCTTTTAAAAACTATTTATTTTTTCCATAACTTTATAGTATTCCTTTTTTAATTTCAATTTCTAATAAATTCAGATAAGTGGTATTTCCTTCATTTCTTTAAACTTACGATGAAATATTTACCAAATATTCAATATCTCTAAAGACTTTCTTTGTAGCTCGTCTTCTCTTGGTAAGTTTTCAGTAAGATATAAATGTTTCATTTATATATAGGGAAATACTCAAAACAATAGCCACAGCTGTTTCTTTCATATCCTCTGAACTGAACAATTTTTTTATCACTTTTTTTAACTTCTTTACTATTCATTGGATTAATTTATTGTTAAAGGTAAAACCTTATTTTATACATATGTGTCCCTATGGAGAGTATGTTTTATAGAAAGTATCCTTTTTTATACATATGTGTCCCTATGGAGAGTATGTTTTATAGAAAATATCCTTTTTTATTATTACTATTATGCATACATCATTCAGACTACCTACTACCTGCTTCAGACTTTGCTCCATTATGTTTTTTTTTTTATTTTCTTTTAATTTTGTTATACTCGTATTAATGAATTTTGATTTAAAATTAGTTATGATATTTTGTATTAGAAAAAAAATATTCAAAAATACATTCAGGATATTTTGTGAAAAAAACGGTTTTCTTTTTTCTAATACCCTTTTTAATTAAATTACTCCTAATCAACCTCATAGTGAGGGAGGCCAGAATATTCAAGGAAACTAATTTATAAAATATTATTTTATATACATGTATTTTTGTTTATTTTAATAATAGGCATTCTCGGTTCGGAGGTACTTTTGTTGTTCAAAACATGAAGTCTATATCTGACAATAGTCTCATATGTCACAAACCGTTGAATAAAGTGACCAGTTTTGACTTCAATGTAAATAAAGATAGAATGAAGAAACCCAAGAACAGAAGACCTGCTGGAGATGTATCTACTAGAGAGAGACGATCTGCTTTTGCTATCAGGTATACATTTAATATATGTATAATTTAATTAGGAATATTCTACTTATTTTTACGTAATGTACAAGGATAAAGAAAATTAATGAAAGAAGTTGAGTAAATGCGGTGGAAATCTACATACTCTGTATGACATAATAAGAAATGTAATTATTAAGGATGGATGTGAGCTAGGAACTAATGTGTGAAATAGAATATAAAAGAGCATATTGATATGGTTCGAACATGTTGAACAAATGGATGACGAAAGACTGACTATACAAATTTACGATGCAAGCATGAGTGAAAGTGGCAGTAGAGGACGACTGAGAAAAGTATGGTTGGACCAAGTAAATAAAATTTTGAATATATAAAAAAAAATAAAGAATAAGACAATGGTTCCCAACTTGTGTTCCGCGGAACCCTAGGGTTCTGAACTATAAAATTTGTGGTTCCGCAATAAAATTAGTTATTGAACTCTAATTAATAGTTAATATATACAAAAAATATTTAATCTTTCCTTACCTGAGAAAAATTTTAAAATAAAATTTATTTCCAATAATTAAAATTATGTGCAATACATTAATAAATTTAACGCTATTGGGAGACAGTTAGTTAAACATAACTATATTCAGTAAAAATTGTCAAGGTTCCTATTTTTTATCATGGTGTTAAGGATCCGTGAATAAAACATGTTGGGGACCGCTGGAATAAGAGAAACAGAAACAACTGCGTGAGAAGATGTATGGATGTGAAGGAGACACTATGTATTATTTTCAATGCACGCATCTCTACAGCATTTATTCAGCTCCTCTCAGTCTTTTTCCATGTCCATGTTTCACTCCCATACATCAAAGTTGGCATCAAAATACAATTGTGGAATATCATCTTAGCAGATGTTAATACTGTCCGGTTCGAGTGTATATGTTTTAGGGCTCCATTTTAGCAAAGCATTCATAGAGATATATTAAATTTCTATTGATTTTATATGTACGTATATCCTGTTTAAAAATCAATGTTGTTTTTAGATTATTCTTAAAAGAATTCTGTACTGAATTTCTTAATGCTTCATATAACACAATGATGTATTATGTCAAGGATGTCCTGGTGAGATCTAAAGCTCAGAAAAATGATGAGACTTATTATATGTGGGCAATGAAATTTTTTATGGAGTTCAACCGTAACTACAATTTTCAAGTCAAACTTGTAAGGTAAGAAATTAATTACTAATATTAAATCTCTGGGAAGATTTTCACAGGTATTTTCCATTAGTTTAAAATGTTTTTCAGAGGTGTTGTTATATTGAGTTCACTTATATGATGGCCGATATTTCAAAGGCTTTGCAGCTTTCATCCTTAGAGCAATACAAAAAATACTATTGCCCAGTATTGTTTTTTGACATGGCCCCGAGGATGAAGGATGTAACACATTTGAAATGTCGGTTATCATTTAAGCCAAAACTCAACATTGCAATACCTCAAAACATTTTATTTTATATTTGTCAAGAATTTATATAGCCGTGTAAAAAAATCTAAGATGAATATTCACTTATTTAATTCTCTTTTCTCTAGATGTGATTTCAATAAAACCTATTTTTTTAGCGAAACAATGTCAGTCTCCACATTTCACTATGTTCAACAACAAATGGAAAAGTGTTTTGAGATGCTCATGATGGATAAAAAGAAAACGGCTGAATGGGTTCGGAGACTACATCTCTCCCTTAAAGCTTACCATGAACTTTTGCAGACAATGATAGCTATGGACAATAGCCCAGACAAAAGTGTTCAAGATTCTTCCAAAGTAATAAAAAGTAATGTGTTTTATGTGTTGGAGTATCGGGAATTTATTCTGCAAACTTTATTATCGTATGATGAAGGAAAAATGCCGAGGTACAGTTCTATCATTTTTTAAATGTTTTTTTTTTAAGATCGATATATTTAAATTCGTGGGTATCCTTATACCTCCAAATACTAGGTGGGAAAAATGGCTGTATCATACAAACGGTCAGCTTAGAATTAAAATTGTAGGCACAGCTTAGAATTAAAAATGTAGAAATTCCGTCCAGCATATTACCGTGGGGCTAATCATATTTGCTGTTGAAGTAGTATTTTTATCGTTGTTTCTTAGAAACAATGATTCTACTGTCTGATCACTTAATGTGGATGAATATTTTGAAGTTTGAAAAGATGGGTAATTGAGAATTCACTTCACAGAATGATGTTCAGGTTATTCAGTTAGGCTATAAAACGGGGGGTGATACAGTGTAGTGGTTTTTTGATCAATTTATTTTTCCTCAATATATACAGGGGACACACATACGTGATGCAACATATTGAATGAGTATCATTAGTAGATGGCTATAACAAAGAAGTTTATAACACTGACACTAAATCCCACTCATAATACAGTTTCTACTTTATATAAGTGGATCGATAAATTATTTGACTGATGGTTTATTGACAATTTGGTTATTAAGCTCTCTTTAGAATTATTTTCAATATTTTCCTAATTCGTAATGATCAAGAATGATTTAATATGCATATGCTTCCCTTCATCACTTTTTTGAAATATGTTTCATCAAACACCCTGTATATTTTTGTAATGAAAAATAATTTTGCATTTTTAAAATTTTTGTATACTTTTTGTTTTTAGGGCATATTTGATGGATTTGATTGAAACTGTGCATTTATTTTTGAGAATGTTGGGGCAATTTTGTAATAGACATGGCTTAATGGTTCAACAGAAAATGCGTTCCAAGTTAAAAAAGAAAGGAAGTGAGTATTAGTTTTTTCAGTAAAATTACATTGAATAATTAAGTTGGTTGGTTGGAAAAAAATACTGTATAGCAATAAGTCCAAGTTAAAATAAAGTTAATTAGTATACGTCTGTTATGTTGTATACAGTCATGTGACTACAATTCATCTGCTCAGCCAATTCTACGGTGGTTTGAAGGGAATCTTCATGAATAATATGGTTTAAGCAGTCCTCATTGAAGTCCACTGGTCGTCCAGAACGCTCCATGTCTTTCAGATCGAAATTACCGTCTTTGAAACGCAAAAACCATCGACGAGCTGTCCTTTCATTCATAGCATCTTCACCATACACTTCGCAAATATCGCGAGCAGCTTTGGCAGCTTTATTCCCTCGATTGAACGCGAACTGAAAGACGTGTTGAAAATGCTCACTTTCGTCTACTTGACATTCCATTTTGAAGGCTTGTAATCGAATAAAATAATATATGTAACGTAAAAGCAAACACAATATCTTGTAGAGCAGAAAATTTTCTTTCGAATGACGTATAACCTTTACCATTTTGTTTTACTTTTGGTGCTCATTTTTAATTTGAAAAAAATGGACACAACTTATGTTAACACCTAATAGAAAATCTAGCTGGATTATTGCCATATTATTGCTCTTCTAACCAACTAGAAATATATTAGAGACCTTAAGTGAAAACCAGACTGGAATCCTTTTTAAAATGAATTGGATTCCAACAGGAATTGAACCCTTAACCTTCAAGTTGGAAGATAGCCATCTGACCAACTAGGCCATGAGGTCATCATTGTATACAACAAAAGTAAAAAAAGTGTTCAATTTAATTTTGCAAACCTAGAAGTATACGTCCAAGCGTTGCATCTCTCACCATTCTATTGATTAGGTTCAAACATTGCACCACTCACCATTCTATTGATTAGGTCCAAGAATTGCACCACTCACCATTCTATTGATTAGGTCTAAGCATTGCACCACTCACCATTCTATTGATTAGGTCCAAGAATTGCACCACTCACCATTCTATTGATTAGGTCTAAGCATTGCACCACTCACCATTCTATTGATTAGGTCCAAGAATTGCACCACTCACCATTCTATTGATTAGGTCTAAGCATTGCACCTCACCATTCTATTGATTAGGTCCAAGCATTGCACCACTCACCATTCTATTGATTAGGTCCAGCAGTACAGTGTTCTGCCATCAATTTCGTGCTTCATAAATTTGTTATCTTATTTTGTTTTTAATTATTTTGTGTACATGGTTAAACATGGTACATATTGCAGGATTATTGCTGTACAGCAATTTCTTTCAATCAATCAGCTTCTGTGCTTGTATTAGTAAAACATAAAATATATTTTTTTATAATAAAGTAATATTTCTTTCAAAGAATTTCACCCTTATTGAATTATATATGTTTATTTTGAATATATAGTAAAACATTTTTGAGGTGATTTTCAAAGGATCAGCCATATATACTCGTATATATATCCAAAAAAGATATACAATATAACTCGGATTTTATACTTTTTTGGGAAGGAGGCAAAATTTTTGTAAAATAGGGGAAAGTGTTAATTGTGAGAAATGGTATTTTAGAACAATATCTACATTATTTTTGTTTCAATGACAATAAACGCATATATTGATATTCATTAATTGAAGTAAGAAGGGAAACAAAATAAAAAAAATCGTTAATTGAACAATTAATTTGAAATATAAGGCCAGTCCATAAATTAATGGGATTTTTGAAAAATGTTGAAACAATGCAAATAAAACACATTTTACTATTTTAATAAATTATATATTTTCCTTCACTATCAACAGTTTGTTGCCATCTTATAGAATATATTTTTAAATTAATTTGTGTAAAAGGACTCTTGTTTTGATGTTAAAAAACTTGAAACTTTTTCCGACTCCATCTTTAGGTTTAATTTTTTCCTGATCCGAAGAGCCAAAAATAAATTATGCTTGGTCAATATCTGGAGAGGAAGGGGGACGAGGCAGGAGCTCACACTTAAATTCTTCAATAAAATTTTTGTAGTGTTGTCTGTAATCACAAAATGAACAAATAAAGTTCAACAAACGAAAAAACAACACTTTACGAATGTTTATAGAAACGTCAAAATGTGGCAAAGTTGGTAAACCTTTCACAGTTTAATCAACACAATATTAACATATCTTTTCATTCAAGACTACGAAATAACCCGAGAAAATTAAAAAATCTGGCTTGTACGTCACGCAATAGTGTAGTGATAATGATTTATACTTTTTTACTAGTTACACGATATGAACGTGCTGATTTGACACTGCAAAAACCCGCGAAATTTTAAAAACCTGCCCGGTCTCCAAAAAGTATGATGTGCGAGAGAGTAGTAGTAATGATATACTTTTTACATGCGGTCGTTTTGTAAAGTTGCAGTCGCCGGTTTGAATTTCAGTAAAACGGATTTTTTAGAAGTTTTTTTTACTTATTTCGGAAAAATGTACGTAAAATGCGAGAATAATATTTATCGTATGTTGTAAATTACGGGAAAATGTTGTTCTAGAATGTATGGGATTGAAAAGGGACTACCAAAAAATGGCGTGAATTGGGGGAAAACGTAAAATCCGTAAACGTAAAATCCGGGTTTTACTGTATGTATGCAAAAAGAATCCAATAAAGATTTGACCTATTTTGAAATATTGGATGAAAAAAACTAAAATCAAGATTCAAGTGACTTAATATTTGTACACATAATTGTTTTTTTTATTTATCGCTTTTTTATGTTTATTTTTTTATATAATGTCTTAATTTCTTGTTTTTTTTTATTGCTTAACTTATGTTTTTTTTTTCCATAGATAGTGTTGTATTTATTACACACCCTTTCACACTTGTTAGAATAAATGATTATTATTATATATTATAAATATTGGTATGCTGATGCTATATGACAAGTCCAATTATTTTTTGGTTGGATTGTATTTACATACACTTATAGTAAATTCATGCAATTGAAACTACTTAAACTGTAAAACTTCTATGAAGATAGTTTTAGAAAGTTTATGATCAAATAAATATTATTTTGGGACAAAAAAAAACAACTTCTTAGACGGTAAAACATTTCTAGTGGAAACATCTTAAGTGGGTTTGTCTGTACTTGGAATTTTATTATGACAAGTAATTTTAATAATATTTGATATTTTAGAAAAAAAACCACCACCAAAACAGGTTCAACCAAAGCAGTTGACAGAAGAAGTAAAAAGTGACCAATGGGAAGTGGTAGACACACCATTGTTTGAAATGCTTCAAGGTGACACAGAAATTACAACGGAGTTGATTCCTTTTGATGCTACCTTAGAGCGGGATATTGATGAACAAAGGTAAATCAAAAGTTACTTATACAAGTATACTAACTAATTCTTAGGTTAATTTTTCTAGTCTATCACCTCTGGAACCTACGGATTACTAGACCATAGAAGTTTTTTATTTTTGCAATATTATAAAATGTAAAAATCATGTATAAAATGTAATTTTTTCTCAACACGCTGATTCAAAGAAATTCTCAAAACTTCAGTTATGTGATCAAAAAGTTTCAACTTATTTTTTCCGCAAGATTAATAAGTTTTTTTAAGTATACGGCAATAAAAAAATATCTAAAAGCATACTACTTTTACTAAAAATTATTGTCATTTATTATATTGCTTTTTGTAAGATAAAATTAAAGAATCTACTTACATTAAAAATATTAATTTTCTCAGCTTTCAATATAACTGTATGCTAAATTAAATAATTCTGTAAATTTATTTATAAATTGTTATAAAACATGTTTTTTCTTTTTTTTTTTGTTGAGTAAAACTTTTTTGCCCAATGTTTATTTATTGATAATAATTAAATTTTAATATACATTGTCATCTAAAATAATAGTTAAATATTTTTCACACAACAAAAAAATACATTGACATTATAACTTACCTTAAAATTTTCACAGTGTATATATATTCTAAATTGTATTCAAAATTCAAAGTTTGAGAAAGCAACTCATACAAATGATATTTTTAAATATATCATATTAATTTTATTTTACAACAGTCCAAAATACAATCTACACACATGTGTCAGTTGTGATTTTAAAATTTCTCTTAATTGTAACTTTGATTGTAATATCTATCAAAGTTTTGTCAGGTATGTTTTCTTTCTTAAAATATTATTTTCCTCACACCAGGAGTGACTGCACGAAGAGGATCCAGAAGCTCCTCATCGAGAACCGCCTCAAGGATGCTGTGGGACTGCTGCGGGCTGCAAGGTAAGATTAACAAATTTGAAAGACGTGTCAAAATTTTAGAAGTTCAAATTATTTAAAAATGAATTTAAGAATTTGCCATTTGTTGTTTATAGTTAACGCATTAACGTTGTGGAGGTTTAAAGCCATTGTAATTTATTTTTATCAAACATTATTTATTCCACTATTTTGGAATGGTATAACCCTACCGATTTCGAGGCTTTCACCTCATCTTCAGGGGAGCACAAACAAGACTAAATTCTGTTCGAACTGATACCGATATACACGCTTCAACGGTTGGGGGCTGAGGGGTGAGGGAGGCATGGGACGATTTTGGCCAAGAGCGGAGAGATTTTTGGGATATAACTTCACCAGATTTTCGGATCTATGGTCTAGTAATCCGTAGGTTCCAGAGGTGCTAGACTAGAAAAATTAACCATACTTTTTCTATCGATGATGCCAAATTCTTACATATCAGTAGTAACGGAAATAAATTGGACAGATTAGAGGCCCTAGAAATGTCTAAGTCAGTACATCGATTCGAACATCTGGTGAACAGTTATATCCCAAAAATCTCTCCGCTCTTGGCCGAAATCGTCCCATGCCTCCCTCACCCCTCAGCCCCCAACCGTTGAAGCGTGTATATCGGTACCAGTTCGAACAGCATTTAGTCTTGTTTGTGCTCCCCTGAAGATGAGGTGAAAGCCTTGAAACCGGTAGGGTTATACCGTTACAAAAAAAGTGGAATAAACAGTGTTTGATAAAAATAAATTACAAATTTGCCATTTGGTTCTGCCAAATGCATACTATCAAAGGTCTAAATCAATTTGATAGAATTAGGTAAAACATAAGCAAAAGGTTTGTGGTTGCATCAAGGGTTAGACTTGACATTATGAAATATATTTATAAAATTATTTAGATCATACACAAAATGTGAAAATGGATGCAGAAGCAACGAAGTTCCTGTAATACCAAATTTCCCCACATTGATAAACAATCCCTCGTAATCAAATATGATTGTCAGCCATCCTGTGAATAGAGGAAGGCTGACTATAATAAATAAGTATGACAATAAAAAAATACATGAATATAAATAGGCGCAATACAATTGTCAGGTTGGTCAGGTTGATGAGAATGTGCAACGGGGTTGTATATAATCCATAATCGGGAAGAAGTATCGATTTATTTTTTCATGCTGTATGTCCTCAATGAGATACAGATAAACACCTAGTTTACTGGGGACACGACAAATGAAAGGCAACAAACCCAGATCCATTAAAATTGTGTGTTCGAATTAAATTATCTGTTGTTTTTTTCGCAAATTATGTATACATATTTCTTGTCATGTATAAAATAAATTTAAAAAATTGTCGTTATGTGTGGCGTCAGACCATTTACAGTTTTGAAACCACTTGTGTATCCACGGAACTCGCGGTTCGTCATCGCATGACTTGAGTAGGCACGGAATTCGCGGCTCGTCATCGCATGTGTAGAAACAACAACGCTTGCACACATCTATCACGTGTGAGTATTATTACCAGACTGGGACACATTTTTTAAATACATTCTATTCATTTCTTGAATCTTCTATTTTTCCTTTTACATTATATTCAAGTCAAGTCTAGAAAACAACAATAGAGCATAGATTATCCGAACACCGATCAACCGAAACATCGGTTAACCGAAAGCGTTCCGAGCGGCAAATTCTGTCTTTAAAACGTGTGCGAGATTTAGCGGCAAAAAACCGAGTCTCAGCTCTGGAGCAAAAGACAAATTTGGACTTATTTTCCTAAACTGTCTACTTTAATGTACTACTTTATGTCAGGTATGTATTTGTAAGACGTGTGATACAAAATATATACAGTTTTGTGTTCAATCGGTTATCCGAAAAATCAGTTATCCGAACACCCCCAGTCCCGAATTGTTTCGGATAATCGATGCATTTTCTTATTGGCTTCAGTTGTATTTAGTCGCGTAGCTGTTTCCTAACAACATTAAAATGCATTACTCTAGTTCATATTTGCACTTAATCTAGCTCAGGCTTGTACAATTGTATACTTATAAAAATAGGTATACATTTTTTTTCTTATGAAACTTTATTTAGTGAAATATACGAGTAGTTACAGTTTGTATGATAAGAACGTGTACGGCAAAACCCGAAAAAACTATTTGGGATGAGGTATTAAAAAAATACACACATAACATACTTCGTGATATAACCCGTGATGCTTTATTGTTAATAAGTTGTCCAGTGGCCTCCACTAGTACTCGTAATAATTGCCCGGCATCTCCGAGGCATACTTTATACTAATTTTATTGCATAATCTAGGGGCAAAGACTTCCATATAAGTCGAATCTGTCGAAATAACTGCTTGACGTTCCCGATCTTTTCCCCTCGGAGCTTGAACTTCACGAGTGTCCAAATATTTTGTATGGGATTTGCATCTGGTGACTGCGACGGCCAATCCATTACGTCAACGTCATTTTCCTGTTTCCACGCAGTACTCAGACTACTTCGATGTTTTGGGTCATTGCCCTCTTGCAGTAGCCATTTTTCATTTTTCCCTATTAACCACGTTTGGGCAGATGGTAATAAAGCCCTCTGATATATTTTAACCATTTTAGCAGCCTTCAAATTATTTGTGAAGATGTGCAGTGCCAAATTCCTGCTTTGAAAAACAGCCCCAAACTTTGACTTTTACCGAGTGTTTAACAGTCTGCTGGATGAGTCTATTGGTGCGGGTACACCAGGTATGATTAATGGAAGAACGTGTCCAAAAAGAAGCTTCGTCCGAAAAAATTACGTTGTCCCAATCGCGGTTCAAATTTTCTTTCGCCCGAGTGAGTCTTTTTTTGACTTGTTTTTGGACAGTAGTGTTTTTTTCACCGTGCTTCGAAATTTCACTCCATGAGCTAGTGAACGTCTTCTTTTAGTGTGACATGACACAATTAGACCCTTTTCACGCAAAACCGTAATGATAGATGAGGATTTTTTTCAAATATCCGTAAAATCACTCTGTCCTCCTTTTTCGTCAGTTTCTGTGCAGTGCCACGATCTGGTAGGTCATCGACGTTTTTTACATCGGAATAGCGTTTCACCCACTTACTTACAAATGTCTTCGACTTTCTCATGTGTTTAGCAGCGGCTCCGTACGACATTTTCGGTCGTTTCGGATGTGTACACAGAAACACGGCTTCGTAACGTGATGCGTACGCGGCACTCATGGTGAAATTTGTTCTTGTGTAACCAAGCTCGAACGACAACTGAGTTTTTTCTATACAAAGCATCTTGGGGGAAGACTCCTGCTACTCGCGTTTGAATTTACCCTCTAACTGTTTCCAGAAAAAAATGTAGCCGTACACTCTCTTGCCAAACAGACTGTTAGTAAGTTATTTTATACTACTATTTTTAAATGGCACAAAAACGTAAGATACTATATATGCACTTAACATAATTTACAAAGAAACATTAATTTAAACGCTTCGTTTACGATTCAGTTCGTCGCTATTTTGTATTTTTCCGCAGGAAATATAAATATTTAGTTACGGTTTTGGAAACACTGAAACGTTTTTATAATTTTTACAAGAACGTAAAGAAAAACTCGCTGGCAATTATGCAAAGCGAAAAGTCGTCCTACAAGCCGGTACAATAAATATTATCTTACAGAAAGAACACTGATTTTCCATTAGGAGAAGTATTGAATGATTGACGCCTTCGTTCCTCCAATAGGACAAATAAATCGGCGAAACAAAAGTTGAAGATCATTTTAGAATTTACAAGAGTTTCAAAACACATTGAAACGTCTCTTAGTGTCAGTGGGTATCGAGCAAATGAAAAGGTTATTTGAGAGCCACTCTATCGTCCTTCGAGGGTACAGTTTATTTTTATTTGTATTTTGTTATTTAAAACTATTTTTTTGTAACCAATGACGATCTGGTTGGATGAAAGAAATAGCTGTAAAGCAATAAGCCCGTCAGCTTTACCATATAGTCGTATAACCATGAACACAAAATAATAAATAAATAAATATAAATTTCAAATCGACTCAAGTGTATATTTTTTGAGACAAGAACATAATGCATTATGAATGGATAATGAATAAATAATATTTTGCCACTATTGTAACGTAAAACATCTGATAACCACAGTCGCTACCTTCTTATATTTTACAAATTATTCTTCTACTTTGTTTTCATTTAATTTCGAATTCAAGTTATTTTTATACATATAACATATGTAGAACTAACATCCTCAAGAGTTTACTCTCTAAAGAGATTATGTTGTAATTACGAATATTATTACATAAGACATTGTAATTTATTTTATCAAACACTGTTTATTCCATTTTTTTGTAACGGTATAACCCTACCGGTTTCAAGGCTTTGACCTCATCTTCAGGGGAGCACAAACAAGTCTTGTTTGTGCTCCCCTGAAGATGAGGTAAAAGCCTTGACACCGGTAAGGTTAAACCGTTACAGAAAAGTGGAATAAACAGTGTTTGATAAAATAAATTACAATGTCTTTAAACTTCCACAACGTTAATGCCTTAACTATAAACGATATATTACATAAGACATGATTTAAAAAAAAAGAGTGACAGCCAAATAAATAAATTTTGGGATAAAAGAGGACTGAAGATGTTAAAAAAATAATGGTATTCATGACAATGTGTTTGGACGTAGCAGAAGCGATAAATGTATGCCAGGATGTAATTAAATATTCTGTCTGCCTACTCGAATAGACATGATGTGATGGTAATGAACAAGACTTAAATATCCTTATTTATTTTATTTTCTAATGTTCCTTTCTGTCTCTTAGCCATTTATATTACCGAAAGGGAAATGACGTGATGGTAAATAATGTATGTTTTTTCTGCACATCAATAATTTAGTCCTTTAAAATTACATAGCCTGTAAAGCGATTGTATGGGTGGATGGAAAATATTTCCCCTTGGCAAAAAATATATAATATTGTACACTGTAAAATAAAGTATGTAAATAAATAAAAATAAGTATTAGAAAAGAAAAATATTTTGAAATAGAAATATAGCGTAAATACACGAATCCACCTGAATTCATGTTTGAAAAGTTTAAAACATTGTTCAAGTCTATCTCTTGTTTTATATCTGAAGTATTTTTCCAATTTTTTTTTTTGATATATTAAGAGTACGGAGTTAAATGAATTCTGCTATTTTATGCCTGTTAACGAATTAGCCCCTTGAAATAATTACATCCCTTAAGAAATCTTATAAAATATAAACAGACGAAAATAAACAAATTGTACTTTATCACTAACACAAGCTTGTTTAATTTCCTTTTTTCATTTTAATAAAAAAAACATCAAATTTCGTTTGAATGGAAATGCGAAACGAAGAATGTAAATATTTTGCGCTCTATTTCGGGTTAGCAGTCTCGTTTATTAATAAATACGATGATCGTTTTCCACGTTGACTATTGTTAACAGCTTGTATTTGGGCTTACCAAAAGTTTTAATCAATTTTGAATGCAGCTGCACGTGTCATTTTCTGTGATACAAAGAAATGTCACATAACTCCACTACTTAAAAGCTTGGATGATTTAAGATAGAGGAGAGTTCAACATAAGGTTGGAGTTATGGTGTTCAAGGCAATCAACAATCAGGTTCCTCGATATTTTTAGGATTGTTTTAGACAGCAGGAGATCTCGTCTCAGGTTAAGATCGAGCGCTGCGAATATTTGTACTCTTCTATTTCCCAGTCGAATTGTCGAACCCAAATTTTCGACACAATGTTTCAGGTAGTTGGATCTCTTCTATGGAAGTCTTCGTCATTCCTGAGACAAATAACCAAATCGGCAAAGTTTTCTATAGACTTGAAAATTGCTTGTCTTATTTAAATCTCCTGTAAGTTAGGTTAAGCTAGTTAGGAAGATTTTTTTAAAGTGATCTTAATGGTTGAGAACAGCGCTATATCAAATTATAGTTTTATAAAAAAAAACCTAGTCCGTAATTATGTTTCAAACTCAGCATTTTGTTTAAAGAAAATCGCTTCACTAGGTAAGGCTCGCTGCTAAGTGGTTTTAATCTTTTGTCAAATATGTATTTTATTATTTTTACTCTGCTCAACAAATCAGCTGTAACGATTATATTCATCATCATTTGCACAATTCTAATACGTATAATAAATTTATGAATGACTATGTCTTAGCAACTATAGATCAACATCTTCATCCTCATTTATTTATATGTCTACTCAGAGACCTAAATGTCGATATTTGCTCTATATTATAAAGAACAAGGGAATATAAAATCAAAACTTTAAAATTGATTACAAACAGCTTTTTCCACTCTTTATAGTGATGGCGCCATTAGTTTGCTGAAAATCGTCCTTTCGAAGTACAATACAATTGTATAATAATTATATTTTTTTACAGAAAAGTAAGAAAATGTATTATATAATATTTCTGATGATTTTTATGAAGTACGAATATAATAATGAATCATAATAATAATTAAACAAAAAATATAAGATATAATTTAACAAAAAATTATATAATTTTAAGATCAGACTCTTCTCTAACTAATTATGATATAAAACATGAATATGCATTTAAAACTATTATATAAAACTGTAATATAAAACTATAATATAAAACAATAATGTAAAACTGTAATATAAAACTATAATATAAAATTATAATATAAAACATATACTAAAAGAATCATCATCACATAGATGCTCTTCAAATAAATAGGTCACTAACTTATTAATGTGTGCACTGAAAATAATACGTAGTAAAGGCTGACGATGTATGAGAGAATATGGAATTATATAATATGATTAAAAACAGGACTGACCTAATGAGCTAGATGAAGAACACTGAGACTATTTGGGCATGTAGAAAGAATGTATAAAAACTGATAAAATGTATTTTCCATAACCATGAATGGGAGGATAAAGTGAATGAAAATTTAAGTCAGAGATATTCACCAGAGATGTACGAGAAAGCGTATAGATGTAGAGAATGCGAGAAATGTGTATTGTGAACAAAAACTCGGGCGCTTTATTTCTCTGCCTATCCCAGTAGAAAAACGTGTATAAGTATATGCATATAAAATGAGTCTAGAGTGACATATGACACTAAGCAACACAATAGAAATGTGTTAATTACCTTTTTTATTTATTTTTCAATTTCTTTTAATTCACACCACGATTCTAGTAATGAAATTTATATAAAGTTAACGAAATTTATATAAACTTTTCAATCTTCTATATAGCACTTTCCGAATTTTTTTTATGAACGTAATGAAGGTATTTGAAAGTAAATTTTTAAAACACCTTATTTACTTCCTTGTAAAGAGAACTTCACATGGAATGGCTTCTTGATTTTCAAGGATACACAGGCAAAATGCCCCCGTCGTTGCGCGAACTTTTTTTATATTTCCAGAATATTGTGAAGAATTACGAAAATGTAGAAAAAATCTTGATTTATTTTAATGGCTATTGAATTCCTTCATTAAAAATTCGAGATTAAAACTTCGCAGGCGGCTCTTGTTTGAATTGGTTTGGTAAAAAATATAGCAATGACTTATTTTGGTGTTTTTCTTAATGATTTTCGTTCAATCGAAAACATTTTTTTCCTTTGAAATGCCTTATTTGATCTCGATGGAAAAACCAATTAATAAACCAAATGAGATGTGAAATTATTAACGGGATTTGAAATGTAATTTTATTTTCGATTTGTCTTTTCGTAACTTTATGACAAAACCTTAACTGGATGTTCGATTATCTTTATTTTGTCAAATATTTGAAAATGTCACTCGCCACTGGGAAAAATCTATGGCAAATAAATATGGACCAATGAAACTAACTCACCTCGAAGGTACCTACTTGAGTTTTTTCCGCCTCAAAATTACTCCTCTCTGGAGCATCTACCTCAGAATTGTATTGTATGCAAAGCTATGAAATTCAACATGATGGAATAATAGCACGACAGAATTATAAAAGAAAAAAATGTTTTATCATTTTGAATGGCGTGCTTTGTTATTATATTCTATTTAAGATCATTGTATACGATATAACTCGCATGCTTACTGTTATGTTTGTAGTTTCTCACTGCCAGAAAGATGTTAAAACATCAAAACCAGTACATTTGTAGGAATAAATTGAGAACTTCCTGAGTGGTTTATAATTACTAAAGGTGTGAAGCAAGTTTGTGTAATGTTACCTTGGTTTTTTAATTTGTACATCGATTCAAAAGATGATGGTATAGATATTTTCTTCTTCATTGCGTACTCAGTGCTGAGCTTCTTGGTTCGCTGTCAGTGTGGATGTCTCAAACTCTGCGCATCACCTATCTCTATTCTTCGCAGCTCTGGGCCATGTTAAATGCAGCGCTTAAAGATAATCTTATTAATCCTTTAATTTATCTTTTAGTTCGCCTTCGCTCGTGTTCCCGCGGTCGTCAGCTTCTCAAAACTTTCATATTTTTTTCTAGCAATATGCCCAAAGTACATTAGGATTATTTTTTTGCATTTTATTGCTAATGTTTTGGTAATATCCAATACTTGGATGATAGAGACGTTGATGCACCTTGCGGCCCATCAGATATGAAGCATCCGCCTCCAACACCTCAGCTCGAAAACATCTATCAAGTTTCTTTCCTTCTTTCTCTTCGTCCATGTTTCTACTTCATACAGTGTTATGGAGAAAACTAGAGAAATCCTTTTTCGTATTTTGGTTCTTCTGAGTATATGTTAGATCGGTTAATCCATGTCTTTGTCAGATTTGTCATAGCTTATTTTGCCATTCGAATTCGTTTTCGGATATCTGCTTCACACCCACCATTTCTCGAAATAAGAACACCTAGACCTCTTTGTAATCCCTTAACGAGTCACTTCTTATCTCGAATGGATCCACGATAAAAACTTTTGTTAATTTCTTGTCCAAATTGGCGGCTCTCTTTTTCGACTCTATGCAGGAACTCGGCCATCTCATCTTCATCGTTAAGCGTTGTATCGTCGACGAATCTTATATTGCAGATTACAATATCCTATATGACAAAATCATCGTCCCGTTCATCTAGTATTTTTCTCATGATGTACTCTCCATATACGGTGAATAAATAAGGAGACAGTGTAAAGTCTTGACGTACTCCTTTCTGCATCTGGAATATTTCTGAGAAGAACTCGTCTACGCTCACAGATGCTGTATTTTATATATACACGTTCTGGATCAGAACTATTAGCTGTCTCGGTACACCCATCTCTTCCAAAGCTTTTCATATGCAGTTCGATTTGGAAGAATTATAAAAATGAGGGAAATAAATGTACATACACTTCTGTATGCATATGATGTGATTGTGCTTGCTGAAAATGAAGACGATTTTAAGCATATGATAAGTGAAGTGTATGAAAGATGCCTAGTAAAATATTTTAAATTGAAGTTAGCGAAATCGAAATCTATAAAAAAAGGTGGTTAAGAGTGTTTGCGATGTATGGGTTGAACGTACAGAAAGTGGAACAGGTAGATGACTTCTCTTATCTAGACAGTATGTTTACGTATGATGGGTGATTTAAAAAGGGTATTGAAAGAAGAGTATCGACAAGGAAAACGTAATGTATAACAACCGCTCGATATCAAAAGCAGTAAAAAGAAAAACACATACAATTATGTTAGTGTTTTGACGTCTGGAAAGTTTGGACTTGAAAGAAAATAAGATAATACTGTGAAGAGGAAAATTTGTGAATTACCAATGTACGAGTATGTAAGAAGGCGGAATAAAGACATAAAAATGAATGCATGGATAAAATGTAATGTGGCTGTTGTAATATGAAAAAAAGACCGCTTTAAGATGGCTTAGACTTATATAATAGAGAGGATGAACAACGTAATAATGACTAAACCAGTATACAAGTTAGAAGTGCAAGGCGTGCAAGTAAGAGATAGACCAAGAAAAATATGACTGGATCAAGTGGGCCATATTTTGAAAGGTGAAGAAGCACACACAATAAATATTATGCATGCCGAGAGATGTATGCATGTGCAGGAAACGAAAGTTGGGAAATGTGTTTGAAATTGAAAAATGGGGAAATCTGTTCTTTCTGTTTATCCCACAAGGGACACGGTACGAGTATTTATATAAGATTATTTTTATATAATACAATAAAATATTATTTATTCTTCACCATTTTAAAAAATATATATGGATGAAACATGTATCCGAGTATTTCAAATGTTATCCCCGTTTCAACAGTAATGGCTAAGTCACATTCACGTTAAAATGATAAATTATATTTTATTCACATTATAAAAATCCCAAATTGTCTCTGGTGTGAATTTTATTACATCGCATCATATTTTAATTTACAATTTGTGATAAAATGTTTTCTATAGTATTTTTGGAACGTATTCGAGCAGATAATATCATAATTCGTTTTTATTCAACATTAATTTCATTATAATTGTGCACATATAGATTTTGGTTATTGGCAATAATTGTTTTCGTATATTTAATTACTTAAAAATATTATATTTAGTTTAAACAATTATTTAATGGTAAAAAGCAAACTGCTCAAATTAAAATCTTATTTTTATGTCAATAATAACACAACTCGACAAAATAAAGACTTATTTCTGCATCTGGTAAGAAAATAGGTGAGTTGACTTAATTTTGGCTTAACTGATTACCTTAACGATTTACTGCCATCTGTATGATTTTTGTAGTCGATTCCCTCCAGTACGACTGCCATATTCTCGTATCTTTTATATCCAATGTACGCACCAAGGTGACTGAAGGTAGTTTGTTTCCATTATGGAGGAGAAATGCTTTAAGCATAGTCTTAAATGCATAAATGCATTAATAAAAAGCTTTAACTGATTTGAACTAAGCTGAACTCGAAAGTCAACTGAAACTGAAATTTGGCATCTATCATAATATGTGCAAAAATACAGTGGGTTTATTTGCACTGATCCGAAGTCATACAGAATGTTTCATCTCAAAATATGCAGAGTATTATTGTACTCGTATATCTTGTTCTGAAACTTTTGACTAAAATGCCTAGTTCCAAAATATTCCACTTATGCAGTCTAGAACCCAGGAGTTCTGCCTGCTATTTTAACAGTCGTAAGTCACGAATTACTGGATAATATGGAGTGATTTATCCCGAGTATCTCGTTGGTATTCTTCTGGGGGTTCTAAATCATCATCAGTTTTTCGCTCTCAATTTTCATGTTCTGCAGTTTTTATTATAGTCAGAGGCACAGATACTCGTAAATGCTCCCTATGGGAACAGATTTCAGGACCGAGGTATTGAGTAAAAATGATTAGAAAAAAAAGAGCACAGCATGACTTTTACCGGCTAAAAGTAACTGCATGTTATAAATGCTAACTCTACCTTTTCTTGTTATTTCTTCTACTTATGTACGTTGACAATACATTCTTTTAAAAAAAAAACATTGTTTTAAAAACGGGTACTATAAAAAAAAGGGTATTTATTTCATGTCCTTCATTATGTCTGGTTCCAAAGATGACGTGAGGCATTCAATTGAAAGATTATGAATGTAGATATTAATTGTAGTATTGTAAAATATACGATTTGTAGTGACTTGTTAGAAATTGAGTGATCGGAGATAATTTATAACTTTATTATGTACTCAAATTATGGTAATTTATTTTCAAACGCAGTAAAATCTACAGTGAGAGATCTATTTCAGTCTTAAATCTATTTTCGTATGAAATATTTCCATTTTTGAGTTGTAAATAATTTATTTTTAATTCGTTTATTATTTTTTTCAGTCGAAAGTTTTTAACAGAGTATTTTGCATAATTTTTATCTTTTTATCACGGAGTAAAAATAATTTACTTAGTAAACGTAAATTAAAAACAGCGATACAAAATTAAATCTCACACTCGTACCTCGTTCATTAATTATTGATAATTAAATTTATAGGTAAAATGGTGCCTGCTAAACGTCACGAATGTGTTTTTAAAATAGTATTGTTTTTATTATTCATAAGTAAAAAGGGTTACTAAATAGAAAAAAATATGGACACCTTTTTTTCGTAAACTTTCAGAATCAGTAACAAACAATTTATGGAAACACTTTTGTTTTTCTTCTATGCTCACTTAAAAAACTAAATAGAAATTAGAAATCTTGATTACGTCCAATGGAAAATTCAAACAACACATAATTGTCAATCGTACGAGTATCACGGCTTTTTCTGCTTAGGTACGCTTAATGACACCGAATTCTCATCTGCAAATAGCGTGGCAGTTATGATTTTTAATTAAATTTCAGAATTGAAACTTTAACTGTTACTCTTTGTTTCATTCGTTCTCATTTAAATTCAAAGAGTGCTTCAAACACTAACGACCGCCACTGTACATCTGTAATGGTCATGTTCTGTAAATTTGACTCAATTATATTTTTTTAACAGTTGTTCATTTTAGATTTGGCTCTAACGACATAACCGCACGAATCAAAAGTTCATAAAGTTCGAGTTAAAAGTTCATCAAGAACTCAATTTAAAACAATTTAGTTTCCCCTTACGCGACCACTTTTACTCGTTTTATGTACTTTTCTCTTCACTTAATTTGTAATTGAAATTTTCACACCTCGGATTAAAACTGGGAACTATCGGAAATTTCGTTAATCAATTATAATTATATCAAATATTGAAGAAAATTTCGTAACATTATCTTTTTTTAGTTTTAATTTCAGACTTCCATAGCTTCTTAAGAAGTCAAACAGAATATTATAAGTCAGAACAGTCTTTAAAGATGCTTCAAATAAAGGGTGGGTGGAAAGAAGGTTAACAACATTAAAATTTCCACCTCAACTCCCCGTGTCTCTCATCCGAGTGGGTCCCATTCTAGCGCAGACATTCCTCACATCGACGATGCAGATCACGCATGACTATGCAGCATACCTCGTGGAGTATTTCATATTACTTCGTTTTCTTTGATATCGCATATTAAATTATAATTTGATTACATGTTACCCAAATAACGGCACCGTCGTGTCATATTTTGTTTTTATAAACATTTTTTCTGTTTTTTTTTGTTAAGTGTCACTTAGCACTTATTTTACATATAGTTGAGCAGTGCTATTGGAATAACTTGTGTTACGAAACAACGATTTTTAAATCATAGTATTTAAAGAGCTACTGATGAAAAAATATAAGATTTAGTCTTAGAAATATTTGATGGAATTGGACTTCAAGCGATCATTTTGTCCTAAAATTTACCTATTAAACATTTGATTTTCAAGAATGATGAAAATGTTCAGCTCTTTAGAATCCTTACAATGACAGAGACAAGTCTCACTCAGGTTTCAATCGGTGCTTGCTACTCTGATTAGAAGTGGTCTGAAAATAAATTATACCGTGAATCCAAAATGGGATTTAATTAAATTAACTCATTGTTGTCGGGTAACGTATAATTAACGCTCTTCGTCACTCATTACTGGGCGGCAGCCCGTGGAAATTGGACGTGTATGTGTAAAAAAGATCCAATCCACAAAATACATATTTTAATTTATTGTATCACGTACAAGCAAAATATTCTACTCTCAAAATACATTATTTTAGTTACGTACATATGCAATAAATAACCAATCCACAAAACACTTCTTTGTTTTTTTTTTCATAATTCAACACAAATCTACAATTTAATGCAAAGACAAAACTACTTATCTAAACGAGACTTTTGACGAATCGTTCTCATTCCTTTACAACAAATTTGTATTTTTCCCGAATACTATACGATCAATTATAAGTTTATTCCACCATCATTTTAAAAACTCACAGTCTGCATGAATATATTTAATACACACGATTAATATCCTTCATACACACAATTACATCAACATCATGTCCAAGTTACCCCTCATTACACATTCAACATCTACACTGGTCTCGTATATCTACCTATATGGAGACATTTGAAATATCTCTTGATCATATATATCTCAATCCTTTGCGTGCAAAAACAGGAACCCGTTAAATTTATTATTCTGTTAAATACTTAAAATCATATTTTTTTCCATTTCATACAACACAACATTACGTTTAATTTAATATCTCAAAATATAGTTGCATCTTTTATGTATGTGTTAATGTCCAATCGAGACATATAGTGATCTAGGGTGAAAATATTGAAAGCTTATTGTAGACGTTTGTGTAGAACCATTTCACGTACCTATATATGAATACTACACAATGCACTACACTAAACCTAAACCCGAATGTGTTACTACCATATCACGTATCGGAAGATCAACAAAGGTTTCTTTGTACATCTTACGTCGTCCTACCTTGATAAGTTTACAGGTTTGTTACCAAATATGTTTATCATCATTTTTCTGAACAATGACCGTATCCACTACTCGTACGTTGCTATCTTTACACGCAACTTATATATTTATTTTGTAATATTTTTGATCTATTAATAATACTGCGTACAAGTCCTGAGTTAGAGCGCCCTTGAGGAGAGTTTGAGAATACATGTTCCTTATATAATTATTATAATTACGCTTACGTTGTCTACAGAAGAACCCGACAGGATTTGCTTGTGGCAATCTCTTCTAACCAACCAGAAAGACATTAAAGAGGACTTAAGGGAAAATCAGACTGGAATACTCTTTTTCAAATCTGGTTTCCAACGGAAAACGAATCCGTATCCTCCGGATTAGAAAACATACGATTTTCCAACTAAGCTACGCAGATCGTCAAGTAACAAGGCAATTCGTAAAGTTTTCAAAAATTGTATTAATATCTGAAAAAATATATGGTGTATGAATTAAATTATGAAAACGGCGTTAGTTTTCCAGTTCATTTATTTTCGTTTCGAAATATTCTCTTGCTTCAACAACGTTCGTTAACCAAGTGTTAACGCGGAAGGTGGGAAAGTGTGAAATTTATAAATATTGTTAGGATATTTTCTATTTTAAAAAAAGGTCATTAGCGCGAGTATTACTTACGAGTATCTGCTGGGGGTAGAAGTGATATTTGAAAGGGGGAGAAAAATGTCATAATTGGCTGGCGTGTCAAGCGAGGGATGGACCCTTTAATTAAACGTAAATAACTCCTTTCTGAACCAGTTCCCTTTCATCACGAACCCTAATCGGATCTTACAGTATAAATGTACCGTGATATTTATGGACAAATTTGGGAGCAAAAATGGATTTATTATAATGAAATCACAGTGAAGAGATTCGAAAAAAATTGTATCTAGTAAATCAGGATGGATGTTTGGTGCATTTTTTCTTTTTGTATCTACGTTTAAGTTTTTAAGGTTTTATCAGTTATAATAAGTTTTTTTGGAGAAACAGCTGGTCTTTTATATTTTTATTGTATTGTGCTACATTTGGTTGTATACAACCTGGCGGGGTTATTGTCATTTTACAATGTTCATAGACAACTCTTTAATAAAAAAGTTGTCTATGAACCCTTAAGTAAAAATCAGACTAAAATTCTAATAAAAAAATCCGGATTCTAACGATAATCAAACAATGTTGGAAGATGGTCGTCTTACCCATTAAGCTACATTTTCCAATCAGGTCACATTTATTGTTATATACAGTAGTAGTTTTCAACCGTCGGTCCGCAGAAATTTCCCGCCGGTCCGCAAAAAATTATTGCTGCTTTACATCGTCATTGCTGGGCCTCATAGTCGAGGATCCCCTCGCCATTGCAAAGTTAATTCAATTGAAAAGCAAAGCTGAGCCGTGGAGTTTTTTTCTCCTTAAAATGAGTGAACCGTTGCACACCAGCTAACTCACCGGCCACACCGCTGTACTGGATCCGATGGCACACTGAAGTGATCGGAGCATATCGGCTTTTTCTATTTTTTGAAACAATAGATATGACAGAAGTCATTGGTATCCTTATACCCTCGAATACTAGGTGGAAAAAAATGCCTATGCCATTCGAGGGGAGTAGCACAGCGCGGGATTCGTACGAGCGACTTCCGCACGAAAGTCCAGTGCGTTACCGCGCGACCATACACCTCAACATATTGTACACCTAGATCATAACATATTGTACACCTAGATCACGTAGGCGGTGTGTATACATACATGCTCGTACATAATTTTGCCGTCTGCTCGGTTTTTTACTATTTCAAACTACTACAGAATTTACAATTTACAATTTACAGGTGTAAAAAGGTTAAAAACTACTAAGCTACAGTAATATAACACGCACATCTACGGTTTTGACTTAAGCGTCATAGAACTCCATAATTGAGTACTTAACAAGAAATTACTTTGTTATTACCCTTGTTATATTATACCTTATCCCTATATCTTATCTTTATACCTCTAGCTTCTATCCTGGTAGTCTCTTTAGGCATAATGAAGAGTTTCAAAGGTGAAAACACGTGTCAGGGTGATCAAATGTAATTAGTGGAATATCAAAGTAAATTTTTGGCTAAGCAGTTCCTATTAAACATGTTCCAGGAATAAAAACCACATGTTTTACCCAACCATTTCATGTAGCTGAAACCAACAGCCATAGTTTCGATTAAAACTACAAATCCGAAGAGCTAAGTTGGACTATGGTCTGTTGTTAGGAGTGATGAGTCGCACAAACTTGGCAGACATAAGAAAAATGTTTGACCTCAGAACATTATATAACTAACTCAGCTTGTCAGGCTACACACTCCTTGTTGGACCACCTGTTAAAATATTTTATTCCACAATGACGTAGTTAAATCTTATTACTTATATAACGCCTGTATAACAAGACTGCACAGATTGGGCAATCAGTGTGATCATTGTGTGGATTTCCACATGATTGAATACTTATAAAAGTAAAGTAAAAAAAGTTCTTGTCTGGATAAATTAAACCATTTTCATGGGTTTGTTTTTTTTATTTTGTTGGGCTCGTCTTATACAGGATTTTTTTTTGTTGTATAACACTTTATTGATTGATTTTAATTTTTCTTATTTTTGCATTTTTTTATATCAAACATGATATTCATTCTTGGTATCTCAATTCAAACAAACTTTCCGACATCATTCCCCTTGAACTTATTTTGTGGCGCTAATGAGTTGCCTTTTATGAATTCAATCCCACTATTTATAAGGTTAAAATATATTACGAAACAGGACTATACAAGCCATGTGTTTATTTTTCGACACTAGTCTTTTGTCGGGAATTTCGCTTTAATTTACGATGATTTTAAAAAATAGTCCGTGGCTTGTTTTTATTACATAAGGTATTTTAACATAATTTTGGTCGAGGTTGTATTCCGGTTACAGTATGTGTACGGACTTATAACACAATTTGGTCGAAGTTGTATTCCGGTTACAGTATGTGTACGGACTTATAACACAATTTGGTCGAGGTTGTATTCCGGTTACAGTATGTGTACGGACTTATAACACAATTTCGTGATGAATTTAAAATTAAAGTTAATCACTTTATCAAATGGCGTTACCAATGGAGAATTTCCGTACAAGTTGGAGTACCGATATAGCTCTGATACAAAATATTCATTCGCCAATTTAATATTTATTAATATTCGTGATATATACGTAACAGGTTTTTTTCCATTTGATATGCAAGTGAAATTTGACAAAAATTATTACAAAAATAATATATAGAAGTAATATACAACGTGTAAGAAGTTTGATAGGTCTAGAAAAATGCAGCATTACCAATTACCGAATTCAGAAAGAGGAAAAAGTAAATGCCTTTATAAAAGGAAGGTATGCATGACTTGGTAGAAAGGAAATAGGTGTGCCAGTATAGAATGAATGATCTGCCTTCTGATGTGTCCGTCTACTCCAATAGAGACATGTTGATGGTGATAGTAGATTTGTTAATGACTTTTTTGACAGCATTTGCTTGTAATCTTGTTCGCTTAACAGGTCTGCTTGAATTGAGTTGTATATAATATTTTGAATTAAATAAATGATGTTACTTTTCGAATAAATTCCGTTATCAAAATTCATAGATTTTGGAAATTTTGACTTTTAACATCTCATTATAAAACATGTCAAAAACTCTTGAATGAAACATTTTAATGATAAAACTTTTCATAACCTCCTAGTTTTAACTAATGATATAATTTAATCATAATCAAACTTATAATAATCCAAGTTTCTCGCTTTTATCAAAAAGTTTCGACTGCTAATCTAAATGGGACTTCAGAGAATTATTTCTGACTATGACAGTGTCTATGATGGCATCAAAATTCCAAGATATATTTTAATAGTTTCGTACCATATCAACCATCAAAATACAAACTAATCCCTTGATTTCTCGTGGGATGGAGAGATTTCAATACTTTGAAGGCGTCACTTTTGCCCTTTTAATTTATTTTGTCGACCTCTAGTAAATCTCAGCGATTTCAAAATGTTTTTTAGGCTGTGTAATCATCGTTAATATTTCAAAAAATATCTTCTGAAAACTTATTCAATAATCTTGCATTAAACTTTTTCTCAGATGTAAAATAAGTCACGCAAAATGAAGTAAAATTCTCTATCGAACTTTTTTTATCGTCATGGAATGGTCCCATTCTCTACAGGAGGTGCTACTTCATAATGTGATCATTCATTCATTCATATGGGTCCTTATCCGAATGAATGATGCGGGCATGTTTAAGAGCATACCCCGGAAACAATGAAACACTTTGCCTCCAATAATTAACTTTCGGTTTAAGAACCGCTGGAGTAGGCACGTAATTCACAGTTCGCTATCGTAAGAGTTGAAAATCTTTTCTTCTTTTCGTGCTCAATTCTGAGCATCATGGTCCTCTGCTATGTCTTAAACTCGACGCACCACCTGTTTCCATCTCTCCCGGTCCCGGATCACGTCGAATGCATCACTCATAGAGGATCCCGTTGACTCCCCTACTTAATCCGTCCATCTCATAGAACACCCTTCCCCCGCTTCTACCTCAACTATCACCCTGATCACCAGTTTCTCCAGACTTCCATTATTCGGGTTAGGGTTCTTTTTCTGCACGTAATCGAAAGTCTTTCGGTAATCTCCAATTCTTGGATGATAGAGACGTTGGTGCGCTTTGCGGTCCATGGGCTACGGAGCATATGCTACTCTCAACACATTTCGAGGGCATCTATCATATTTCTCTCCTTTTTTGAGTTAAAAATGCTACTTAACATACAGGCAACCACACTTGCATGCGTTTTCACTAAACGATCTCGGTGCTTATTATTCCTGGATTTCGGTCCCTATTATTCTTCGGGACAAACCATTCCGAAAAACCTATCAAAAGTTGGTCTGTTTATTGATCCACCTAAACAATATCATTCATATATCAAACATATAAATGCTGAGGAAAACATGATACCATCAAACGCTTGTCGCAAAACGAAATCTTCTCATAATTTCGAGAATGGGCGCCACTGGATACTAAACAACTTAGGTCACCATGTCATACTGATACATTTTTATTTATTTATGCGCGTGTGTATAGAAAAATTATATTAGAGGTCGGCATTATATTGTATTACACTTTCGTTTTTTTTTCCTGCGACTTTTTAAATCTCACAAACGGCTGCAGTTCGGACTTGTTATAATACAATGTTCATGTGTGTGTATAAGTGAATTTTGCGGGTTTTAGTTAACTGTCTCAGAACAAGCAATGATCCTAGTGAGACCGCTGATAAAGATCTTGATTGAGTAGAATTATATCAACATTTAAATAAAAAAATAAAAAAACAGTACACCTTAGTGGGCTAAACTATTATACAATGTGACTACCCCTTCCAATCAGCCAGAAATATGTTAAAAAGCCCTTAAAATAAAATTAGACTCAACTCCTGTTTAAAAAACGTGGGAGCCAACGGGAATTGTATCCGTAACCCCTGGATTGAAAAGTAGGTCCTCGTGATACATTTAGTAAATATATATTTTTTGCTTTTCATATACCTATCAATGTTCCTCTTCACATAGATACACACAGTACAGTGAGCATAGTTAATTTGAAATTAAAATATGTATTAAGAGTTAAAAATATATGGTTTTGTGCCTCAAAAAATATTATTTTATTTTGACTGAAAAGAAAAGTCGCTTTTGTAAATTTGACGAATTTTTCTTAAGCCGGGAGCAGTAGAAGTCCCAAGGGAAACTTCTCACAGTATTTACTTTTTTGATTAATTCAACGTAGCTCTTCTACATTACGAGTATGACCAAGAATATTCTTTAAAAAATCTGGGTTTAACGTAATCTAATGTAGCATCTTTTTATCGTAATATTTTGATTTTATGACGTAAACTCAGACTTGATAAGAACATTGTACATAAATACATCCCACATTTGGCATGTTCGTCATTTTACAAAAGGCTATGTTAGCTGGATCAAAAATTATACCAAATTATTTTTTAAGGATTTACCATTAAATTTCGTTAATATTATTTTTAAATGTCTCAGTCAGGCATTCATTCTCTTAGAAATATATTACACATTAAAAGTGTAACAAATGTATTGTAACGTGTATAACAAACATATGTTATTATTCATTTCGTTGTATACAATACAACCTGACGGGTTTTTTGACCACGTGGCAATCTCTTATTTATTTATTAAAATTTCATTTTATGAAAGTCTGGTAAGCTTATTGTCAGGTGTCAGTCTCTTCCAATCAATCAGTCAAAAGTAAAGAAAGAAAGTTACATAGTCGCAAAAATGATTAAAATAATTGTTAATTTATACTGAATGAATGAACAATATAAATAATAACTATAACAGTGAGATACCATCGATCGATAGAGAATTAAAGGATGGTGGAGAGTAAAGGTAAACCAGGAATGAGACACGTAACATTACTGACCTCAAATTACGAAGCAAAAAATACGTTGTATTACGTTTCCGTTGCATACAGTACAACTTTGTGGGTTCTAATATCTCTCTCAAAATAACACAAAAATGTTAAATCAGACGGATGGATGTTTTTGTATAAACTAATAAATAATTATATAACAACGAGAATCGAACTCGCAAACGCCATGCTGGAAAGTAGGAATCTTACTTACTAAATCACGAATGTTATGGGGTTAAGATATTCTTTGCACACCTTGTGTATACGTTCAACTATCGTTAAGTACATCTGATGTGTCAAGCTTGGCTATAAATAACTTAATCAGAACATATATTATATAATTGATCTTTTATGCACTTGTAGGATAAACAGTATAAGTAAATAGCTAATGTTGGATTTTTTAAATAATCAACGAAATAAGAACTCTTATTTGAATAAATTGTGCAATATGTAATTGCTTTGACATATATTTAAAATTTGTTATTTACCACATTGACAGATGAATAAATTCTTTAAAAAACACGGTGGTGTTGAAATATTCGTAGTAGTAAAAATATGAGAGCAAGAATTATTCATTGTCATATAAATCCTTACAAACCCTTTCAATACCGTTACCAGATTCCGGACTCTGGGCGATTTAAGCACCCAGCAAAAGTTTATATGAATGCCTATAGACGTCTAAGTGTTAATTATAATTATATATTATTAACGAATCTGCTTTTATTACTATACCTACATTCGTATTTTTGTGGACCTCTTTTGAATTCAAAGTATATTTTATATTGATCACTTGAAAGCCTTTAAACACAATTTTTCGTTTTGCGTATATTAAGTCTTTCTCAATCATTCACAATTTCACATATTCTCAAGATCTTTTTATATCGTAATTAATTTGAAGCTTTTATCATTTTATATCTAGCAAAATTCGAAAATATATGCTATTTTATAACCCGAGGATTACAAACTTTGCAGTTGACGAGTCGCCCGAAAATAATATCGAAGTTAACATATGTGAAACATAAGGCTAACCCATTGGTATCCCATTTTTACATTAATATAAAATAATAAAACGAAATCAATGATATTCCACAACAGTATTTTGTTAGCAATTTCGATATATGTGAGTGAATCGTTGAAGTAGAACAAGAAATGACATGCTGAATAAATGCAGTAGAAACGCATGCGCTTAGAAGCATACTTGAGGTGATCATGTATGACAGAATATGGAATGAAGTGATTGTGGAAGAATGTGAACTTTAGATTGATGTCTTGAGTAAGATGATGAACATTCGGAAATAGTTTAAGTACGTGGAACAAATGAATTAAGAAATATACTATTAAAACAAATTTACAGTACAAATGTGGTTGAAAGGCATTGTAGAGAAAGAACAAGGAAATTATGGTTGGATCAAGTGAATGAAATTTGGAAAGAAAAACATATAAGAAGTAAGAGAAATCTCAGGAGTTGTATGAGAAGGTGTAAGTATGTAAAATAGGCGAAAGACGTGTGTCGCGATAGAAAAATCTGGCGCTTTCTGATCTGCCTACCTCAATAGGGGAGACGGCGTAATGGTATGTATGTAAAATAAAATAAAAAACATTATTTCGATCTATTTCTTATAAATTATTTGCTGTTTTAATTAAAGATTAAGTATCTAAGATTCTTAGACAATTTAATATGAGTAAATCTTAAAATGTTAAAAAGCTCACTATGACGGACCAGGTAGATAAAATTTCATAAAATCGCTGTTTTAGTCGTGTATTGTAATACCTGGATTTTATCCGAGTCGTGTATTGTAATACTGGATTTTATCCGAGTCGTGTATTGTAATACCTGGATTTTATCCATTTTTTATTTAAAAATGTATTATATTCGTTAAAGTAAATCGTGCATCTCTTACACTTAACTTTTATCTATGGATGATAAATTCATAATTCGCTTGATTTTCGAGGATGTACACATGATTTCGTTCGCATTCATTTATAAAATTGTTACCATTTTTTTTGGTCCGCAATATAATCAAATTTATTTAATGTAAATTGCTGTAATGAACAAATTCGTAATTCATCAAGTTTGTATAGAACTACAAAACCGGATCCGAATTCCATTAGGTTAATTGAATTTCTCAGAATATTTTACAGTAACACGTGTTATGTAAATATAATCGGATAAAGTTTATTTGTTACTTAAAAAAATAATTAGAAATTCGTTTCTATGGATTGCTTTATCTTCAGTAGCATTAAATTAAGGTTGACTTAAAATACTTTTGATTATGTGGCAGTTGGTAACTTTTCCAAAAACACGAAGAATTTCTTTATCTTTTCTCTTGTTGAGTTTTTGGGTGAATATATTTGAAATCAAGGATAAATAAGCCAATTTTAAGCGAAACAGGTTAAATCGCGAATTTATGACTTACAGCAGAAGACTGCGAACTTTTAAACCTTCTAGACGATATTTTTTTTCCATGCCGATCGGTCACTCACCGTCTCTTTCTAATCTCCATCCACTCTCAGCCTCTCAAGATCCTTCTGTCTCGGTTTGCGAAGTGGCCTTCTGTCGTGTCTGTCATTGGGCTTACATATTGACTTTTGTTGATTGTGTCAAGTGAGATCTACTTACATGGTATACCGTAAATAGTGCTTTCCTCGTAAATTTTTGAGTTTTTTTTCTTAAGATCTTAGTAACCACTCACGACCTCCGTGGCCTAGTTGGTAAGGCGTTTATCTCCAAACCCGGAAATTGTAGGTGTGATTTCCGTTGGAACCCAGATCTAAAAAAATAATATTTCCAGTCTGATTTTCACTTAAGGCCTCTAACAAATTTCTGGTTGGTTGGAAGATATTGCCATATGGCAATAAATCCGCCAGGTTGTATGTATTCAACGAAAGTGTAATACAATACAACCACTCTCCTGCAGCTTGTTTTCTATTATTGTAGTTTTCTGTATTATTCGGTTTCCAAAGCTTAGTAATTTTTATTGGTGTTTCGAGTGTCATGACTTCGCTTTAGATCTATGTGTTACTACAGGGATAAACTGGTATAAATGAAAAAAAAAAACATAAATTCTCATTGACTAAGGTTAAAAATGGGATTTAAAATCAGCACATCAATAGTAGGCAACAAGTCCCCTATATTCTATCAGGACTATTGGAGATATCAACGTTGCCAGATATATTTGAAAGTTTGACTCCCATGGGAGTAGAAAATCTTGCCTTTACTTGGACGTTAACAAGAGCTGATGAAGTCAAACATTAAACTTCACTATACAATGAACGTGAAATATTACACTCAGAATTTATTTATTTACTTTATTTGTTTAAGACGTTCATGTAAATACATTTGACAGATTTATTGCTTAAAAGCAATTTCTTCCAATCAACCAAATTTTGTTTCATAATTATTATTGCTATCCATGACAGTGTTTCTAACTTAGCGCATGAAAACAGTATTTGTGAAAACTATCGAAAATTTAAAAAAAATAATTGATTATAACGATTAGGCTGGAAATAGTATGGGAGATAAATTAAAAAGTATTATTTGAAAAATCGATATTTTTTAAAATGGAAATAATCTTTTATCTGCTTCAAGTAAGGAATTCTGTAATATGTTACACGTAATATGTATTTTTTATGAATAAAAATAATTGACGGAATAATAATGCCACGGCGCATATTTTAATGAATTCAGAATAGACATTCAGACGTAATTCGTCGTTATGTCAACAATTAACGTCACGAAATAAAATTTAATATCTTATTCTTTGTTAATTTTTTTTATGCTGTTTTATGGAAGTATTGTTCCAGTTTTTTCTCTGCTTTATCGGTTTGTAATTAATTTTAATTTGTGCTTGGTATTGCTAATGTATCTGTGGAATTCAAAGCTTCACTAACCAAATAATTACGCGGATATTGCCACATAATAAAATCTTTTTTTTTCTATTAATCGTAAATTGAAGTATTTATAAATTAAATCTGTGGCGTTATGGCAGAAGTTGATGTGTCCGTTTTTTGTCATTTTGTGTTTATTCTCCCAATTTAATGTTGTGGCAAAACTCAATGTTGTGGCAAAACTTGGTGTGTCAGTCATTATCCTAACAAAAGATATATTGTTTGGAAAAACTTAAAAAATGCTTATTTGTACTGATTTTAACAGCTTATCAAAGTTAATATTGCTTCTCCTGTAAACTAAGGTAAAACGGACATATAAACTTCTGCTATAACGCCACAGAAATAGAGTCTTGTTATTTTTATCAACTCGTTAAAAACGCCAGCAGTAGTTACCGGAATTATGGCGATCTCGTCTGAAGCTGATGGGCTAAAAATAGGTCCACGCCAAAAATTATCATTTTTTCAAAGTCCTGCGATGTTCTATTTCAAATTCATGTTATCCACCAATGTTCATAAAATACACAATTACAAATTATTTCAATCCTCAATGTTAAATTCCTGCAATAAGTTTGCCTTGATGTTCAATTGCCAACTCTGGCAGTTAGTAACACACCATAAAATATTTCAGTTCTCACGTACATAGTTCAGGTGAAAATAAGTATAACGTGATCAACAAAATGAAACAATCATCACGTAAGTGGCAACGAGTCACAGCTGGAACATTTGCTACAAGAATATTCACGAAACTTAAAAGAAAAAATATACCAGTTATCTTACTACAACTAAATTCCAAGATCAGAGACATCTTATTACAGACTCCAGAATTAGTAAAAAGATGTCTTATTACAGACTCCAGAGTTAGTAAGAAGATGTCTTATTACAGACTCCAGAGTTAGTAAGAGAACATTCGTGTATACCAACCCAGTAAGAGATTTTTTTTACATAAAGAATGAATATGTGAGAGTTTATCTGAAAGTTGCTCCTATCTTGCAGAAATTCATGATAACAAGATTTCGAAGAACTAGGAGGAAAGTGAATTTATGGAGAACCAAGCACTACAATAGACATTCATGAAATAGAGGAAGAGGATGTCCCAATAATCGGTGGATGGATAGCATTTGTCAATACATACTCGTAAGAGAGCATTAGTCGGTACAACCTTACACCAGATATTGTCTTGGATCAAGGGTGTTGGAGAAAGGCGACTTGTTACGCTAACTCCGAGTAAATTCTAGCATTCGATAAAAAAAAAATTGTTTTTATTCAGTTTACACCAATAAGAAATATTTATTTCAAATATATATTTCAGCTCTGTTTGCAGTAGAATTACGAATAAATATGTTAAAATTTACACTTATTTTGATTTGCGCACAAAAAAATACAATTTTTCTCAATTTAAGGGTGCTATCAAAAACCTCGTTTCTGGTCCTTACAGTTGCAGTTTTAGCTTTATACACATACCTTTCTTCCCCCAATACTGTTTCTTAGTACCAATCAATATCGCTTACATTACATACCTCCAAGTGCCTTATTATTCTCTGATTTATCTGTAGACCGCATTCCTTCTTCAGAAGTAGGGATATCCGATTGAAAATATATTATATACAAGCTTACCAGATGTACAAATTAATGATTTTCCAGGATAAAATATATTGTATTCAATATTTTGTATATTTTAACTAGTCGTTTTACTAATGAACATTTATAGCTTGTATGCTGTTACTAGATAAATAGTGGGTAATGCGTAATGCTTGCTTCACTTCGATATAATGTTACTTATAATATTTGAGATGAGAAAGCAATTCCTACTAAGCAATATACTCGTATATACACGTAATTGTTAGCAGATATTGTTTATTCACTTTTTTTATATCGTCCTTAACTATCCATGTAGTGAGACAGTGGAAAAAAATCCAAATAATTTTTGACTAGCTCCGTAATTGGCACGTTTTATTAATACATGTTAATTTAAGTCAGTAATGTTAAGTGTTTCATTTCCGATTTTTCTTTGATTGGAGATATCTGAGTTTATTGTTGTTATTAATAATGTTCATGAATTTTGTAGAAATTAATAATAATAACGACCATGTAACTTCCTTCATTTACTTTTATCTGTTAAGTAGGAAGAAACTGTCATCTGGTAACAAGTCCGCCAGTTTGTTATATAATGTAGTCTTAAATAAATAAATATGTCAGCATACTACAGGCTCATTAAAATCACTTATGATTTTCTATATAAACTTTCACATGGGAGATGCATGACAGAAACAAAAAGTTATTACAACAGTCATATTATCATTGCATACAATTTAAATTGATGATCTTTATCGTCGGTGATTGTTCGTTTTCTTGAGTAATATTCCAACTGGACCCATCTTTGCATTGTTTTGAAATGCCAAGAAGATTCAAAACCAGGTGATTTATTAATATTCATAAAAATATAGAATTCATGATGTAATTTTAGTCAACATTTTGTTTGCCTAAAATGGTTAGCTATTTTGGTGGCACGAGTAGTGTAAGAAAACACTTAAAGATAACCCTTTTTGGGAGGTCTTATCAAAAATTATATATATATATATATATATATATATATATATATATATATATATATATATATATATATATATATATATATATATATATATATATATATATATATATATATATATATATATATATATATATATATATATATATATATATATATATATATATATATATATATATATATATATATATATATATATATATATATATATATATATATATATATAATATGAATACTACACACACTCCACTGAATGTGTTATTCGGTGGAGTGTGTGTAGTGTTCATATTATATCTATCACATATCGGAAGGTTTACGAAGATTTCTTTCTTTGTGGCTCAGCTTCCCTTGGTAAGTTTTATTACCAAATATGTTATTCTAAATAAATTCAGATGCGGAGGAATTCTTAATATAATAACCACGGCCACTACCAGCCATCCTTACACTCAACTTTTTTTAATATATCAATATAGAGACTGAGAGGAGCCGAATATAAACTGTATAAATGCGTGCATTTTGAAGAATACTTGGAGTGACAATGTATGTCAGAATACGGAATTAAGTGATGAATGTGAACTTAAGGCTGAAGTGGTAATGTGAAGAAGGCACGTGCAACGAATGAATTAAGAAAGACTAACAAAACAAATATATAGTGCGAATATGAGTGGAAGATATGGAGGAAGACCAAGGAAAGTAAGGTTGGATCAAGTGCATTCACATATGAAAGAAGGAAACGTAGTCATAGAAATCGTAGAAGTTATATAAAAATGTGTGTCGAGATAGAAAAGTCTGGTGCTCTATCTTCTGTACCTACCCAGATAGGAAAATAGCGTGTTGGCATGTATGTAATAATAGTGGGATCGAATCCCGAGTTCGAGTCCCCTTGATGATAGTCTGCTCTATAAATGGCGCTGTATATAAATTGTTATTTTATTATTATTAAAAGATGACAACTTTTTATACAGTACTTGAATGAGCTAGTTTCACTTTTAATCCTGTTGCTAATTATTAGAGTTGTGTCTCCTGCGATATGCTTGCCCCTCTACGATAGGATGTTTATTAGTACATACTAATAAATGTCACTTACATCTCCCCAAGTACTGTACAGCTATGATACACTGAACCGTCCCTAGACCACGATCCTTTGGATAAGGGAGCAATACATATTCACTTGACAGTGTATGTACCAGGGATTCATAATACGTACCAATGATTTTCCATAGAAAGCGCCACACGGGAGAGTCATGACGTAAGTTGATTTGCATAGCAATTGGCAGTGCAGTGGCGGCGTGAGAATCCTATTTTCACGCTGTTTCAGACTTCGGGCTGGTTTGAATAACGCCGCTGGCTTAAGGGTCGCTTCATACAAACATACCATTGAGCTGGCAAATATAATGCCTCATTGTTCAGTTTCCGTAGTGAAGTGCTTCATTATATGTGGTAATTAGAATGAGACATCGAACTACTCGAAAATTAATGTTAAATTTATTTATTTGAATACGATTTTTATACATTGAAAAAAATATATATAAAAACATTTCTACTAAAGTGCAAGGCTTGTTTTACTCTTTCAAATCGTTTCCAAATTGTCAACATTCATAGTTTTACTAAAGTTATTTTCGAGTAATAAAGGATAGTTATTTGTCAAGTATACCCACTTCTTTGTGACTTTGTTTTTAAGGTATATGGAATTGGAATTCTGCATACAATTTTAATTTAAATTCATTATATTATAGAACTAAGTAATGTTCAGATTCCAAAGTCATGATGATAAAAGTTTCCTTTTCCTGTCAGATAAGGCAAAGAGGGCAGAGCGCCAGACATTCCTATCGGGACACATATCTCACCTCCTCTTCATATGTACAACTCCTACTATTTTCAAAATATATATTTGATCCAAGTATGCTTTCATTAGGCTTTCTCTACCACGCCCTACACTCACATTTACACTGTATATTTGTTTTTTTTAGTCGTTTTTCATTGCGTATTATGTCATACATTGTCATCCCATGTATTCTTATTATTCGGCTCCTTTTAGTCTTTTTCAAGGTTACATATTACTCCAATACATCAAAGTTGATACTTCTAAATACCAACTTTGATGTATGAGTATATAGTATTCAAGTCTGTAGTGGGCTATCATAATCTTGGCAGATTTTGATATCGTTCGGTTTGAGTATATATGTTTAAGTGCTCTACTGGCTTTGTTTCCTGTCGTTACTTGCTGTTCAATATCCCTCGCAACTCTACGTCATCTAAAAAAACTGCCTAAACTTGGAACATTTTTTTTGTTATTTTGTCATTATGGTGCTCTACAAATTAACTATGCGAACTTCCAAGACTTATCAGATGTGAACCATCCTTATTTACGTTCGGTATATACTCGTAATTGAAAAAAATATCTTTACATCCTACTTTTTCTTTATTTCTCTTCCTTATCCTTTAATGGATTTCTTTCCTGTAGGTCTACCATTAGGTGTTTAGAGATGTCATTACTTTATTTTTTTTACTTGAAATTAAACGAATAGATTATTTGTAAAATCTGTCATGGATTAAAACAATTCAACTTATCCAAGATCAGCTGGATGGTTGAAAGAAATTGCTATATAGCCGTCGTTGCTGAGCCTCATCTCGTAGTCGAGGATCCCCTCGCCATTCCAACGTCAATTTATTTGGAAAACGAAGCTGTGCCGTGGAGTTTTTTTCTCTCCTTTAAAGTAAGCCGTTGCACACCAGCAACTTTACCGGCCACACCCCCGTACTGGATCCGATGGCACACCGCAGTGAGACGGTCGGAGTATGTCGGTTTTTTTTTTAAATAATAGATATGACCGAAATCATAGATATCCCTATATAGTAACTCCGAATACTAGGTGGAAAAAATGCGTGTGTCATTCGAGGGGCGTAGCACAGCGCTATATAGCAATAATAAGCTCGCCAATTTTAGCACGTATTACTATGTATACAACATAATTAAATTAAAAATATAATCAAGTGTTCTCATATGAAAACAATAAAAATAAAAAATCAAAGTATGTGTAAATGAAATACGACTCAAATAGTATTATTTAGAAATATCTTAAAAAATAAGCATAACACTACATGGCTATTTTTTTATATGGTTTTTACATCGGTCACAATGTGTGAACTGCTCGGATGTATGAAAACTTATAAATCATAAAATCTCTTCGTATTACGTGACAAAGACAATAATGTGGATTTACGACTAAAAGCGCACTTCAGAGCCGAGCTGGGAAGGATTCTATGGAGACAGATAAGTCCAATAAACCTCTGTTATGATTGTCCGTGGGACAGCCACGATGTGAATTGATTTGCATACCAATTGTAGGCGTAGTGCCGATGTGAGAGCTCTTATTTGGATACTGTTTATTCTTCCTGTTAATTTAATACCACCAAGAGGGGCTTAGTTTGCGGTTAATGTTATATATTTATTATGTATAGCTTATACTAATATTACTACGAAAATGCGTAACCAAATATTTACACGAGAAATTGTATATTATCACCCTAGAGTGAAATCATCTAACTCCATTTTAGTGTAATGTAAATCGCTGTTATTTGCATATTATTTGTGCAATCGTGTCAATATGGAACGATTGTTTACCTTGGGTAATAGGTTAATTTTATATATAACATCAGTAAAGGAAATATATAATAATTTGACCGTATAATCTTAATAAAATATCTACTACCCATCTAGGAACATAAAAAAACATCTTTATAATATACTACTAAAGCGTAACGAGAGTTCTCGACACCTTCGAAAGAAAAGTCTAATTTTCTTAAGATGATAATCTACAACAGTATTTTAGTACTAAATTTGATGTTTTGTAGTAAAACGTAGATGTGGAAAAATAATGATAGGAGCCGAATAAATGCTGTGGAAATGCGTGTACTGAGAAAATATATGGTGTGACAATATACTCGTATGACAAAATACAGCATGAAGTGATTGGAGATGAATGTGAAATCAAGGCTTAGGTGTTGAACAAGATGAAGAAGAACACTCTGAGATGGTTTGGACATGTATTACAAATGAATGAAAAAAGGCTAAAAAATGTACTGTATAGTACATTGTCGTTGTTGGGCCTCATAGTCGAGGATCCCTTCATCATTCCAACATCAATTCAGTTGGAAAGCGAATCTGTGACGTGGAGTTTTGTTTCTTTCTTCTTTTTTCTTCTTCAAGTGAGTAAGCCGTTGCACACTAGCAAACTCATCGGCCACACCGCTGTTCTGGATTCAATCGGCACACCAGATATGTGACAATCGGAGTACACCGTCATGTTTTTTTCGTTTTTTCATTTTTTTGAAAGAAGAAGGTATAAATGAAGCCATAGATATCATATACCCAAACACTATGCGGAAAAAATGCCTGCCATTCGAGGGGAGTAGTACGGCGGGGGGTCGAACCGGCGACCTTCCACATAGAAGTGAGTAGAATATGTGAGAGAGGAAGATCAAAGAAAATATGGTTAGATCAAGTAAATTATATTTTGAATGAAGAAAACATATGAAGGTAGAGAAATCGTAGGAACTATATGAGAAGGCGTATGAATGTTGAAGAGTTGAGAGATGTGTGTCAAGATAGAAAAGTGTGCCGCTCCGTCCTCTAACTACCCCGATAGGGAAATAGTATATACATGTATGTATGTACGAGTATGTACTAAAGAGAGAAAAAAACGTACAAATTATCATCTAATTTGTGACAGTGGCGTGTGGAGGAGGCACAACGAAAATCAGTTCACTTTGTACAGAAAATGCTTAAAATATCTAGACTGCGCTGATAAGAACATTTACATTGGATGCAGGACCCGAACCCAGTAACATGACTGTTCAGCCATTCTAGATGGGAAGTAGGGAGTCCGAAGTTAAGATGTCTAGATTGTATAATGGAGAAATTGAAAGGCTAAACTTATCTAATGTGCGTGTATAAAAAATAACGGCACCAAATTCACCCACATTTATAATAATACTTGTATTGTATTATTTTACATTCTGTACATTGTGGGTTTATTGCCATGTGTCTAATCTTTTTCAACCTACCATAATAATGTTGATGACCATTGAAGCCTTGTTGATAAAACACCTGTCTTCCAACCCAGGGGCTATTGGTTTGATTCCTGTACGTACCCAATTTAAAACAAATAGATTCTAGCGTGGTTTTCACTCCTGGCTCATGTAACATCTTTCTAGTCGATTGGAAGATATTGCTACATGGCAACTCACCAGGTTGTACCGTTTACAACGAAAATGTAATAAATCAAAACAATGATGAAGGATGAACCTTAAGTGAAATACAGATTGAAATATAAAAAGAAGGGCAGAAGACAAGAGTCTTGAGAATGATACAGAGTAATTTCTTTTAAAACCACGGCGAGGCTAAAAAATGCCCGTAATTAAACATAAAGGTGAGAGCAAGTATAATTTATTGGCATATACCCTTACAAACCCTATCAGTGCCGTAAGGCCACTCCGGGCTCATTTGCTTTAGAATCCATCCAATGAAATTTAGGAAATAACAGCGATCGGCATTTTGAGCATCCAACAAATGTTTAATATGAACGCGAACGCCTATTAACATTTTCAGTACTAAACGTGTTAAAATTATTTTATCATGTTACGGGCAATATTTTTAAATGTATTAACTGATTTTTTTCGAACAGTTTGTTTTTAAACTTTTTTTATATTATTACCAGATTTAAAAAATATATATTTGATAAAAATAAAATTACCTTATTTAAAATCAAAAGATAAAGTAAGATTCAGAAAAAATGCGTTTAACCCAAATTTTACAGTGAATTTCTCTCATCGTATCACATACGGTAGAAAATTATGGAGATGGTTGTTTTACAGGCTATGCTGAGGATATTTTGTACTAAATTTGTGGTGTATACATAATAATTTTGGGTTCTCTAGAGGTTACCTGAAGGTTCCGCACGAAATGACGTTTCACTGAAATTGTTTCTTCCCGTATTGGTTCTCTTCAATAAGTGTTTGGAAGAAGATGCTGAAGGTAATTACTTTGAAAGGGTTGAAGTTTCTTAAAATATAATATTAGTTCTGCAGAAAACCAGGAAATATAAAGAACCATTATGTCAAGTAGTATGGAGAAAGACATTACTAGTCGGTTTGTTTATGTCGCACGACTGAATGATGCATGATTTTTACGTGAGTGTGGTGTGGTAGAAAAATACAGTGAAAGTTACGGTTAAATAAACTGCTTTTTAAAAGAAAATGGTTTAAGAAGAGAAACTATAGTGAATATGGAAAACAGGCTAATGATGAAAAGTTTGCTGTTTTTTGTTGCTGCCTACTTCAACATAATAATGGTGCTATGTTTTCAAAGTTTAATTTTTTGAGATATGTCCGAGTATGAGTAAATAATTCTCTTGAAATTTAATCGATTGATGTCACATGGGTTTAAATAGATGTTAAGCCATCTCGAATCAAGAGAAACCTTTCCGAAAATTAACAACATAAAAATAATACCTTCGTCACCTAGTTAATAAGATGGTTGTCTTCTAACCTGGGGGTTGCGGGTTCGGTTCGCGTTGGAACTTAATTTTTCCAATGTGATTTTCACTTGAAGCTTGTTTGACGCCTTTATGATCGGTTAGAAGAGATTGTCAGATTGAAATAAACCAGTCAAGTTTTACTGTATACACCGAAAACGCAATGTAATAATAACCGAGTATGCATTATACTTATTGAATGTAATTAAAATTTAAAGAAAAATTTGGACTAGTCAAAGAAATATTTCGCGTGTAAGAGTTTTTTGACAGCATGTATTAATGAAAAAAAAAACAGTTTCAAAACATGTCAAGCTATAAACGTGTATTGGAATATTTAATTTTATTAAAAGTAACCGCCACATTGAAAAAAAAACATATCACTTCATGTATTTCGTTTTTGAACGTTTTTGTCATGAGCAAACTTGTTAACTTAACTCAAACAATGGAGTAATTTCGTTTACTCGCACACCATGTCCAGCGTCAGACGGGGAACGCTTTCACTTAACTAGATTAATCAAGTAAATAAATTTAAAAAAACCTCCAAGCGTTTCATTGGTATTTTTTCCAAAAAGGTGCTGACAGACAGTGGAAAATTGCATTTAATGAATACAAACAATGGGTAACATATTGTGATGTATCGATCATATTGAAGTGGTATAATATACTCGTACAATAGAATAATGTGATAGTATGATTAGGATTGTAGTGATCCACCTCATTAAAATAATACCATTATAATCATAGACATAACGCCATGAGCCTATTCGAGTAGACAAAGAGAGCAGAACATTCATTCTTTACTGGCACATATCGTTTGCTTTTGCCACGCCATGCGTACTTATTATAAAGGCTTTTCACTTTTCGCTCTTTGAAAATTTGACTCGTTTATGTATTGGGTGTTAACATAAGTTATGTCCATTTTTTTTAAATTTAAAAATGAGCACCAAAAGTAAAACGGTAAATGTTATACGTCATTCGAAAGAAAATTTTCTGCTCTACAAGATATTGTGTTTGCTTTTACGTTACATATATTATTTTATTTGATTACAAGCCTTCAAAATGGAATGTCAAGTAGACGAAAGTGAGCATTTTCGACAACTCCTTCAATCGAGAGAATAAAGCTGCCAAAGCTGCTCTTGATATTTGCGAAGTGTACGGTGAAGATGCTATGAATTAAAGGACAGCTCGTCGATGGTTTTTGCGTTTCAAAGACGGTTATTTCGACCTGAAAGACATGGAGCGTTCCGGACGACCAGTGGACTTCGATGAGGACCGCTTAAACTATATTATTCATGAAGATCCCCTTCAAACCACCGTAGAATTGGCTGAGCAGATGAATTGTAGTCACATGACTGTATTGTAGTCACATGACCGCCATCTTAAATCAATAGGAAAAGCCCAGAAGTTCGGCGCTTGGGTTCCACGTGTGAGTGAAAACAACAAAAATCAACGTTCGACAGTTTCTGCTCGCTTCTTGCTCGCGCGTCATCGAGCTACGCATGGCCACAAGCAAAGGTTCCTTTACTGGTGATGAAAAGTGGTTTGAAAATAATGATGAAAAAAAAAAGGTGATGAAAAATGTTTGAAGGGGATCTTCATGAATAATAAGATTTAAGCGGTCCTCATTGAAGTCTACTGGTCATCCGGAACGCTTCATGTCTTTCAGGTCGAAATTACCGTCTTTGAAACGCAAAAATTTTCTTTCGAATGATGTACAACATTTACCATTTTGTTTTACTTTTGGTGCTCATTTTTAAATTGAAAAAAAAAACGGGCACAACTTATGTTAACACCTAATATTATATATTACTCGTATAGATTATTTTTATAATTTTTTTTCTTCATAATTCATTGTTTCTTATATGGCGAAACCATGTCCATGCTCCTTTATTCATCTTAAGCACTACATCTTGTTTCAATCCGCATTTTTTCTTAAGTCCTCATTCCTTATTCTGTCATACATTGTTTTTCAACATATTCTACCCACCATAACATTTTAATACGTCACACGTTCCAATAATAGCATACAGATTACGGTTGGAACAAAATACGAATATAATCTATGTAGATGATGTCTTGTTCTTTGATGCTCTTTGGTGCCATCTCAAAGGCGCCTTGATGAATTTTTGAAAAAAGCATCGTTTTCAATTTCATTCTGAAAGCTTCCAGATTCTTCTCTTAGCGCAGTTTTACAGGCAGAATATTACTCGTGCATTGAACAAGCTCAATTGCATAAAAAGCTCTTTTGGAATTTTTTTACTTCTATTTGTCTGAATGGTCGATTCTGTTTGCTCATGAGGTAACTAAATCCTGCTAGATATGTGCCATACAATAAGTGTTCATAAGTTGATTGCATAACAAATATAGGATACTATTTTGCGGTCAGTGTTGCCTGTGAATAAAAAAAATACTAGGTCATGTTTTACTGTTGGCATATTTTTTGGTAAAATTATGGTAAATACAATTTTTGGATATTATCTACGACCTATATTCGTACATGTTCAATATCGAAGTTCAGGAAAAGCACTAAAATATGTAGTTTAAGTGTTATTCTCTCCAGCCCTTTTAGCATCGTGAAGCACACCTTGTAGGTTTTTTTTACCAAAAGTGGTATGTCATTATTGTATATATTCCTCTGCTCCAAAAATTAGGTTAACGGTGGTATAGAAACTTCCACATTTTTTATGATTTACGAATACGTATACATGTTTTATAATTTACAATAATATAACCATCCTCGACCTAGTTGGTAAGACGCTTGACTTGTATGTCGGATTCGATTCCCATGGTACCCGAAAAATGGTTCTCTATTTGGTAAATTCGTACGTCCAAAACCAACACTCACGCGTGCCAGACGTGAACGAGTATTGTTACTTCTTCACGTACGGTAGTATTTCCAATTGCGAGTTCTGAGACTCCAGTAGTTTTAGTCCGAAGGCTAGGATCGAAGGCTGGGCTGAATGGGACCGAAGACTTGTCTCCCGACCAAGCTCTTCAAAATGTCCGCAACGCGAATACAGATTTGTTCGGGTGCACCATACAAATGAATGAATAAATATAACTCCGATCTTCGGCACCTAGATGTTAGCACGCTGGCGTAGGATCTTGGATTCAATTCCCGAAGAGTTATAGTCTGGGGTTATTTGGTGTCCTTTTTCATTTCAATTTATTACACTGGCGCCTAGTAGCTACCTTGTATAAATTCATGGAGAGTTCTTGGGGTAACAGGTCTTCTTTTTTTAAAGTTCCTCCCCTTTTCTGATTTGGGCTGACATCATGGGTATCTTGACCGTTTTAACAACATCTCTGAACAAAAATATGTTATCACAATGAAAACAATTAATAGAGTTCTTCAACCAGGAGATGCGCATTCTTTCCATACTACTGTCCTAAAATATCCCCTTCAATATCAGTGAAAGAATCTTATATTTTTCTCACACCATATGTCCAAAGTACTCTATTTTCTCCTTTTGACGATTCATCGTCCGTTTCAAGATGTCATCATTTTGGACTTAGCCAACCTTTCAGCATTCTTCAATTGCACCTCATTTCAAAAGCTAAGACGCGCAAGAACAACAGTGCCATTAGCATAACGAAGGTTATTAATGATTTGACCGTTTATGACTAACTAGTCTTAACAGGACAAATATAACCATGTAAGTTTTTAGGTTAGTTTTTACTAAAAATAAAAGTATTTTTTCAATAAGTTGATGTAAAATTTAATATTATGTGCATATTTAGTTGTAACTGGCTGTTGATGTCATACGAATGTATACATACTCGTGTAATACGGCGCGCGATGATATGACAAAGTATACGTGATTTACGACACATTCGCTAGCCTTAATAACGCAGAATGAAGAGGGTTTGTACTCCGCAGAGCGTGTTTGTTTATGGAAGACTCCCAAGTGTGGTTCATGTTGACTTCCGTTGCTTCCGTAGGAAGGTAATTTATTCCGATCCACTTAAACATGTACCCGCTCAAATATGTACGCCGCCTTATACTAAAACGTAGCTTGTTTTCCTTCCCTTATGTTGCCACTGTCTTGATGCTGAAGTGTCAACTGGTTTCTTATTTTATTTCGTAAGATGTTTGTATTTTTTGCTTTCAATTAAATTATATCTATGCACCTGCTTTCGTGAAACATTTTAACACAATTGAAACGTTTATTGTTTTTATTTATTCAATATTATTTTGCAAAAAAACATAACATATGTCTTAATTATTTTTTTAGATCGAAAATTACATTTTAAAAAGCAAGTAAAATTTCAAACTTTTTCATTTGTTTTTAAATCTTATTAATGACAAAACTTTGGTTTCAAATGTAATTAAAATGGTTTTAAATTTAAAGGAACTTCTAATTGATCTCATTACACGGAATTACCCGAAACCATAAATTTGATTAATTAACACTTGCCTCCCTGTGATGGATAGCGAGGGACCAGGACCTTATATTTATTTGATTATTTGACGTTTTAATTCACAATAAAAGGATTTTTATAGCTAATTACAAAAATAACCTAGCAGATCTTGCATAATTTTAATTTAAAATATACATTTTTTACTGGACGCATAGCGTCCAGCACCGTGGTTGGCGTATTTTTTTAGCATAGTAAGGCAAGTGTTAACAAGGAATATTGTAATTTCTTATTAAAAAATATGTAACAAGATGGTTCTTTTGACAAGCCGAGAGTGATTGAAGACTTTTTAAGGTATTCACATAGGCAAATGAGTGTATGTCTGAAGCGAATGTAGATCATGTGATGAGGAGTTATCGGGCAAGGATGTGAATGTTTCAGCAGAGTGTTTTAGTATTTAGGACAACTATTTGAAATCTGTGATTAAGGAATGAGATCTCTTCGTTACATGCCTTGCTTAGTGAAGTGGTTCTCTATATCCACAAAACGGAGGTTTAGATGTAAATGTTGTATTATGGGTAGTAAAAAAATAATTAGAATAGAAGCCAGGATGCCACAAGCATATAAGTGTAAGTTGTGTTTTAGTTTAAACTTTCATTAATTTATATAAAACACATTTATAGTTTCCTTAATAAAAAATGATAACGCATTTTCCTATTATGTCAACATTCGTCTACTATTTCTTAACAGTAGTTATTTCGACACGGTAGGGTTAATTAATTATGCACGTACTTGATTGATGTTTACACGTACATACATAAAATAATGAAAATGTTAGTCGAAAATAAATAAGTACTATATTTCGAGTCAATTTCGAAATTACCATGTTTCATTAAAGTGGCAGACATCGCGTCCATCGACATTGCTATTATGCGAGACTTTTATTTTTGAAAGTCGCCTAAACCGAGAACTTTTTCATCAATAACTTTCCTTTCAGTCCTCCCTCTTTAAGTTCTCTAAGGGATCCAAACAATAGCAAAGAAATTCTTCTCTGTTATTGCTCTGCTGCTACATTTTATAAAACGCAGCAAAAACGATTTATTTAAAATTGTTGCCATTCAATTAGAATTGTTAATTTAAAAAAAAGTTATTTTCAATTCGTTCGAAATAATAAAAATAGCTAATTTATTGTAAAATATTCTCAGAATGGATAGGAAAGATTTGACGGACTCCTAAATTTTGAATATAATACTTCCGATTTGGAAACGTTCCGAAGAGACGTAAGTTTTATCTCTTTTGCATACGATCAGAAGAGGCGGCGAGCTTTGGTTTTTGCTCTTCAAATACAATTGTAAAACTTGGAGTATTCCACACACATGTTGCCATAATTTAGCCGAGTTTCACGCCAAAATTAAGCAAAATTTTATTGAATATACGGATTTATAAACAGCCGGGGAAACTTACACGCTTTCTGAAACTATGAATTATACATGAAACGGGTTTCATGTTTAATTTATTCGCTTTTGTACGGCGAGCAAGCGGGATGGAGAATTTGTTTAGGGACTTAATGTCCTCGAGGGCCGGGAACAAGTTTTTAAAACAAAACTTTGGACAGAGTTGGCGAACAATAATGCCTTGATTAATCTGATTTGTCTTTGGGATTTGTTTCAGGCCATTTAATGTAGTTCCATTGCTCTAATCTAGACATGCAAACTTCGCAAGCTTCCGCTCTGTCGAATGCGTTGCATTACACGCTCGATCTGTGTTAGCACTGCTCTGCTCTGTTTACGTCCACTGGTTACTTATTGTTGTGTGGAAACGGTTCCGGTAGTTTACCCTAGGTACCATTACTGTCATTCCTTGTGAAGGTAATATTCTGGACAAAATAAAACCACGAGTTTATGTTAAATTTCATTAGAATAGAAGTCAAGCGAATGACAATTATATATTTATACTTAAATGTTATTCAAAAAGGATCTAACCTCACATTCTTAGTATTTTGAAATATTTGCGAAAACATAACATCCCTTTATAAGACTTATGTTTTTCGAAAATTTTAAATTCATGATTATTTATTTATTCTTAATCTCATATTTTGCGTTGGAACTTTTATGGATTTTTATATTCAATTATTTTATTCCTCATTTACTATAAGATTTGTACTATTATTGTCTATGTTTTTTATTGTATTACACTTTCATGTACTGGTTAGTTGTAAGAAATAGATGCACAGCAATATATCGACCGAATGTATCATGTTTGGATACTATGTAGTATGGTATACAAAACGTTACTCGTAAATTGTTATTTAAATCATAAATTGGCATTTTTTTTTAAATATAATTCATACGTCCTTTAACTTGTTATCTGTGTGTATACTTTAACAGTTAAAACATATTTTTTAATCTTCATTAAAAAATAATCTAAAATCTTGAAATAACTTTTTGTAAAAAATGTTTATCAAAACAAGCATAATTTTTCTTTTGCGTCGTTTATTAATTATTTTATATATTTTTCATAAATTATTTAATAAACCTACTTATACAAAATCTCGTCTGTTTTATAATATTAATTAATACTTTAATCTTTAATAAAATATAATTCTTACTAATAGTAAGTCAGAAACGTTATGATACACTTCACTCTTTTCAACATTCCAAAATTTGATATGAAATAACCAGAATATTTTTTGCTAAGCAACTTAATTCAAGTTTTCCACTAAATCAACTCATAACTTCTAAAAACGTAATTGTGTTAGACTTTTTTAAATGAATTATTTCGTCTTTGAATATATCTTCAGGTTCGAAATCTAATTTTGAGGCAACAACCTTTTTTTCATGTTATGAGTTTTAACCTCATCTGACAGTTCCACTTTTGTTTACCTGGTAAGCCGAAAAAGTTTTCTTAGGTAACAGCTTGACGTAAATTATTTGCGTTTAGCCTGTGACTTATGATACCCGTCCGACTTGGTGTATTTTTCTTAAAAAAAGAAAAGAAAATATAAAAAGAAATTTCATCTTTTTACAAGTTTCGCCCTTGAATTGTGTCATTTGGATTTAAACATGTTTTGCAAACGCGATTCTTCCTAGCAACAATGGGTTGAAAGCGAGTTTTTCATTTTCAACAAGGAATTCTTATAATTAATAATAAAATGTTGTTTATGTTTCTTTCTTTCAAACCCATGTGGCGGATTTATTGCTTAAAAGCAATTTATTCAAATCAACCAGATTTTGTTACTTAATTATTAAACATATTCATTACCGAGTCTTAAACGTAGTAAATGAAAACAATATTTGGTAAAAAAAGTAATATAAAGTAAAATATTGTGGAAAGAAAAATAGAGATTAGGATGGTAATTGTATGGTAGTTATAAACGTGAAGTATTTTGAAATAATACAATAATTATTTTATTTACTAATATTTTAATATATTTAAAAAAAAATTAATATTAATTACACATTTTCAAACGTTATTTACATTTATTTTTTTTGGATTTACCATAAATATGTTCTTCAAGAGTTTCTGTCACACTGTCTTAACTAATACCCGTCACGCGTATTAATAACGTAAAAAAATATTTAGAATAAATAGCAAATACACGATAACACTATTGTATTTCTTTTATTGTGAATTTTTTTTGAAGTGAAACTGAATAGGCCACATTATTGACTTCTTTGATTACGAAGGGAGACAGAAAGTGTCGTACAACGAAGAGGAGTGTTAGTAGACCACATGCGCAGTGATTTAACAATCCCCAAAGAGTAGGTTAGAAAAATTAGAAGCAGGACGCCTGAAACAAAAAATCGTAGAAGTCAAAAGGGAGACCTATTTTCTCAATTAGATAAAGAATGGCTGATGAAGATGAATACAGAAATTAAGTTGACTGAATGCGCATGCGCATGGCGCCAGGTAATTTTTTTATGTGCACTGTTATTAGTTCTTCTTTTTAATTATTAGTGTTTGATATTATACGTGGACTTCTTTAATAAGCTTTATATCGACTGTATGAATAAAATAAATGGTATATTTGGTAATTATTAACAATGTAATGAGGAATTATTCACAATATTATTGTTTACTTAATAAACAAATATTGTGTGTCAAGAACTTAATTTTAGTATTCTACAGTGAATTATAAATGGTGAATTATTCACCCAAGTGAATATTCTAAATGCACATTTATGGTATGTCCCAGGTATTTCTCAAGTCAAAAATCACATCGACTGTTTTCCCAGGCTTGAATCCGCCTAAAAATAGTTTGAATGTGTTTTACTTTGATAAAATAATACCTCATTATAAATTCGCTTCGAGCAAATTTTCAGGGAGATAATATTTTATAACCATGCTAAAAAAATACATACGTTGGACAACATATATTCACGCTTTATTTTTAATAAAACTTCTTTGAATTAAAAACAATTTTTGTAGTGTAACAACACATTAGTCATGAATACACATACAAATGATACAGTAAAATCATTTTTTAAATAAAACAAACTCACTTTTTGGACATGCAATATTCGTGTTTTAAACATTCGTTATGTAATATGAAGTATATTTAAGTTTTTTAAGCATTGATAAGTTCGTTGATCCGTTTACATTGATATCTGCTTTTAAACACACAATGTATTGTTGTAATCGACTTTCGTTGTATACAGTATAACCTGACTAGTCTATTCCAGAAGCTAGTCTCTTCCTGGCTAGTTTCTTCCTAACCAGAACATGGGTTAATATTTGAAATTTTCACCCACTCAATAGAAATGTTTAAAAATAAACGTAGATAAATTATATATAACGACAAAAATCTGTGCAAAAGCATTTATAGATAATTCGAAATTTCATTTTACATTCTGGTGTATTTTTTTTTCACGGCGGGTATAATCTTTGAAAAGATCGTACTAAATTTTATGCAGTGGAAACGTTTGTTATCCGGTTTTTTCCCTAGGGAACTTAGAAGGGAAGAAAATAAATATTCACAGAATACAGTGCGTCAATTTTACACGGGTGAAATGGATTTAGCACGGGATGCAAATTTTTCACTAAGCGTATCCATAAATAATAAAGTTCTAAGCAATACGCAAACCTTTTCAGCTTCCGCTCCAGTCGAATTTGAAATATTTTAGTTGAAGTGCGATATTTCCGGAAGGCATGTGTCTATTTAGTTATTTATATGTGAGAACTTCTTTATTTTTATCCAATCAAAATATAATGTTGTTGTTTTTATTTAGAAATTGGTCTTTGTGTATCTATCGAAAGTTGACGTTTTTTATGATAATTTTTTGAAACAAATATCTAGTTAATGCATAATATAAGAAAACTTTTTATAATTTAATTTAATTTCATGTTTTTTTAGACGAGTCCCTAGAGTACGTTATGTCAATTTGAAGTTTTCATAAAAAATAAGTGTAACAAAAATCACACTCATGCGTAAAACAATAAAATACCATAAATCGAGATATAATGCAAATAAAAACACCATGAATCGAGATATAATACAAATAAAAACACCATAAATCGAGATATAATACAAATAAAAACACCATAAATCGAGATATAATGCAAATAAAAAATTCAGAAAATATCAAGGAGAGAAAGAAAATAAAAGTCCAAGTTAAAAAAAAAAACAAAATATTAATATTTTCATTCTATGTAAACACGCTTAAATAAAAAAATGTGTCGAAGAAAAAAGAAACCACTTTTAGCGATCAAAAGATCTTTCCAAGAACTACGCTCAGAATGAATATAATTATAATTATTATATTAATTATTATTATTAACTAGCTGTACCCGGCCACGCGTTGCTGTGGCTCAGTCTGGTTAAATGGAAAAGAAAGAAAAGAGAAAGCACACGTTTCTAATATGTTTAATTTCACAATGCTTGTGGGTATACAATATTTTTGATGTATTTCAGCTACTCTCAGTCCGTCGCGTTCATCGCCGTGCTCGCAAATGATCGCGTCACTCCAAGAGGTCAATTCACGATATGATTTGAATTCAAATGAAATATCGATTGCACTGAAAAAGAAGAAAGAAAGTTATAACAAAAACATATAAAATTGCGAAACATTAAAAAAGGAACTGAATAATATTGTTAAGTTCGTAGACGTCTTTGTTCTTGGCGGCAAGAATAGCTCGTTTACTCAGCCAATCGTGATTCTTATAATTGATTTGAATATTGGGAAATACTTTTTCAACCAATTCTTCTTTTGACATCACTAAACTGCAGAAGTTATGAGACAACGAATTTCGTCCTGAGGTCATATCAACCGGCACCTTTCCGTTCCCAATTTCCAGCAATTGAGGTGACAATATCTCAGCTGATCGATCGTTTTGCAGCTGGACACGCATATTTGTAGTTAATTTCAACATCTTTACGTGTCGCCACAAAAAAGAGTATTTCAGGCAACATATATAATTGCGAAATATAAAATTAACTAATTAAATGTTAAGGGAAGACAGAGAGATAATTGCAACTTACTAAATGTTAAGGGAAGACAGAGACATAATTGTAACTAATTAAATTTTAAGGGAAGACAAATAGATAATTGGAACTAATTAAAAACAATCTCCATTTCTACATACGATTTGATAGATTTTGAAATATAAACATAGAGATAAAATTAAATTCTATATAAAAAAGATACTTTTGATATTCCTATTGACCTCTTTCAGCCTGTCCTCCAGATATATTTGCTCAAAAAGACAAAAGGTTCTACGGATATGGAATTATAAACAGCAGAATTAAATATTGTTTCATCATTCTTTCGTGTAGCTCATGACGGAGCATCGTAACTCCCATGATAGCCTCGTTGATAATCTAAATAAAGTAATTTGTTTTTATTTCTACCTGAAAAGCAAATGAACTTTTTGGACAACCCAATACTTCAGCAGAAATATTTAAGATTTAGTGTTTAGTGTTAAGGGCGAACTATGACTATCGGAAGGACCTAATAGTAAAAAATAATGATTTACTAACAATTGATTTATCTTCCGCATCATGGGAAGTTGTTCTTCTCTTTGGCTTGGTGGATTCCCTCAGTACATTTCTTTGCGTCTCTGGAAGAAAGGGATCAAATTAATCACATATTCGGTTTGATGTTTCTGAATAATGTTATTATATTTCGGAAACTCACGGTGAGTCCTATGACAGTTGACAAATTTGCTCCAATACAACCTTGTAACGACGTTCAGTAATTTTAATTATTTTATCGACTTTAATATAAAGCTCGATTCTAATAAATAGCAAGTTATTTTGGTAAATACATTACAAAAAACTAACAATAATGAAAAATTAATACATCTTGTTATACTCGTAAATTAGCAAAAATTTTACAGTTTCTTAAAATCAAATTTGACGTTGGTCAAAAGTTAGTTGTATGAAACACGTCAAACTTTTAATAATTCAAATGTATAAAACATACACAGATACATACCATGAATTAAAATGAAAATCAATCGATACAGTTTAAATTCACTGCTAATTGTACTGAAAAATAATAAAAAACAGTTTTAAAACACATGATCAAAATTATTACGCGACGCTACGAAATGGCAGATAGACATTTAGTATATTTTTACGTCGTAGCACGCTGATGGCGCTATATTTCAATATTGTGAAATCTGTTGATGAGAAATAAAATTATTGGTTTGAAGCTTTGCTTTTCAATATCCCGTTAAATAAAAATGTAAGTTTAAAAAACAAACTTTATAATTCATTTATAAGGAATTTGAAAAATAAAAAATATATGTAAACATGCTTGTATACTAATGCAACCTTTCGTCAAAATTTCAAAGCAATGAAAAATATGACAAACAGTTCAAAAACGAAATTAAAGAATCTGAAATGTCTAAAATGCAATGTGACATAACAGCTGTCAGTGAAAATTGTTTAGTTCGCGTTTGTCGCTGAAGGGGGCGCATACCCTTATTTCCTCTGTTTTATATACTTTTTTGTATATAACGGTATATAAAAATATATATATAAACATTCTCGTATACGAATGCCAACTTTTGTCAAAATTTCAAAGCAATCGGTATAGAACTTTCGGAGATAAGATAACTATGATTAACGAACATTTATATTTTATTTATATAGATTATTAAACATTAAATTATTTTATTTATATAGATTTAATTATTTAATATTAATTCCGAAACGTCGAAAATGCAATGTGGCATAACTGTCAAGTTTAGTTTGAATTTGTCGCTGCAGGAGGCGCAAACGTAATTTTTTCTGATTTATAAACTTTTTTATATACACCGATATATAAATAAAAATATATAAACATTTCTGTATACGAATGTCAAATTTTGTCAAAATTTCAAAGCGATTGGTAGAGAACTTTCGGAGATTAGACATTTTTAATTTACGAACATTTTCATTATTATTTACATAGATAAAGATAATTAATTATAATATAATTAATTAATAATATAATAAAATAATATATTTAATAATATATTATCAAAAATATAATTAAAATAATGAAGTAATAAATAATTAAATAATTATTTAAAAATAATTAATTTAATAATTAATAATAATATAAAAATGTTAATATATTTAATATTAAAAAATATAAATTTAATTTTATTAAGTGTATTATATTATTATTAAAATTATTATTTATTATTGTTTATTATTAAAAACAAAAAAAAAAAAATTAAGAGACACTTTCTTGAATTAAATTCCACAGAACCATTTCCTAATCCTAAAAAAAATCAATCAAAATCGTTAAGAAATGGAAAAAAAGTCAAAGTTTAGTTCGTCCGTGTCGCTGCAGGAGGCGCAATCGTATTTTTTTCTGATTTCTTAACTTTTTTATATACACCGATATATAAATAAAAATATATAAACATTTCTGTGTACGAATGTCAACTTTTGTCAAAATTTCAAAGCGATCGGTAGAGAACTTTCGGAGATTAGACATTTTGACTATACGAACATTTACATTTTAATTTATTTAATTATAATATAATTAATTAATAATATAATAAAATAATATTTTTAATAATATATTATCAGTAATATAATTAAAATAATAAAGTAATAAATAATTATTTAAAAATAATTAATTTAATAATTTATAATAATATAAAATTATTAATATATTTAATATTAAAAAATATAAATTTAATTTTATTAAGTGTATTATATTATAATTAAAATTATTATTTATTATTGTTTATTATTAAAAACAGATTTTTTTTTTAATTAAGAGAGACTTTCTTGAATTAAATTCCACAGAACCATTTCCTAATCCTAAAAAAAATGAATAAAAATCGTTAACAAATGCAAAGCATAAAATCAACTTTTCCTAAGAGCTAAAAAGTTCACTTCTACTGCGCGAGAGTCTCATGCATCTGTTTTTTTTATACATATAAGTTATATTTATTTTAGCGATCCTCCTGATATTTCATTATAACCCACAGTTCGTGAAACGATACTCGAAATATTCCAAAACAGATAAAATGTTAGTTGGATATTTTTTACAAATTAAATATTAATTCTGCCAAATATATTTCCTGCGCTTGCGCTATAAAGTCTAGATTCAGCCATATTAAGATTTTTTCAAGCTGCTATGACACAATGGAACTTATCCTTATTAACACAAATGTCATTTTGACGTATCTCGATTCTAACCTATTTTTCGTCTGTAATAAATATTTCGTAGAATTATTGTTTAAAAGGAAATATTTATTATTTATTATTAAACATTAAATTATTAAGTATTTTATTTATATAGTTTAATTATTTAATATTTAATATTAATTCCGAAACTTCGAAGATGCAATGTGACATAACTGTTAAAGTTTAGTTCGTCCGTGTCGCTGCAGGAGGCGCAAACGTTATTTTTTTTTATTTCTAAACTTTTTTATATACACCGATATATAAATAAAAATATATAAACATTTCTGTATACGAATGTCAACTTTTGTCAAAATTTCAAAGCGATCGGTAGAGAACTTTCGGAGATTAGACATTTTGACTATACGAACATTTACATTTTTATTTATATAGATTATTTCCCTGAGTCATAATTTCTGTTCATTACAGGACGTAAGTCTTCTTTTTCTTTCCTGTTTCTCCCGTAGATGTGCATCCCTCATCCTCCGACCCCTGAAAATCGCGCGATTCAATTTGTCCACCATGTTGGTGAACTCTTTGTAGCCTTTTGGTTTTTGGCTTGTACTCCAACTCTAACACGTTTAACTTATTATTATCCACTACGTCAAATAAAATTCTTCAATACAACCTTCATCGCATTTGTCACTATCACATATCGAAAGATCTATAACGATTTATTTGTAGTTTGTCATCCCTTTGGTAAGTTTTCAACAGTTTTCTTACCAAACATTTGCATACACAAGTACCTTAACTTGTGGTCGCACTCAATATCCTTATACTCAACTTATATATACATTTATTTGGTAATATTTTTAATCTATTAACTCTTTCAATGCTGATACAAAATGCATGACAGCCGATCAGTGCGCAATATATTTGAATAATAAAACCTAGTTGCAGCCCGTGATATTTTCACGGAAGTAAAACAAATTTTACATTTAAGAAAATATATATTCATAAATATAAATTTTTTTCAAATGTGTTTATTTTTATTTTGTCCATTGGTAATTCGGCGCAAAATGAGATACCCAGTCTTTTTTTATTTTTATCAAACGTACTTGAGTGACTTTTTTGTGTGATAAGAGTGATGTCGGTATTTTGACGCATACCGTAATGGTATTGAATGGAGGTTTTTATGACATTTTTCGAACAACATTATATTACAAAAAAAAACAATATTTTATAAAAACTAACAGAAAAATATACTTACTAATTAGGTGTACACAATAATCTTTTTTAAATAATTTAATATTTGTGGTAAAGTTGGAAACAAGGATCCAAACAAAGACCAGGTTGTGTGGGGCAATCTGGACAAAAGAATAATGAAGCATTTCTTTTCTTAGCTGTATCCCAGCATTGCCTACATCTGCGTCTTTTGATTTTATTATCAGTGTCTTTTTCACAAAACTTCGGCAGATGTATCTTGGTTTTTGATTGTACTGTTTGTCTCGGAATTGATGATGGAGGTGGACCTAGTAATTTTTTTATTATAAATAGCCTGAAATCATACAACGGCATTTTCTGTGAATTGTCTGCATTGTATAAATGCCAAGAATTCAATAACATCGTCTGGAATAGATGAATGGCCAACTTTTTGTACCAACGTAATGTTTTCCTTTTGCATGGGTAGTAAGCTAACATCTGGTCATGATAGTCTATACCACCCATATGATTGTTGTAATTTATTACCATATTTGGTTTGGTGACCACTTGACCATGTCGGTTTTTACTATCAGACAGCTCCCCATCAAATTCAGAAGAAATTATAAAGACTTCTCGGCGGTCTTTCCATTTGGTAACACATATACCATTTTCTGTGTACTGACTCACACTTTCTCCTTTCTTTAGTTTTTTATTTATAACATCGATCGGGTTTTTGTGTTTTGGTTCAATAAATTTTTTGTAAGAGGAACGCTATTATAGAAATTATCCATGTAAACTGAATATCCGGCTCCCGTCTTCCCCTCTAGCAATTTCTGAACGACTTTATTAGTGTGGCCTTTGCCACCTAACTCTTCATCTGATGATCCACCATATACAATTATTTTTACGGCCAATCCACTTGATTCCCCTAACATGTAAAGTTTTATACCATACTTGGCCTTTTTGCCTTTTATATATTGGCGAAAAATCAATCGGCCTCTCCATAGAACCAATGATTCATCTATCGATAGTTGTCTGTGTGGATCATAAATTAATTCCATCCTTCCATTGAAAAAATCAATCAATGCCCTGACTTTTGCCAAGCTCGACAGATCTTCTTCATTATTGTTAAAATGAAGTGCCCGTAAGATGAGTAAAAATCTATCTCTTGACATGAATTGTGAAAATGCCGGTAAATTGAATAGGTAGTCCGTATTCCAGTAGTCACTCAACCGGTTCAAACGTATTGTTCCGGTGTGTAGTAGTAAACCCAGCCACACCCTCATTTCGTCTTTAGTGACATTTTTCCATTGCGTGATTCTGCTTGTATCACCTTCTGATTTCGACAATACTTCAACAGCATACAAATTAGTTTGGGTTGTCACAAGATTGTACAAATCTTCATTGAAAATCAAATCAAAATAATCTATTGGTTCTTTACTTGACATCTCAATTTTCAACCCGGGTATTTTTGAAAATGGTATAGAGGCTGGTTGTTTTTTTATATTCGACCATTGCGTAGAGCTAACATCTGGTGTTCTAGATGTTTGTGAAACAGTTTGAATTTGAATATTGTCATCATTTTCAATATGTGACTCAAATTCAGAATCGTCCTCGATGATGGTGAATTCCTCATCACTAACGTCACTAAATGAATCATCCATATCATCCTCAATCTTTTGTCTTTTAGAGCTCGATGGGCGATCCATTTTTCAAGGTAAACGTATTTTTTTTCGTAAAATCAAAAAGGAAACTTATATGATACTAAATATCACTATGTATACACCAATTACTATAATATATTTTTCAAAAGGCACTTATTTTTGCTCACAATTCACTATGTCACTCATTCAAAATTGAAAATAACTAGAAAACATAAACAAAATATCCCTTGCAGTGAGTGACCTTTTCACAAAACAGCGCTAGAGAAATAGTCCAATTATTTTTATTATCAAGTCTCACAATGAAAACAAACGGAATAAGAACTAGAAAAAATATTATTTACAACTGCGGGTGTAAACTCAACTTTACAATGCGTTGCACACGCGCAAACGCCCAAATGCGACGGAATCTTCCGAAGTAATGACGAATATCATATGCTGATGTAATATACTAACAATATTTAGGCATGGACACGCCGCGCGTGTTCTGAGCATGAAGCAGATGTTCACATGGACACGCCAGGCGTGTTCTCAGCACTGGACGAGTTAATAATAGTGGGTTCGAGTCCCGAGTTATAGTGCCCTTGTAGAGAGTCTGCTCTCCAAACGTCGCTATTGATAAATTGTCATTTTATTAATAATACTATATGTTGTCTGTATATAGCACTGACTCTGAAAGGTCATAACGCAGCGCATAACATTTATATTTGAGTGAACGTATTATCTGTAAATTTGAAAGATGAATATTTATGAATATTTTTATCAAACTTTTTTATCAAACAATAGTTTGTTATTGTGTAGAATTTTGGTTACATGAATAATTCTACAGCCATCACTTGGCTTCGAAAAAAATCTGATGTTTGATGTGTTGTTCTTAATCAATATTCAATTCCTAACCTACCTGCTACACATCTTTATATAGGAACCATTTACGATATTTTTCTTTGTTTTCGGTGATTATTGAGTCCTTTGATAACTAATACTCGTACTTTGTAAACTTGAAATTGAAGAAATATGCAACATTGTTTTGAAGTGTACGAGTAATATTAGCCTCGACGACAGCAGTACGAGTCCAAGAATTGCACACAGGTAAAAAGAACTATGCATAATATATTATAACCCGCTCATTTTTTTCACGCAATGCATGTCTTCTTATATCTACATTTATTCCATCACGCCATGTCTCTTTTGGGGTATGCAGCGAAGGCAGATATCCACGCCCATGCACACGAATCTCGTCCGTATTTGTGCATCTCGTTATGCGTGTTGTCCTGTTTTTTCGTATTTCTTACCTTTTCCTCTGTTAAAATTTCTCTATCTCCTTCGACACTTTCCTCGGTCTATATTTTCCTCGATATACGTTAATGTAAGACTTATTTATTCCTTTCGTAAGAATCTGTAACAAACAGTTATCTTTTAGCCGACAATTTCTTACAATAACAAACATTCTAATACCAGATATTTGCACCACATGATTCTCTTCTTATAATCCCCTTTCAATGCACAGGCTTTGCTTATATTCATCAAGGCTGGCACTAGCATCTCTTCTTCATATATTTGTGGTTCTCTCAAATACTCAAACATTGTTATTTAATTTTATATACGAGTACATCGCTCAACAATTGAGATAAAAAAATAAAAATAAAATGGGGTAGCGTAAATGTGATTTAATTAAGCAATATCAATTAGGGTAATATTTGATATGAGACTACTTGGTTAGCTCAGGTAAGTGTTGGTTGGTTACGTTAGATTAGCTCTTAATGAGAAGGGATGTGAGTGCATACGTATTATGTGTCTGTATTATTAATGCTGAATTTTGGTTAACTAATTTGATTACCATGTTGAGAACTGAAATATTTAATATGACAGAGTGGTGCGTGAGGGAAGACAGAGAGAGACAACTCTTTTGTATTTTGGTTTTATTAAATATGGTTTATGAATAATGATAAAAAATCATCTTCCCCTAGCTATTGTCGATAGGTTTTTTAATACTATCCTGAATTGAGACTTTCCTGATTTTTTTGCATATTTACTATATACAGATGGGTCCAAAATGGAGGAATATGATTCTTGTGGGAGCAGCAGAATATATTCCGGAAAAATAGACAAAAACATTTTTTAAGCAGTACTTGTTTGAGTAACTCATATAAAGAAATTATGTGCTCAATCAAAGCCAAGGTGTTCCAATTTATTAAAGAAATATAGGTGTTTCTCTGGCTTGGATTCCTTTACATAATAGTATCACTAGTAATGTATGTGATAATTATTTGGCAAACGATGCATTTGGCAAACGAAGCATGTTCTATAGATTTTTCACAGCCAGTACTAGTCTTTTAAATAAAATTAAATATGATATTTGGCACTGATTGACATTGTATTGGAATATGACTGTGCATGCGAGGGTTGCTAATTAAGTTTTGAGACAGACGAGTAAAATCAAATATTTATCATCGAAAATGGCTTTATTGTTTTTCCATGAAAATCAATACACTTTTGCATGCGTTTGAACCAATTTTCGAAGCACTTTTTCCACTCCGAATGAGGTAACTTCAAAACATGCGTTTTGAACGCATCAACCGCTTCTTCAGACGTCGAAAAACGTTGACCTCGCAATTTATTTTTGATGTTCGGGGATAAAAAGAAGTCATTAGTTGCCAAATCAGGGCTGTGCTGCGGATGCCCCATCAATTCGATCGTTTTGACGGTCAAATGTTCATGCAATATTGAATGTATGCGAGTGGAACTAATGCCCAAACTGCCTCAATCTCACGATAAGTCACATGACGATCTTGCAATATCAGTTCACGTACAGCATCGATGTTTTCTGGCACAACAACCGATTTTGGACGACCTTCACTAAATTCGTCCTGGAGCAAACTATGACCACGATTGAATTCGGAAAACCAGCGAAACACAGTGGCCCGGGATGGTGCTTCATCACCAAAAGTCGAAGCGAGTTGATCGGCACACTGGTGTTGAGTTAGTCCACGTCGAAAATCATAAAAAAATCATCGCACGAAAATTTTCACGATTTAATTCCATTTTTGGCAGAGATGAATTTTTCAATTCACTGTAAACAACACAAATAGCACTCGTATGACAAAACTTTCTGAGTACGTATACCATTAAAAACGTCAAACTTTATGATGCTGATATCAGATTTGACATATCTACACTGGTGTTGCCATATCTCAAAACTTAAGTAGCAACCCACGTATTAAGTTAACTTGTATTTTAATATTTAAAAATAGATTGCTCTGTTATTCTACTAATTTCCTTAATCCCAGGTATACGTGTTTATAACTCCTATTCCGAGGATTTTCAAGCAAAATGGTCCCGGCTTTTGCATTCTTTGGTTATTTCTCAAAAAAAGAAGAAAACCCAAAGAAAGCAAAAGGTTTTACACATTTATATAACAATTGGGCCAATGTATCACACACACTTCCGATGCGGCTGGTCTATAGTAACATGACACCAGTCTGACCTAAACATTTCTCTCGTAATAAACCGAGATCATTCCGCCTGAAGAAAGCCTTGGGATAGGGGACAGAAACACGTGTAGCGGGCATTAATGTTATTAGTTAAATAACAAAGTAATTTATTGTTGAATATTCTAATATGGAATACCATAAAGTGAAAGTCGAAACCTCTGATAAGATAATTTATATAACTTAGAAGCACTTATTCAATTTACAGGGAAATATAAAATTTTGTAAATATATATAATGTACAAGTGATATAAAAGTAATATTCCTATTTGAAAAATTCTTATTTTTTTTAATTTTTCTATTATAGGTCTAAAATAAGATATTTAATATAGAGCGATACAGAATAACACAACATGCGACAAATGTCACCATTTACTTTCAAAATAATATATCAATTATTTGAACTGCTGTTAAAATAATTGATAAATTATTTTGTCTGTCAATGGCAATCGATATAAGGTGATAATCCAAAAATATTAGTACCACAACAACAGAAAGATAATCAGTATATTTGGTGTCAACAGGATGTAGGTACCGCTCATATAGCCAGGGTCACAATGCAACTCGTAAGGGAACATCTTCCAGTAGAATTATTTCCGAAAACGGTGATTTAGGATGACCCTCGCGATTACCTGATTTGACTGCAACAGGGTTTTCCCTATGGAGCTACGAGTACTTTAAAGAAAATGTGTACGCGAACGAGCTATGAACAATTCAATACCTCAAAACGAACATTCGTGAAGAAATATTCGTGATACGCCCAGAAACATTAAATAGTGTCGTGGAAAATATACTAAACAGAGCACATTTTTATGATCAAGAAAGAGGTGGCCATTTAACCAATTTGATTTTCCAAACCTAATTTTTCTTCAAGTTATAAATTAAAAATATATGACCGTTAAAATATCGTGTCTATTACATTTTATCAGAAGTTTTTAGAAAAACAAATAAAATAGGAAAGTTACTCTTGTGCTGCTCTGTACTTTTCACTTATTTTTATTTAAAGTTAATTGTCATTAATAAAATTTTGTACTATTTGGGTATTCCTATTTATTTAATGGTTAGTTGTGTTTCATACAAGTCAGATAACAAATAATTAGCCGACAGACTAACAGTTTTCGGCAATGCTTTTGCTTCTTAACAAACAATTTTTGTACCGTAATTAAAACACAAACTATAAATAATTTATCAAAAATAAATTAGAAAATCGATATGCAAAGTCTAAAATCCATATAATTATTAAAATACAGAGAACTCTATAATCATATAGAATTGAATACATATTTTTAAAATGACACCCTTCAGTTGAAGAAATTGTAATATTTTATTTGACATCAACTATTTTTATTTGACATCAAATTGGAGAAGAATTTTTAATACGGATGAGATTCACAAAAGAAAAGCGCCACTATCCGCATAAAAAAGTGTCTTGCGAGAGATAAACTTACTGAAATATCGTTGTAAGAAAGAGAATGACTTTACTGGATGAGATTTTGAGTATACATGTAATACAATAGAAAAGCATGAACCAGGAATAGTCATTTAGATTTTGATGAATCTTAATTTTTTTTAATTGTGAAATTTAGAGACGAAATAAAAAATAAATATTTTGTAAAAGTGGATTTTGATATGAAAATGGGTAAAGGATGTGAAGAGATGTTAGTTACTCGTATATGGAGGGCATGAGTAACAAAATAATGAGGAAACGTATTTTGAATTCAGAAGTGTATTGCTTAAATGGTTAAGTTCACCAAGGCTACACAAAATATTAAAATATGATCTCCGAGGTCTAATTGGTAAGTCAAGACGCCTGTCTACCAACCCGATGCTAAGGTGTATGATTCTCGTCGATTTAGTAAAAAAAAGAGTTCTATTTATTTTGGTTTTCACTCAAGACCACTTTAAATATTTTTGATTGGTTTTAGAATGAATTCCCATGTAGCAATAAAGCCTCCAGATTTTACTGTACTATATACAACGACAGTATACAGTTTAATACAATATTCCATATCTGACCGTTGTAACCTTCAGTACGTGTGAATGTCACACAAATAATATCAAAGGTTAAAATATAAAGTTTACAAAAGTTCGCAAATAACAAATTTGAAAAAAATATAAAATGTTGGTGTATTAATTTATTGTGTGCAAACTTTTGCATTTCAACAAGTACACAGTCTTGACAGATGGAATCCAAAATTCCGATGGCAAGAAGGTCAAAGTGTCAAGGCGACCGGCAGATTTAATTTGCTACAGCCTTTTGTTACATAGTTTTTTTTTACGTAGCGCTATTTTTTACATACACATATAAGAAACAGAAAAAACATAAATTTAGATATTAAACGGTCTAAGAGTAAAATTAGTGGAAATCCGTCAGGAATCAAACCGGGGGCGACAGTTTGCTTTAGACCACGGCCGCCGACATCTAAGATTTACCAAACTCACAAATATTGAAAACAGTTATTTATGGATTTCTCATTGAGAGCAAATTGCCTACAACAATAACAGTTAAGGATGGGCCTTTGCTGGTATAACGGAAAAAATCCATCCCAATTTCATATTTTGACTTCTCTATTCATCCCAACCAACCAAATAATTTAATTAGCTCGTATCACGAAGATCGCGGAATAAAATTATATTGCGGCGAAAATTTGGACCCATTATGAATTTCCCAGAATAAACTCCATTTTCGTGAGGTCAAGAACAACGTGAAACTTTTGTCAGATAAATTAATTACGTTTTAAGACAATTCAGTAGCTTTTACGGTTTTGGGGAAATAAACGAAATTCAGAGTATACGCAATTAAACTAATTATCAAATTCTTGACTGCTTGGAAAATGGGTTTTTAATATGAATTTCCCCCGTTTCCTTGTATTCTGACAGTTGTTGAAGGTAGTCACAACACGTTTCATTTGGAATCATTGTTATTCAAAGTTTTTTGGGGATTGTGTGGAATAGGGGTACAAAGTTTTAACGCTAGTTGAGATAGAATGGAGAAATATTTTTTTTTATGAACCTTGCTCAATCCATCTTCTTTCTTCTTCTTCTAGATCTTGCGATCTGTTTAAACATGATTTTAGTTTTGGTCCTGTGACGAAGATGTCCAACTTTCTCTCTATCTCTTTCACGCGATTTTGACGGTGCTCCGGTGTGAACATTCTGGTGACCCATCTCGCACACAATTTCTTGTAACCAAGTTTTTCCGACACAATATCACCAAGGAGACTTCGAGAAATGTCAGGAAATTCTTCGTGAAGGTCGTCAAGCGTCACACGGCGGTCATTTCGCGCTTGTTCTTCAATTTTTTGCACAAGTTCGTCAGAAATCACTGCCTTGCTTCGTTGTGAGTATCAGTAAGGCCTTCTCTGAACAATTTAACCCACTTCGTGACATGTTGTCGACTCATCACATCACTACCATAAACTTCCACGAGCTTCCAATTGATATTCGCGGCGGTATTGTTCTGCAAAGTCAAAAAACGGATGACCGCGTGGATCTCGCACTGACGGGAGTTGGGGGGAGCGCGCGACGATCTCTCCATCGGAAGAATTTACTGTGACTGAACAAAATGGCCTACAAACGCGGGACCAAGCAATCTGACCGTTAGGATCCCCCCTACACGCCAGGTGCGCCAACTTTGAAACAAAAAATCCCCCGGCCTCAGGAGCCCTTGAAACCTTACTCTCTAGATGACCCTCGTATATTGTTATAGGTTATTTATATCGATAAAGAAAAGTACAAAGTTAGTATTGTAACTATTTGTAAATTTTGTTAAGATATTCACGCAAATACTATATATAATATATTAAAAATATCTAAATTGTTCCAAATCTCATCCCCGAGATTTTGCATACGAATTATAGAAGAGTTAATTTTATAGTGAGTGTAGCGATTTTCGGTATAAAAGGGATTGTGCTGTCTTTTAAATCATGTGGAAACACGAAATGAAATGCTCGCGAGTAAGTGAGGTGCATCGATCACTGAGTAAATGATTTTGTATAGTAGTAAATTTGTATGCCTTGGGAACCTGGGAGGCCTAGTTGATAGGTTAGATGCTTGTTTTGATTTTGGAGATTTGGTTGTTAAATAACTTATTTTAAATTAAATGTAAAAAGATCCCAGTCTGAATAAATATTCCATTCTTCCTTACACAGAGGGGACACGGCAAACGACCGATCACTTGATCTGGAGAGTTTATAGCCTCCGCACACTCCAAGTTGGTGATAACAGTACAAGAAGTTGTAGTGTATCTCCAACATAGAAATTGTCTGTTTTAGTGATAACTCCAGTAAAACATTTCACGGAATATTTTCTTGTCTAACATTCAACTGTTTTAAGTACTAAATCTTTTTTTTTCACCCTCTTATTGAGAAAAATGATCTTGTCCGAAAATGTCATTGGTTTTGAGTCTTAATGTCGGATTTTCTTCCCCCAATTTTCTTCATAGATTTCCATTGGTAATAGGGGAATCGTACCGCTCAAATTTCCATTAGCATTTGGGGTGGCGGACCATCAACTCGATTTACTAGTGCGTTTTTGTACTGTAAAATGCCACTTTATTCGTAGCTATTGCGCCATTACTGTGAAGCCAGATATGCATGTATATGTATTCTCCTAAGAATCTCCCCTCGCAATAATATTAAACTCAAATTGAAGAATTGCGATTTGTGAATTTCAACAAGTCAATTCATTTCCTTTGTTCTTATAAGAAGTATATATATTTATAATGCAGTTTGTTAACTTTTTTCATGGGACGAATTATTGACTTTCGATCGAATGCTTTTGGTTTAGGTTTCCACCATCTTTTAATAAATTCTGAAATAACCTTTATATTTTTTATCAAAGGTTTCGGCTTTAACTGAATGATAAAATAATGAATTATTAAATATTCTAATATTTTTATATTTTTTTTCACATCGTTGAATTGCATTAAGCTATAATATGTTAAATGAAATAATTTTATTAAAGCACATTAGTTATTTGCTCTTTTGAACATTGAGGAATCGATTAAAGTTCATCTTTCATATCCCATTATTTGATACTTTGAACGTGTGTATGTATGCAAAAATATCGTATCTTTTGGCAATGTCTTTGATTTTAGTCTGAGTTGGTTTGAAATTGTTTTGTTATGGTATATATATTATAAATTTCAATGTGTATATGCAAAAATGTCGTACATTTTGACATCCTTTGTGATTGAGTTGGTTTGAAACTGTTTTGCTTTAATACTTTTATTCCTTACACGATATTTTTCTCATATCTCGTATACTTCTTCTTTTGCGTTTGGCCCTCAAAGGCATTGTGTATTCTCCAACCAGATCCAATCCGGTGTGAGATTCTGTAATTTCTGCATGCCTCCAGAAAACTATAATATTTTAGTCGCATTTATTAATCAGTAAATTACTGCCGCGTTTGTGTGATATGCGCTATAAATTATATGGCGTCATTTATTTTTCTATTCCTTTCTGAATGGTGACAAAAAATAATTGGTGTGTTTTAAATAACCCGTTAATCTTCTTTGAAACCGGCTGTCAAATGAAATAAACGTGTGAAACATAAAGTAAAAAAGTGACTTTATTTATTTCTTCATTATAAATCAATATTATTATTTATTACAAATCTAATATTTATAAGAACCCGTGATCTTATTAAAGCTTCCAATTTAATCACCATTATTCATTCCTCCGTGAAATCTTTTGAAGACCTTTTAATTTACTTTTACATTCAATTTCACACTGACTTTCACATTCATTTCACATGTACCTTTTTATACTGCAATATCGCTATTTAACTATTAATATGATGTATTATGTTTCTCATTAAACCTCCTAATATAAGCACCAATCTACATTCTTCTATTTTTTTCCATTTTACGACATTCCTCGCGACCTCCGTGGCCTGGTTGGTAAGACACCTGTCTTCCGGCCATTTTTTATAGGGTTTACTGTGTGGTTTTCACCTGAGGCTGCCTGTAACATCTTTCTGATGGTTGAAGGAGATTGTTTTAACGCAATAATATACCCACTGATTTGTACCAAGTATGTAACGAAAGTACAATTCAATAATGCAACATTTTTTAATATCAATTTAAGGAACTACTTATTTTATTTATTTCGAATGAGAAAAACATTCAACACTGTATTTCATAATTGGTCAAAAAGCTTCCATTTGAGAAAGTAATGGTGATTTAAAAAAAATCAATTATAGTTTGTTTTTTCATATTTTAATGGAGCGGTTTTCCATATTTAATGATTTGAGATATTTTATTTCTTCAGCATATGTTTTTTCTATTGAAATTTTAATTTGGATCTATCTTTCTTTACTGAATTGATAAATATGTTGAGGCATGTGTTCTCTCTCGCTCTCTAATTTTGTTGGAAATTGGATTTCTTGTCATCAAATTGTGGTCTGTAATCTTGAGTTACATCGTTCCTTACGGGACACAAATATGTCTTTAATTCAACACAATTAAGTCAAATTAAAGGTTTTGGTTGGTCTTCAAAAAGGTGGATATCGTCACAAAAGGTGTCGAGCAGGGAAAATAAATATGAATCATCATGCTGTGCAATCTTCCAGGCATTTCCTCAGCAAAGCATCTTGTTATAAGTGTAGAATGCACGATCGATTTATAATAAGATGGATGATATATGTTACATATCATGATAAAAATTACAAAATTAATATTTTTACATTGAATGAGACTTAACATGAGAACGTCTCTTCTTTTTGTCTAAAGAACATTCATGTGTTATGTTGCGCATGAGGTTAATAGATCATCTCATATAACTGATTCTGTAGACTTCGTCGTCAAAATCAGTTAAATTAGATGATTCCAACATGGAGGTGTAGATATTGTCGTGAAATTTGGGTATTCACCTTTAAAAACAATTACCTGTAAAAAAATTGAATAATTTTGAACATTTGGTTTGTAACATATCTTCACCTGGTTCTCCTTACAATATATAGGTTTAAATTATCGTCACCTACCTCTAAATTTTTCAGGGAGTTGATTTCTTTGTTGGAATTGATATGAAGATATTCGTGTCTCGTCATAACTGGAGATCCCAATGTTCGGCTTGATAGAATGACATATTCGAATTTAATATTTTAGTATTCTAACAGATTATAGTCTCCTACTATTTGTTGCATGTTTTATGTGGTTATTGTTCAGAAGAAATTTAAACCAGTGCTTTGTAATGTTATTGATGTAAGATTGACTGATCATTGCCTTCTGCTTACTAAATTTAATTTGACTCCTTGAGTGGCAATATATGAAAAAATCACATTGATAAATTGGTCAATGTTTAATTTAGATATTATAATTTTCGTCAAATTGTCAATGAGTCTCTACTGGGTGATTTAGTTCAAACAGATCATTTGGAATTGGAATATCCATCGAACTTTATACTCGTATCTAACTTTTTATTGAAATATGCGTTGAGTTAGTTATTTTGCAGTCGAAAAATATTCGCTTAAAGGTGGATTCGATTCCGGGTGCAAACAAAGAAAAAAAGTTATGCGGTGTTTAGAGAGGTAGATCTAAAGGTTCGGTCTTAGGACCGCTACTCTTTATTCTTTCTACATATTTTATCAGTGATCTCATTTGCACGTAAGGTTTAAAAGTCTCAAATTTACGCGAATAACACCTTGCTCATTAAATGATGTGGCCTAAGAGACAAAGGCATTCTAAAGCTGGGTGTTTTTAATTACATCCTGAGTGTTTCAAATTGGATGTCGAAAAATAAATTGAAACTAAATACAAGTAAAACGAAATTTCTTTGGGCTGGCTTCTCCACATAGACATCTTTTTGATGAGGAGGCGTTATCTATCATATTTTTCCAAAAGACGACATCAAATTTCTTGGTGCCTTGATAGTAAAATCTTTTTTGATATACATACTCGTATATTATATAGCTTCTTCGGACTCCTATAATATTTAGTTCAAATTTGTACATCGATGTCTTTCAACACACGAATTAAAAACCCTTATTAATTTATTTACTGTATCGCGTCTGGATTATTATAATTATTATAGCCTATCTGATACGTAAATTTCTAGATTCCTGTCAGTTTTCAATGCAGCTGCTAAGATAATATATGTTAATTATGAATATTCTCATATTAATTCGCTTCTAAAAGTCTACATTGGTTTAAGTGTCGCGAACGGATTGAATTCGAACTTTTCCTATTTGTATTCAAGTGCCTTAATGGGACATCTCCATTGTTCTTTTAAATCTGCGTCTGAGAAAAGTTCATTGGGAGAGGAGTAGAACTTTGAGATCGATTTCCTATCTATCGAATAAATTTGTTGTTCCGAATCGATCCAACAGGGCGGGGTATAATAAGTGGGTTTTTACCATTGCGGGTCTTGTTGCGTGGAATAGTCTGCCTCAAAATGTTAAGGATGTGGGTGACGTGAGCAACTTTAGGAAGCACTTGAAGACAGCCCTTTTTGGGAGGTCTTATCAAAATTTATGATAATATATGAACACTACACACATACACTAATTTACTACTACACATACCTTCCGTCTTTTCAAAATGTATGATAATGTATGAACACTACACACATACACTGCAATCAACCTAAAGCCGAATATGTTACTATCACTATCGGAAGATCTACAAATGTTTCTTTGTAGTTCCTACTCGTTTGGTAAATTTTCAGTCGTTTTGTTATCTAATACAATATGTTTTTCTAAACATATGCAGAATCGGTTAAGTACCTAATCTACTGGTCACAGCCACCACCTTCCTATCCTTCTACTCAAATTATTTATATTTCTTTTGTAATATTTCTAATATGTCAATAATAGTTAGGTTCGCATCCTGAGTAAGAACGCCCTTTTATTATTATTATTTTTATTAATAAGGGTGGATTTTTTTTAATCTGGATAAATGCATCGCTCATTATTGGTCGGAGTTCGTCTCCCTCAAAATTGTGATTGCTTGACTCAGTCGTACTATCTCATTTCAACTCATAAATTTTGTTTTTCTCTTTAAGATACGACCCTATTTAAGATATCTTAGAAATCTTAGTTGAAAGTAAATTTATATAATTTTGCTAATTTGTGAATAAAAAAAATCTCTTTATAGTATAACAGTGCTTTGATTTTTTTCCTTTTGTATTTTTTAAGATACCTTTATAATGCTTTGTTCATTTTTGTGTAATATAATCTACTTAACTTAAAAAGAATTTTGCGTGGGCCCTTTTATTTGATTTGTTCATTTGTGGATCAAAATAAAGATTAAAAACCTTTTATAGTTTGTAAGTATAGAAATATCTTTGATGTCATCATTTCACGTCTGTATTCCACTTATGCGATGTTTCGTAAGGAATAAATTTTAAAAACAATACATACTTACCATGAAACAATCGTTTTTGAGTAGGTAGAAAGAATACCTTAGATCTATCTATCCACGCTTAAAGCCATTGTTTTGTGCACATACTTATATCTCGTTATACATGCTCTTCTGTTTTTCATAATTCTTACTATTCCTTAAATAATGAATATAATGCATAAACAGACAATCTTATAACATGTTTTTAATTCAAAATGAAATACATACTAAAAATTTTTTTTGGGACTATTGATTAATATCGACTGTAAAAAATATCTTGAAAAATTTTACTCTCAATGAAATTAAATATGTTAATGCCGTGGAAACGCGTACACTGAGAAGAATAAATGGGATGTTGAAAAATACGGAATGCAGTATGAAGTGATTAGGGGATGTGAACTTAAGGCTATGTATTGAGTAAGATAAAAAATATGACTTTTCGATAGTTTGAGCAAGTGGAACGAATGAATGAAGAAATACTAACAAAACAAATATACAGCGCAAATGTGAGTGGAAGGCGTGTAAGAGGAATACCAAGGAAAGTATGGTTGGATCAAGTGAATGATATTTTGAAAGAAGGAAACTTAGAAAGATTGAGAAATCGTAGAAGTTTTATTATAAGGTGTATCGTTATAGAAGAGGCCAAAGATGTGTGTCGAGATAAGAAAGTCTGGCACTATTATCTCAGCGCACTCCCATAGGAAAATGGTGTGAAGGTATAAATAATATGTATGGTTATTCAATATTTCTTGGGTACAATTTTTATAGATTTTTTCTATGTTTAAAACCAACCAATTCGACGACCTTCGTGGCCTAGTTGGCAAAACGATTGTCTTCTAACCCGGATGATGCGGGTTCGATTCCCGTTGGAACCCAAATTAAAAAAAAAAGAATTCCAGTCTGGTTTTCACTAAAAAGCCTTTTTGACATTTCTGATTGGTTGTAAGAGATTGCCACGTGGCAATAAGCCCGCCAGGCTCTACTGTATACAACGAAAGTGTAATACAAACCGAAATTATTTTTATCTTTGAATTGCTGCATCAATTGAACGACTCACGAACGTCAAAAAATATTTTTTGGTATAATTTTGAATATGTGTATGCGTTATCTTAAAATAAATCGTTAGGTAATTTTTTAGAATTTGAATTTTCTTCAGTAATTCTTCTCACAAAATGTGTTAGGTAACGCTTAAAAAGGCACATACCATTCCCCTGTCGGGGTAGGCGGAGAGATGATCGACAGAAATTTCAATCACAATATATTTCTTTCATCTCCTCTGTATCTATAGATTTCCACACTTTTCAGCTCTATTGGTTAATCTTATTTCTTATTTTTATTTCTTTCGGAATGTAATTTGCATTACTCTTTGTATCAAAACCCGGTTTATTGCCACGTGGCATTCTCTTCTAATCAGCCAAAACATTGACATTTCTGAGTTTGAATGTTTTTCTGTTGCCTCGTCACCTTTTTTTCTATCGTACTTCGCTGTACAATATATTTTTAAGTGTTTCCGTCATCAAGGTTTTTCAAGGTTCGCCGTCGAAATAACTTCAGTATTTGTTAAATGTCAAACTTATGCAAATGTGCTGATGAATTAAATAAACATTTTGTTTTTGCACATACGTTATGCGTTTATAAAAAAAACAATGTTATTTTAATATCTATCTAATCATTCATTTTCAGAAAAATATTGGTTACTCTACGTGTGAATGTGATGGAATACAAGTAGCCTGAATGAGTGGACTTGTTTTTGCTAAATAATTAGTGTAAGAATTGTTATCTAGTTATAAGTAGTATGTAGGTGTTAATTATTTCTAAGATCTCATATATTAAGATTGAATAAATAAAATAAAATGATATGTAGGAAAATAAGATTAAGTTAGTTCATAAATTATAACATATAATTAAGATTAGTTAAGTAATAAATTTATATATAGGTATAGCTCTTGACAAATGTTTGTACAATAATTTACTTTGTTTAATAAAAAAAAAAGCTTACTCTACGTATCAAAAATCCGATATATCGACCCTGTGATTTTCACGAAAAATACCTATGGTATTGTATAAATTTCGGATTTCCGAAATAAACCATTCATAATAAACTTTTAACATACAATATTATATTAATCATAAATATTGGTTTTGGGAAAAAGCCAATTTTTTTTTCATACTTGTCAGTCTTATGACGTTTTCACACATTTCTAAACATAAGTTCATCGCAAAATTTCAGCAAATATATAAGGAAACTATGAAACCTGAAAGATTCTCCTTAATATCATCGCAGCATTTTCCAAACCCATTCATAATGTGTTCATTGTTCGCTTCGCCGCGTTACGTTTAGCGCTCATTAGCCGGAAACTAGCGCGCCACCTGACAGTTGGATTTTAATTTCCATACAATTACGCTCGAATACAAATTAAAATATCTGATGCTTGTTGTGCCTATCCCGACAAATCAAAATGGTTATGTATCGCGTGTGATTTTGCACGGAACATTCAAATATTCACCCTTTTTGTATGCTAACTGATTTGTAATTGATATGGAAATGTATCACGGTTTGTTGATTTAAATGTTCTCATTTATTTTACGGTTCAGTTGCTATAAAGTATAATTTATTTGAATTTTAATTCTGTCCCGATAGTTTTTTGAAAAAATATTATTTTCTTTTTTCAATTGTCACAGGGTGTTCTTTCTGTATTTATTTGTTTTTTTTTTTACTGAAAACTTTTTAAAAATCGTACTCGGAGCTTTATTAGACTAGGAAGCTTTTGTTGAAAAAAGTTTCAACTGGTATTTCCTAAGGCCCTCTTTTCCATCTTTCTTATTGATTGAAAGATATGGTCACATGGCAATAAACCCGCCAGGTTGTAGTGTTTATAACGAAAGTGTAATAATAAAATGATATATAAAATTTTCACTTTCAGAATTATTTTCTCTTATTTATAATACATTGATGCATGTCCTACGAGGATGTGTTAGAACTGAAACTAAGCTTCTTAGTTTATTTAGAATATATATTTTAAAACATTATAATATGTGGATGCTGGAAGTAGTTTTCATTTATTGTGTTTTTCACATAATTCAAGACCTTGTGCCTTAAGACTATTCTAACAAATCAATTATGAAGGAAACCATTTCAATCCTTGTATCGAGCCCTGCTTATAAGAGAGAGTTCAACAAGTCAACTTAATGATGTTGCTTTGAAACATGTTTTCTCCCACAGCTTTCCATCGAGCACGAAATATGCCTGTCAGATCAATGGACAGAAAAGTTTTTGAAACCATTCCGCCAATTGCTGATTTTAATATACGATGTAATAACTTAACATTTTTATAGATTTATTTCGATCGTACCTGGAATCGAAAAACATTTGACAATCAAAACACTCATTGTAACATTTTTTGTAGCTTTTTAAAATAAGCTTAATTTATGAAATGCAAATTAAATATTCCAACAGTTTTTTCAAAACTTTCAATTTTACTCTTATTTTCACTTTTTTTTTGTAAAATGGACCGTTTGTAGTGGTTACGTCGTCAAGATTGTATAACTAACCATTGTAGTGGTCACGTCGTCAAGATTGTATAACTAACTATCATAATGTTAAAAGTTTTAAAGTAATTTCCTACAGAAAATGGACCGATTGTAGTGGTCACGTCGTCAAGATTGTATAACTAACTATCATAATGTTAAAAGTTTTAAAGTAATTTCCTACAGAAAATAATAACCGTATATGAAGAGGTTATCAAAGCCCACGTGTTTGAGTTTTGGTTAATTTAGTTATTTCTGCTGAAGGAAGACAGTACAATGCTTTTACTCAAATAATTATGATATTAAACATGAATACAACCGTTTAAAGCGAACAATAAAGTATTAAATACAAGGGACTCTTAAGAAACATTCTAATTTCTTTTCATTCACAACCTTCGTGCATTTTGAAATAATCGAGCAAGGGATGTTAGTAGCTCCAGTAATTTAAACATTTCAAGTGCAGATCACTATGCTTCTGGAACAACCAGATGCTGTTGCTCGGATCAATGCGTGGAGAGGAACATCGGCCCTCATGGTGGGTGCATTTTATCTGTTTGTCCCGAGCATTACGACCTGGCTCTGAATTGCCTTGGAGGAACTGGAAATCTCTTTACAAGCTTCGAACAGGAATTGGGAGAACCAAAGACAACACGGATACAAATACGTGATGGATTGACTCTCTGTACCCGCGTTGAGGTTCAATCCATGTAACACTGTTGTAGTGACTTCTGCCGAAGAGGATTTGGTTTGTGGAAAACCCAGTATTATCTAGGTAGCAGTATTCGAGGTGGAAATAATGAAGTGGTTTGGACCCGGTAAGAATAAGTGCAGATTCTAACACAGGTGCAAATTTCGGTGTATGAACAATAAGATCTACGAGTATCTATAGATAAAATAAATAATTTATTTTTAAGTGATGTTGGGCTATTTTTTCATACTCTGATAATAAAAATAATTTTTTTTTAAATATCGACTTGCCAGACACCATTTTGAAGCGAGTTGAAAGGTTCAGCCAGCGCCGAGGTCTCGACTAGTTACCGTTAAACTTTTATGAAGTAATCCAATTAGAGACCACCATTGTGGGATTTCTCATCGCTTCTCCCATCCAACAAAGATCCTAAATAATCATCATCCCGCTGCAACTTGCTCGCTTCATAACGGTTTAGCTTTTTAATTGAATTGCCCGCAATATTGTTATTATATCAATCCTATCTCTGCTCTGATAACTTTTAATACAACGTATCTGGCGTTATTAAAAACCTCAAACGTGAAAGTTGTATAAGGTCTTTCGGAGTATTGTACCACGTAGTTTGGCTTATGATGCCGACGTTTCGAAAACGTTGCAGTTTTTATCTTTAAAGCTTATTTGTAATTAGTTTCGCCATTAATAAAACCTGAAAATAGCAAATTGGATTATACGCAAGCCCTAAAGATGAAACGTCAACGTTTTTGAAACGTCGGCACCATAAGCCAAACACGCGGTAAAACATTTCTTAAAACCTTATATAACAGATACAAAGAACCGCGAAAGCCTCAAAATGTATAAAATGTGAAAAAAATTTTTCATAATTTCTTTCCTCTTCGAAGATTAATAATCATCGTCGATTTATCAATTATTACTGCAATTAAATCATACCTGCAAGTTCATCGTTTGCGCCATTCTAGGATTAGTTTTACTTGTTTTTTTTTAAAATCTTAATCCGTTTTCGTGTCGCTAAATAGCTGCTTAACATATGAATACTTGAATTGATCTTCGGGTAACCGACGTTATGAATCAGTCCGTGATTTATTTCATCAACTACACATATCTTCGGGTAACCGACGTTATGAATCAGTCCGTGATTTATTTCATCAACTACACATATCTTCGGGTAACCGACGTTATGAATCAGTCCGTGATTTATTTCATCAACTACACATATCTTCGGGTAACCGACGTTATGAATCAGTCCGTGATTTATTTCATCAACTACACATATCTTCGGGTAACCGACGTTATGAATCAGTCCGTGATTTATTTCATCAACTACACATATCTTCGGGTAACCGACGTTATGAATCAGTCCGTGATTTATTTCATCAACTACACATATCTTCGGGTAACCGACGTTATGAATCAGTCCGTGATTTATTTCATCAACTACACATATCTTCGGGTAACCGACGTTATGAATCAGTCCGTGATTTATTTCATCAACTACACATATCTTCGGGTAACCGACGTTATGAATCAGTCCGTGATTTATTTCATCAACTACACATATCTTCGGGTAACCGACGTTATGAATCAGTCCGTGATTTATTTCATCAACTACACATATCTTCGGGTAACCGACGTTATGAATCAGTCCGTGATTTATTTCATCAACTACACATATCTTCGGGTAACCGACGTTATGAATCAGTCCGTGATTTATTTCATCAACTACACATATCTTCGGGTAACCGACGTTATGAATCAGTCCGTGATTTATTTCATCAACTACACATATCTTCGGGTAACCGACGTTATGAATCAGTCCGTGATTTATTTCATCAACTACACATATCTTCGGGTAACCGACGTTATGAATCAGTCCGTGATTTATTTCATCAACTACACATATCTTCGGGTAACCGACGTTATGAATCAGTCCGTGATTTATTTCATCAACTACACATATCTTCGGGTAACCGACGTTATGAATCAGTCCGTGATTTATTTCATCAACTACACATATCTTCGGGTAACCGACGTTATGAATCAGTCCGTGATTTATTTCATCAACTACACATATCAAATATATTTGAAATCATTTGAACATATTATTGGTTTCGGAAGTCAGATTTATGATAAAAGAGGTTTTGACAAAGATATGATATTTGACACTTTTATATATTTATATGATTATATACATGTATGTACTCGTATCTCGGTATAAGATGTTATTACAAATTGAAATTTCGGCTTTGTTTTCGAGTATAAACCCTTATTTTGGTGAATCGAACAATCTAATCTAGTTTTTAGATTGAATAGGTTTCCTCTGGTTTTTCGGAAGACTCGGGACTTAAAGGCCTTGAAGAGGCTGTTGCTTAAATATAACGAAAGCGCCACTAAATCGATTTTAGTTTCTTAAGTCGCTTTAAACATAAACTTTTTTTACAATATGTTATGTTTTATATTTATAAAGTTTTCTGAGATACAAATTAATTATTCGTATTGTCTTATCTGAGGTGTGTTCGCATAAACTCAATAAGATAAACTTAACGCAGAGCGTTCTATGTAGGTTATTCTACCTTACCACAAAATTACTTTTATAAAATGTCAGTAATAAGCCATTTCTAATTTCTAGTGTCCTAATTTATCCTATGTTCACCGATGCATAAGAGCTGATAATGAATGATATATAAATTTCCCGACAACTTTGTTCATGGAGAGTTCAACATCAATTTTAAATTACATATTTCATGTGAATTTCTCGTCAATCGATTTGCAGCAGTGTTTAAAATTAGGTGGCACAATATTCCATTAATCTTTGAATATTCCATTAATGTTTCTAAAAATAAGTTTTTCAGAGTTTTATTTCCATATATGCTTTTACGTTGTGAACTTCAGAGGTATAATGGTATAACTCGATCAGTTGTAAATCTCGATTGTAATTCAAATAATCACGGAAATAATGTATTCACTTAAGACAATGTGGTCCAAATACAATATACATATGTTTACAATCTCTCAGGTCTAAATCAACTAAACTATTTTTAGACCTTTAGCTATGCACGAATAGTGATATAAAAATCGGAAGAACTGACATTTTTTAAAGAAATATGTTTTCTCAAAGTCGATGACTCGGTCTGCGATAACCAGATATTGAGGATAAAAAATTACTAAGATTCAGACAACCTTTACTGTAGTCTTAATTTGGCAACGATTACGAAAGCTGGCGTATTTTGTTCCCTCGGAAATATGTACAGCGCTACGACAACGAAGCGAAACATTAAAACATCAATATGAAGAAGATTAGAATGGTGAAGGAATTGAAAACGTTCTGAGTTTTTCATTGGATCGAGTTTTCAAGATATAGAAAAATTTGGAGAGTAGTTCATTGAACTAATCCCCTATAAAGCTCTTGATATCAGAGATTATGTCATTAATGCAAATATTAGAAAAACCCCAATAATGGGATTAAGCAAATGAATAAAATTGATCAATAGCTCTTTTTATTTAGTTCGCCAAATTGTTATTAAATCAAATAGCTATACGTTATGAATAAATTGAACAACATTTAACTAATATCTTAAAAGACTGCAGTAAACCAACCTTTCGCCAATAAATTTCGTAGATCGTCCAAAGTAGAGATGAATAAATCGTAGATACTCGTGTTTGTATATCTAGTAGCTACCCGACTAGCTCCTAAGTGTGTTCCATCCATATTAGTTATGTTTGAATAACTTTTGCTCGGTCGGCTTTTCGTATAATTTATTAGCACACATTGCTATCTTGCGCTGGAGATTTTTCCCGTTATGTAGAAATGCTGATATCGACTTGTATATTTTATGAACTTCGCTATTTTGTTTTCCATAGCTCCCCGGTTATATATTTTTGTAGACATATTTTATTAGGTTTCGCTATTTCACCAGAGCAGAGACATTTAGATTTTTCCAGTCGAAAGAATAAAGTAATTTGTCTAGGTGCGTGTTGAATATTTATATTGAAATTTTTGTTTTTGTTTAAGTAAGCACAAAAGGTTTTTTCTTTGCTGTTACATAAATCACCGTCTTTGATCACTTATTTTCTTTGTTTTCTTCAGATAATATTTGTTTGCTGATGTTCTAGCATATGTAACCATCATTATAGAAAATATTTTGTGCAAAAGTTTTTTTAGAATTCCTATCTAAACATTTTTCTTTGAAAATTAAAGTAAACGCTACATTTTAGTTTTGTTTATAGTAGAAATCAAAGAAAGGTGGAATAAAATATTTTTCAAAAGCTTTGTTTTTGTTTCAAACACCAAGTTTTCAAAGACTTAGGCCTATAATTCTTCTTGTAAAACAAGTTGTTTTTTGTGAACATTTTATATAAACCCTTTCAAGTATTTACTTGAAAGTTTTTTTATGCTTTATATTGATAAATCGTTGCCTTTGAATTACAATGGTATACATGAACCTAATGAGATAATGCATATTCAAGATAACTAAGTACCATTCTACTAAAGAATAATACAACAAAAGTGTTTATTGATGTGTTGTGTTACACTTTCATTGTATACAGAACGGTCTGGTGAGTTAGTGGCAAGTTGAAATGTCTTCCAACCAACCAGAAATGTTAAAATAAAACTTAAGCGAAAACCAGATAGACACCCTTTTTTTAAAAATCGGGTACCAGTCAGAATCTGAAACGCAACCCTCGGGTACCAGTCGGAATCTAAAACACAACCCCTTGAAAGACAAGCGTCTTACCAACTAGGCCACAGAGGTTGTCGTCGATATAAATCACACAAAAGTTGTTTTAATTCAGTTGCAAAGTGATGATCGTGTCATATATGTATGAGTCAAGATACTCGATTGGTATATAGAAAATTTTCTGAATTAAATATCTCTCAACCAAATATTTAAACGTTAAACGTATTACGTACGTATAAGTACAAATCTAGAAGAAATAAAAGCTTGTCAACTATATAAGTACTATTGATTCAAACAAATGTAAATTGAATTGAAATCTAAAAGTAATAAAAGTTACCTTGAGGTCTTGTTATTTAATCTTCTTGATCAAAATACGAATATATTCGAATTTCAGTTAAATAATATTTCGACGATTGAGGTAAATTTTATAATGGTGGCCAGTTAGTTACCTTAAAAAACATCTCGTTTTCGCTCCAAATATTTGTTGGTTGCTAAGCCGACGAATATGTATTTTTTTGGTTTATTTAATATTTTGCTTTTTATATAATGTTACTTTTTTAAATTTCTTGCAGGGAAGTTTGGCCAGAGAACAATATATTTGGCAGTGAGTCAATGCCGCCGGATGAAGAAGTCTCCATTTTGAAAATGATATTTATGGCGGACATAGGAGCAGAAGAAATCGGTAAGTTTATTTATCTTGTAATCCTTTTTTATTCTAGCGTTATTTTTCTGACAATCGATGGTCTCAATTTCTCTGGAATCATAATCTATAATTATATTACTTTAGGTGAAATAAGAAGTCTACAATATATTGCCACCTAGAAAAAAACACCCAATTGGCGTTTCTGTCGAATCTATTGGAATCGTATGTACGATGGACTCTGCAGTCCTACCCGATATTGGCGCTGCGCCCCTCTTGTAAATAGTTATAGTATATATTTGTATAGATAGATAGTAATGGTTATAGTATCTATCTGTAGTATGAATTGAGCAAATACATTTTAAATCATGCTACAGTATCTTATTAAAGCCCAGCTGAACAAAGGAGATCAACTTGCTGTTTTTATTTACGTATAGTGGCCAAGATTTTTTTATTCTTAACTTTCTTTGTTAACCGTACAATTTGCGACGTTTATTACCATATGTTAATCTCTTTCAACCAACTAGAAATACATTAAAAAGGCCTAAAACCAGACATTCTTTTTAAATAAGCATCAGCGGGTATCGAACGTACAATAATCGGAAGTCGTATAGATCGTACTCAACTATACCGTATAGATCGTCACCAAGATTCAACCATGAAATACAACATGTTGCTCACTGAAATAGCGCGAACATGGATCTAAGCTACTGAAACATAAGCCTTCGAGTGTTAAGGATTATGTTATTGAAACGCGATTGAAGCACATGTATTAAAAATTCTCTCGGCATAAAACTAATCTTTCTTTCTGCTGAGAGATATCAAAGCTTAGACATGTGCATTGAATGACATAGAAACCTTTCACGAAGCTGTGTATTTTGGTAACCAGAAGGATGGTGCTCTGAAGGATACTCCAGAGATATCTAGGCAAAGCAGATGCCAAAACTCTGGTTACTGTATCTCCCCACTTCATACCTAGCGACATACAAACAGTTGATCACATTGGGAAATAAAACGCAATGTTGGCTGTCCGCTATGTATTTATTTCCTTTATGTGAGATAAATTGATAAGTGAACATTTTCACAAAAGTTCACTATGAGAAAAAAAAAAATAAGACTGAATAGTGTGGTGTGGAGAAATTGCTTCCACTTATTGATGTTGGAAACTGGCGTGAACATTAAGTAAGAAAGTGCAGAGAAATTCACAGGATATACTCGTATATCCTGTGAATGTCTTGGTTTAAAAATAGACATCTTTTTATACTATCACAACCATATATTATGAAGAGCTTTCCCAAAGCGACCCCAAAACCAATAATTGTAGAAAAAAATCAGCTGAAAGAAATATGGAACTTGTCCAGGAATATGTGTATTTAAGCCAACTTATTTATTTTCTCTGTGGTATATCGGAGGAAATAGCACAAAGGACAAAACAAGCATGAAGATGTTTGGACATTTGAACAACATCTTCAAAAGTGATCTCCCAATATCTGTAAAGCTAAAGGTCTACAACCTGTATATTCTCACAGTACTTACGTATAGCTGTGAGATATCGACACTCACAGCAAAAATCACACAGAAGCTTCAGACCACATATATGAGCATGGAGAGATGTATGCTGGGATATACTAAACGAGACCATTGACGAAACTCCTGGATTCGCAACAAAACAAACATACAAGATGTAATAAAGGTACGCAAGGAAATTGAGTGGCAATCGGCGGGGCACGTAGCCAAAATGTCAAATTCCGATGGATATCCGAAATAATCCAGTGGTACCCAACAGGCTTAAAGAAGCTCAAAAAAGACCCAAAGTATGCTAGATGGATGAAATAAGGAATCATATCAGCATCACATGGTATCAACGAGCACAAAACCGAATTATTTTAAGTCGACTTGAGGAGACCTTCACCCAGCAGTGGATCGACCCAGGTTGACAATGATGATGTGTGTTAGAATAACGAAAATGAATGTAGAAATGTTATGAAATTATTCGAAAAATGAGTTATGTCTAAAAATTATAAGATTTTTTTTGTTAAAATATATGTTATATGAGTAATCAAGATTTATTCAACATTAAATTTCGCCCGCCTCGGAAAATCAACTTGAAAAGGTTTAGCTAATGGAGAAAGTTTCACATAATACGTTTCTTTTCTCATTTCGGCGGTTTATGTTTTTGTTCAGGTTTCAAAATTTTCCTCGTAATATTTTATATTGTGTTCATCAAAAATTGTGAGTCAAAATTAAAATTGTTATTTGTCCCTCCAGATCTCCAGGATGTTTAAAAATTTTTTTTTTTTATTAATAAATGCACGATTTGGTTTCGACGAAAAGTTGTCATCTGAAAGTATCGGTTTATGAAAGGATTAATTTAATTGTCTGCTGAAAATATTGTTCAATAAAAAGATGAGTATTGTTTTCTAAAAAAACATCAAATTTTGAAACGATATTGTTAGTTGTCGAGTGAATATTTCGAATTATAAAATGTTAAATAAGTTTGTCTTAAAACATCGAATTATACCAGGATAATTATTATCTACTGAATGCATCGTCTTACAAAAGTATAATCTTAAAACATCGAATTATGCAAGTATAAATACTACATCAATTATAAAACAATATTATAGAGTCGGTTATCTTACAGTTCATTTTCATTGCGTAGAGGAAGAGCAAAAGTCCTAGATCAAATCTAAAAGATATCAAACATATTGAATTTATTCTGGGCTCACTCACATTAAGACCACTCCGAGATTGCTTTCAATTGCAGTTTGATTATTTCTTATTTCACACTTTTATATTGAGAGCTATTTTTTTAAACTTGTAACCTCAGGCTTCCACGGAACTCAGGACTTGGACCAGAGGTTTGAACATCAGCAAAGGCGTGCTAAAACAATATTTTTGACTAAAAAACATTACAAAATATGTGCACAATGATTATTTATAACAAGTATGGCAGATGTAAAGTGAAAATGCTATTTATGTTTAGAAAAACATATTAGTTAGGAAAACCACAAAAAACTTACCAAGAATAGACGAACTACAAATATAATTTTTTGTAGATCTTCCGATACGTAATATCTTCCGATATGTGTGCACTGTTCATATAACATATTACATACATTGATAACACCTCCCAAAAGGTGTTGGAGTGCTTCCTAAAGCTGCATACGCCACTCATATGTCTAACACTTAGTCAGACCATTCTACGGCACAGAATCAGCAACGGCAAAAATCCGCTTATAACACCCCACCCTATTGGATCGATTCGAAACAATCAATTAACAATTCGATAAACAAAAGCGACCACAAAGTTCTACTTCTCTCCGAAAGAATATTTTTCAGCACAGATTCGAAAGATATACTCCATTAAGAAACTTGAATACAAAGAAACAGTTTGAAATTCGAATCTCCATTAAAAGATACAGTGCTGAAAGCTAAAATTTTACGTTCTTAACTCTTTCACGGCTACGGACCACTTAAATGGCCCATACATAATACGTGCCGTCCTGGCGAGCGGCCTTTTAAGTGGCCACTAACTTTGCGTGTCGATATCTCGGTGAAAATTAAATCTTCTTTAAAATTTTTAACCTGAATATAAGACAAAACGTGTCCTCTAGTGACATCTCTTTTAAAATCATCAAAACTTCAAGTACTTGATCCATAAGAAGGATTTAAACAGACCCCTTGCAGGCCGTCGATATTTAAAGCATTTTGAATAATCGCGCCACTCGTTCGGGCGATCCGAAGGTCATGTTTCTAATGACGATTGCTCCCGATCAATATGAAGTATTATGCGTCGATATTTTTTTTGTAAGTACGCGTATTGCGTATTGAATTAATTGCCTTTTTCATTGTTTATGGATTATTGTTTTCTTCGATTATTGCTTCTTATATTGTCGCACTTTATTTATAGCTTTGATTTGGATACCATTACACAAACTGTTTTTTAAGAGATTTTAACATTCACTTACTTTTACAACTTTTCAAATCGTCGTTATTTTTTATGTTACGTGTGTTATACGCCATTGAAACAATTCATAAAATTTTTAAAATAACTTTAAAAATTCAACACCGCTTATATTATCAATATGGCTAAAAGGAACTTGACTGGAGAGGAAATTGAAGATATCACGGTAGTAGAACTAGATTCAGATTTTGAATTAACCGATGAAGAAGACGATGTTGATCCATTAGAAGAAGAGCAGAGAATGGATGATACAATTATTCCAGATATTGGAGCAACAACCAGCGGCAATGTGGAACCAAACGAACTATTAGAAAATGTATTTTCTTCATGGAGCCGAGGTCCATTTGCGCCAATAATCCACGAGTTTGATGAATTTTCATCTGGCATCTTGCCCTCGTGCCAACTTACACCAGAATCATCCGAACTCGATATTTTCGAATATTTTTTAAATAAAAATATAATTGAAAATGTGGTACAACAGACTAACCAATTTTATAATTTAAAAAAATTGAGTAAGGAATATTCCGCTAAATAACGAATTCAACGCTGGGTGGATACAAATGTACCAGAATTATATGTATTCTTTGGTGTCACAATGTTGATGACACGAAATAAGCATTTAACCATACGGGAACATTGGTCCACAGACCCACTTTTAAATAGCCCAATTTTTGGCAAGACTATGTCAAGGGACCGGTATGAACTGATTTTAAATATGTTACATTTTTCTAATAACAATATAACAAATAGTGGTTACAAATTGCGTAAAATAAGATTATTGGTTGATCATACTCGCAAAGTTTTTACAAGTGTCATGCTGCCTCACAAAAACTTGTGTATCGATGAGAGCATAGTTGTTTTCAAAGGTCGTCTTATGATAAAACAATACATCCCTTCCAAACGTTACAGATTCGGCATTAAATTATTTGTTTTATGTAATGTTGAAACCGGTTGTGTGTTAGATCTAATTGTGTATTGCGGTGATGGAACATAAATAATTTATGATAAATCGTTGGGTATATCGGGTGCAGTTATCAAAACGCTTCTCAATGACTATCTTGGAAAAGGACACCACTTGTGGTGTGATAACTGGTACACAAGCCCACAATTATTTAAGTTTTTACATGACAATAAAACAAATGCATGTGGAACCGTTCGAAAATCTCGTAAAGGTATGCCCAACTTCAAAAAAACCAAGAAAGGAGACATTGATTCTCAACATTGTGGACCCTTGTTGGCTATAAAATGGCACGATAAGAGAGACATTCATATGCTGACAACAATTCATAGTGACAGATTTATTTCAACAGAGAAATTAAATTATAAAACTGGCGAACAGGTAAAAAAACCTGAGTGCATTGTGGATTACAATAAAAATATGGGTAGTGTGGACAAAACCGATATGATGCTTAGTAGTTTAAATTGCCTTCGAAAAACTTTAAAATGGTATAGAAAGCTGGCTTTTCATTTTGTTGATCTATACATGCTAAATTCATATTTTATTTACAAGCATACAACCGGAAAAACAATAGGTTTAGCGGAATTTCATTTAGCAGTTATAAGACAAATATTTGAAAAATATAAACTAGCATCAAAATTGTCCCATTCATCTCCGTCCACTAGCAATCCACTACATCTTGGTTTATCGGGTTCAATAATAGCCGCACACAGTCCTAAAGAAATTCCAGGAACTGAAAACTGTGCGGAACCTTCTCTTCGATGCTATGAATGCGCTCATAAACATAAATTAAGGAAAATATCTAGATATGTGTGTGGTGAGTGCAATGTGAGTCTGTGTGTAACATGTTTTGGACCATTTCACGCCAGCAAACACTTTCCACAGTAGAAATATTATTATTGCAGTGTACTTATCGTTATAAATCTTTTCGTCAAAATCCAAAAACATAGTGTATAGTGTCAGCTAAAAAATGCATCGGCGCACAGTTCGACAGTACTCAGATTCGGGATAATGGTGAGTCATAGTTTTATGTAGATACAATATAAATTTATTGACGTAAAACACCGCCGCCTGTGGGACACACGAAAGATACTCGAGCCATCGCCGTAAAAAGGTTAAACAATAACACCTTTTTCAGTCTTTAAACAAAATTATAATTACTTTTCTAGATTAATTTCTCACGTATGTACTAACAATTACTACATATGATACACAATATGTAATGTTAAGGTAAATAGAAGGATTCATATGAAAATATACTCTCAAGACCCTGAATTTTATTACCGTCCTCAATATTAAGACAATATTAATCAAATACAAAATAGCTCACTAAGCTGACATAACAGTATTGAATGAGACAAATAAAGTAAAAACTAATATTAACATCAGATTTATTACCTAATTATCATGGTATATACGTACAGTGTTTTTTAATTGAAAAGGCAAATACAGTTAACTGTTTGATTTACTTAATTGTAGCATTATGTAATATATAATTAATTAACCCACATTATAAATACTATTTTCCAAAAGATCATATTTATTAAAAATATCTCTGCATCCTTTAATCAACGAATCTCTCCATCCAGTTTTGAAAAAGTATGTAAATTTCAGTAGTACCTCAAGTTTACCGATTAAGCACTTTTCAAACATTGACCTAAGACTAAGTACAAGAATATCTGATATTTCAATGTTTAATAGAGTAATAAATGATCGGATAAAGGATAACTGTTTGAATTCAATGAATGTCATAAGTCGAATGAAAAAAGGGGTCTTCGGATGTTTTGGTCACATAGAGAGAGAATGTGTTGCGAAAAACTTCCGAATCAAATATACATTTGGAAATTAAAGGAGAGCGAGGAAAAAGAGGTAGACCTTAAAAATGAGTAGAAGGAGATAGTTGGACAAAGTCTAACTGAGGGAAAGGTAAAGAGTATGAGAAACAGGATATGATATGTGATCGATTAAATGTATGGATGTAGGTGAGGCGAGAGCTATCTGTGCATGGGTTGAAAGGCGTGAAAAGCCTTTTTGGGATAAGCATATATCTGTCATATATGCTTATGGTATGAACATATACTCCCAAAAAGGCATGGCTTAATGGTATGAACATATATCATATACATATAATACTTAATAACCACATGTTTTTCTTAAAAATATGATGGGAATATAACTCGCTGTTGTACTTTAAAATTCCCATTTCACTCCACGTAAACAATAGAAATTGACGACATTTCTCTGTGATGGCACTCAGTTGTCAGTTAACAGCGTCTGCAGGTCCTGGTAATGATAATCATCTCATTTGAATTGGTAACTGGGACCGCAGATGCGATTTTATTCCTCCGAATTTATATCTCCATTTCGATCGCTTTCTCGGTTGACAATTTGGCAGGCGGACAGAAGAGCGTAATGAAATTACCTCGCGGGAATGAATTTGAATTTGAAAATAATTCCTTGTATTTTAACGCCACGTCACACGGCAGTTGACGTTGAGTGTCAGCTAAGCCTACCTCTTGTACCTGAATCCTACCTTCTGTCGTGGGTTTGGAGTCTTGATTTATTGGTGATTCGGTGATGTAAAGTGGTATTTCATTTTGTGGTATGATATTTTGGATAAAATGGGCTTTTGTACAAAAAAATCAAGCCAAAACTGTGTTATGGGATGTACTCGTATTTTAGTTTAAATTTAACCGTTAAATAATAAATGGTACGCAAAATTATGGCTCATATATTTTTTTGAAAGTTTATACGAAATTCGCAGTTTTTTTCAGATGAAGAATCGAAAACAATGCTCATTTTTTCTCTATCACATATCAATTTTCACAGCTTGCGTTGTCAATTTTATCTAAGTAAATGTAGCCTTATTGAATTTAATATGGAAAATTGATCAAACAAAACATGTTCTGTGATAAATACTGCATATACTCGTATTTATTACAAAAACTATTAGATTACCGTGATTGGCATACATAAGTGTTGTTTTATGAATTTTGGAATCCACCATTTCAGCATACAAAAAAAAACATAAAAGAGAACCTTTGGCAAATAAGTTTTTTCACCGCGATTCTGAATTATTATTATTCTCATTATAAATTATATTTATATTGTTATAAAAAATACTGAAAATTACTTACAAAAACTTTTCATAATTACCATTATGGGATTCTACAAAAGAAATCTGGAAATACATATTTAATATAAGTTAACATTTCTTTCCCGACTGGGTAATTTTATCATACTACGAGTATTTATAAGATGTACTCGTATTTGATATTCCAATTAAACAAAACATTTATTAGATTTCGTGGATTATATAAATGAAATAAACAGTATGTTTTAAAATAAATAAATATTAGAAAATGAATAAGATATAGAAATATAACAACGATTATTTGATTGTTAGGTATTCTTTGACCAGGTTATGTATTTTGACGTAACTAAGCAAAACAGTTCTAACCAATATTTATTTTATTCTGGAATAAAAACGAGAATACCTCAGAGCTTCGTATGTACTTCTATGTTACAAAAAACGTTGAGACGTTATTTCATCATAAACAATCCGTTTAAAAATAAAAAAAAGTTTATTATATTATAATTATATCTTTTGACCTTTTGGTTCAAAGATTAACATAGTTTTGTAGTAATATTAATGTAATTCAATTTAAAATTGCTATCGAGTATCTCAGTTAAACACGTCCCCATGACATAAGTTCCTCTGGTAACAAAACTAGTACGCGCTAGATGTATATGAGTGGTCTCTTCACGGTGACGAACTGCAAGTTGCGTGCCTACTTCAATAGTTGTAAACTTGAAGGCTTCGTGAATGGAACCGAAGACCAAGTTGTCAATTCAATCACATAATCAATTTTGATACGTTGAAGGGTGCCATACAAATTATTGAAACAGTGAATATATACCACAGTAATTTACCGGACTCCGAAATCAACTTTATGGTTTTTTTTAATCCATATTATTAAGAATTTATTTTCATTATTTTATTTCGTTTTGAACCTAAGAACCTTAAGATGTTTCCATTTAAAAAGACAAAATATGATATACCTTCTGACAGGTTAGCTTATGAGCTCTGTTGTATTTTGATATTTTATATTCTTTCTTAGAAATAAGAAAAAAGAACATATTATTTTGTATATTATCTTTTCTTATTTACTTCTAATATTTCAGCAATTAAGAATTGGGCGTGGGTTAAACTGCGTTATAATTTATATATAGAAAAATCTCCGAATTTGCGATGGCGGAATTTCTGAGATATGTCTGAAATGAAATTCTTCGTATTTGTTTTTTAATTTATTTTTTAATGTAGAAAAAGTGAGGTATTTGAATAACATTTTTGTTAACTTGCTGACGTTTATATAACAAGAGAAGTTATGCTAAGTAATTGTGATGTTTTGTTCTTCTTTTTGTGACATTGAACGAAATTGAAATTTATCAAATAAAAATACTAATTTTATATCTTAAATAAACTATTTAGCACTGTAAATAAAGGGACATACTCGTAAGTTTGTAATGAGCATTCTCATATTGGTTGATATAAGATAATTCGTCATAAGTAGATTTTCATAAAACATGTGATACATATCGGCATTTAAAAAATATACTATCCAACGGTTCCTCGCTGATGCCACATTCGCATATGCCAGAATATAAAACTTTGATCTTTTTCAAATGTTCGATTGTAGAATAATGTCCAATATGTATTCTACATATTGCTGATGACGAATCCTTGTCTAGTATATAACTAAACCTAGGGCTGAAATGCACTTTCGGCTGCAATGTTTTACATTATTTTCCCTTTGTTTTCAATAAATATATTAACAATACAAATTGACAATCAAAATTGACTGACAATAAAATAAACTATTTGTAGAAAACCAGTTTTTATAATTTTGGTTCACCGAAAGCGCTGTTTCGTCTTGATAGTGCTGTGCTGTTCACCTGGATAAGCACGAGTTGAAAATATAATACTTCAATTTTCATTGATTGCATGAATAGACAGCTGCGTAGCGTATGTGCCATGTATGCACAGACAATGTTCGAAAACATTTAAACATTTTTTTTAATAAAAATCGATAATTGTGTGGTTCTGTATTCATCGCCGTGTTTGGTTTGATCGAATCGAAAGTGTTGGCAAAAGTTGTATTTTATTACTTGTGGAAAAGGTTTGTGTGAGCTCTTGAGTGGGGTGTTTTTTATTGTTTTATATTTATATTTTTGTTTTTTTTTATTTTTATGATTATGTGCGGTACATTCTAGGGTGAATGTTTTTGGTCTGTCTGGAGTGATGAAGTGTGGAGTTTGATTTCGCGTGATGTATACATGTGTAATTGAGTGTCACTGTTTTTCAGGTTGATAAGAATGTACAGCGGGGTTTTATATAATAAAAAAATCGGAAAAAAGTATCGATTTATTTTTTCATGCTATATATCCTCAGTGAGATATAGGCAAAAGCCTAGTTTACTGGGGACATGACAATTGAAAAGCAACAAACCCAGATCCATTTAAATTGTGTGTCCAAATCAATTACCTGTTGTTTTTTCATAAATTGTGTATATTTCTTGTCATGTGTAAAATAAATAAATACAATTACGCTGTTGTTGTATACAGTACAACCTGCCGTACTTATCACCATGTGACATTCTTCTCCAACCAACAAGAAATATGTTAAAGGGGCCTTAAGTTAAAACTAGACTGGAATAATAAAGAAAAAATCTGGATCGGATCCAAGTTTAGATCATCATCAATCATCTTACCAACTAGACCACGTATTCGTAGCCAGGTTATTCAGAGAAAGCAAAAGCAGACTGCTTACATTCTCCCAGCTGAAATCCATTTAACCCAGTCGCAGTTAGAAAATTACATCCCGTCACATATTTACTCTGAAATTCGATTGAATATGTTTTTCGTCGTCTAATTTTCGCGTCTGTGTATTGACTCATCAACGTGAATCGTGAGGCGTCTGTAACTAAACTTGAAACTAGAAATTTGCTGGGTGTATTGTTTGCCAAGTTTTTGGAAATGGTTAACATTTTTTCCGTGCTCCACTCCATTTCAAGTGAAATGCTCGTTATTTATTTAGACGGCGGCTTAAACACTCTTGTTTGAAAGGATCTCTCGCCACTTCCCAATTTTTACAACTAGCGCCTAGAATGTTCTCTTCCTGGCATTGTTTGTGAATGGGTTAATAAAAAAGCTTCGTTGTTACTTTTGAGTGAAAGAATCTTATGTATTCAAATAGAAAAACCATACTAAAAAGAAGCTAATCTATCTCTTTTTATGGGATCTTTTCCGGAGCAAACACTTGGACACTTTTGTGTTTGCTCGCCAACTTCTCTTTTCTCAAAACGGAAGTGTACTTGTTTGTGTTTCACAAATCACAATATCCAAGATTGTTTTCTTTTTGTTATCTTTAAGAGTTATTTTGAAGTTTTCATTAAGGCGTCTTTTGTTTAATTAAGCAATTTAAAATCTTTGGACGAGACATTTGCATACGATTCCCTTTTATTATTTCTCAAACCAAAATCCTGAATTAATTCAAAACACAGCTTGGCTTTAGAACAATAAGCATCACATAAAAAATCGTGCATTCAAATTAATATTTTTATTTGACATTAGGGTAAACGCAAAAAGATTATTTTCTTCTTTCCGCTTTTGTGAGAATTTGTTTAAAAGTTAATGAATATTCAATTATCAAATTCATATAAAAAAATACTTTGAAAAGACTGCTGCATGGTACATTTAGGACGATATATTTTTTTAAACTATCTTTTAAATCTATTTTTATTATCCTTGGTAAAAAATATCTTGCTTAATTTATCGTAATCATATTATTATTATTATTATTTGCATTTAAACCATCCACGCATGCTAAGTTAGATTTATAAATTCTTACCCTTCACTGATTTTTATATTTAACCATTCTAGGGATGGGAATAACGGTTCATTTAAATATGTTGAATTATTATGGTCTGGGTGCTTTGAATATTGCGTATAACGTATTCATGTAAAAATTTCAAAACCCTTTGTATTTATGCGGAAAAACACCATTGTTTGTAGAAAAAAAAACTATTGTTTGTCTAGATTTTTTTTTCGGTTACATTTATTCATTTCTTCAGCGCCATTTACTCTACAAAAATCATACCAAGGTCGTCTTCGTTATTATGAAACGTTTTTCAAAAAATATTTTTCTGTCATCAAAAAACTGGATGATTCTATACCATCACCATGTTTACTCTCCAGAAGCAACCACTTGTATGTTACATACGTGTATACAGCTGTTCCTTTCACTCAACGATAACGCTTCAAATAAAAGTGATAATGATGAAGGACTTCTCGCGGTAGACGGCCGAAAGACGGCATCTAAAGAGACTCTCCGCTATCGCATTAACGGTTTAATCGTGTAAATAAAAAAAATATTTAAACACGCTTTGTAAAAAAACACCTCAAGTTAATTTCAATTGACAAAACTACAATCCTTTTTTATTGAATGCTTATGACGTTAATGTGAAAAAAATCGGTAGAGTAATTTTTTAAATTTATATATCAGATCTGTTTAGCTTAACATAATGGTTAGATGATGCTTTTGTGTGGTGAAACAGGCCTGTTAAGTGAAAAATTATCAAGTTAAAAAATGAATTCAACAATATATCATAAATGCCAATGTTTCGTATATATCTTCTTATTATTAGAAAAGCTATTCCGTCGAGAATATGCAATTTACTTAATGGGGCTGAATTAAGGCAACCCGTGATCAGATAACATGTTTCGTTCATATATTTGATTAAATATACACGTATCATACTATAAAACACTCAGACTGAGAAGTTGATACAGATGTGTGGATAAACACGATGTGATAAAGAAAACATTGTTTAACTCTTATGAAGTTCGTGAAAATCTTTGCGTGTACATGATTTTAATTCCGCGAGTATTTTGAAGATTCGTTCACGATGAACCGTTCATTAATACTCGCTCAACTCTAATCCGAGCCACTTCTCTCAATGCGCTTTCATCGTTAAACTATACTCAAATGTGAACGTGTACTTACCGCTGAATGGATGTGACTGAATAAATCCCCCTGACCGTTCATTCTGCAGTAATTTAAATTCGCTGAACTCTGACTCCGTGGCCGGTTTGTATATTTTAGTGCTTTTTTTTTCAAAAGTTAGTTTCCTGCTCACTGAAATGGTGAAATTCGAGAGGATTTCGACATTTGGCAATAAAAAAATTCCGTTTTGGCGATCATGAGAGCGTCGGATATTGTCTGGCCGTTTTAAATCACCGGTGATGATATTTGAATTTAAATACCTACTCTTCTCACGCGAAAATCGGTTCAATACAACGCATTTTACTGAAAATAAACAAAATATTTTATCGAATTTCTCGAAATTCATATCCTGTACTTAAACGTATTTTTTTTATTCAGTTACTGATTATTTGCCTTATTTTGATACGTATAAATATGATTTTAGGAATATCATATAACAACCTCCGTGGCTTAGTTGGTAAAACGCCTGTCTTTCAAACTGAGGGTAAGCTCGATTCCTTTTGGTACCAATTTTTTTAATGGAATGGTTGACGGAATAGTTTGAAGAGATTACTGCATTGGAATTGACCCGACAGGTTGTACAACGGAAGTATAATGCAGTACGGTAAAATAACTTCACAATCAATATGATACTTCAATGTACAAATAATTTAAGGAATTTTTTGTGATCTTGTCAATTTATTATAATAGGTTAGTCAAAAAGTTTTGAAAGCGACATCTATGGAGCAGTAGAAAAACCAAAATTTCTACGCCATTTTAATATTTCATCTTTCATAAGAACGTACTCAAAATTTCATTTCGAACTGTCAATTCATTCTTTGTTTACAAGCCATTTGAAGTTGACGTGTCAGTGTATTTTTTAACAATGGAAAAATCCGAATATCGTGCAGTGATTAAATTCTTTGTTTTGGAAGGTTTATCGGCTACTGAGATCCATGCAAAGATGGTGAAAGTATTAAAGGAGTCTTCTCCTTCATTTCCAACCGTTCACCGATGGGTTTTGGAGTTTAAGCGTGGCCGTACAAGCGTTGAAGACGATCCACGCTCAGGACGTCCAAAAAGTGCATCAACACCAGAAATCATAGCGAAAATACAGGATATGGTTTTGGAAGATCATCGATCGACTGTGGATGTGATAGCTGACACCATAGGCATCTCACATGGAACAACATGGCGTATTTTGGCTGAAGTTTTGGGTTTCAAAAAACTGTGTGCACAATGGGTGCCGCATTTGCTAACAATGCAACAAAAACACGTTCGAATGCGACTTTCTGAGCAACATTTGGAGCAATTTCGAAAGGATAAAAAGGATTTTCTGCGTCGATTCATCACTATGGATGAGACATGGGTCTACCACCATGATCCTGAATCAAAACAAGAGGCTAAGGAGTGGTGTGAACCAGGCACTTTGGCTCCGAAGCGAGTTCGTGTCCAGAAATCGGCCAAGAAGGTGTTAGCGTCAGTTTGTTGGGATGCAAAAGGAATTTTATTGATAGATTATCCTCCAAACTGGTAAGACAATCAACTTTGATTATTATTGTGACCTTTTGGACCAGTTGGATGAAAAAAATTGTGAAAAAAGACCCGGTTTGCAGAAGAAAAAAATCATTTTTCATCAAGACAATGCACCTGCTCACACAGCTCAAAAAACCATCTCGAAAATCAGTGAATTGGGGTACGAATTGTTGCAGCATCCACCCTATTCGCCAGATTTAGCTTAGCTTCAGATTTTCTCACACCTCAAAAAATTCCTTCGTGGAAAGCATTTTTCATCAAACGAAGAGGTTATAACCGTCGTAGAGGAGTATTTTGCAGGCCTTCCAGAAAGTCACTTCCGTGATGGGACAACAAAGTTGGAAGATCGTTGGACCAAGTGTATTGATCTTATGGGAGACTATACTGAGCAATAAAAGTGATTTCCCCCCAAAAAAAATGTATTTTCATTTCCGCTTTCAAAACTTTTTGACTAACCTAGTATTTCTCCCCAAGAATATTTTGAATTCATCAAGAATATATTAAAAAATATGAATGATAAGTGTTTATATTTGCACGCAATATATTTTTTACTAAATAAATAAAATCCGAGGAAAACGTGGTCTGATCAAATGGGCCAAACTTTTAAAGAAGGATTGTATGAACAATGGAAGATTGTGAATGACGAAATGTATGAATGTGTAGGAGGCAAAAGTTGTGTGCTTGGATAGAAAAGTTTGGAGATCTGTTCTCTCTGCCTACCTCGCAAGGGACTAGGTGCGATGATACATGTGAACTAAATAAATATACAGGGTATCGCAAAAAAATATATCCACATTTTTTGCCGTGCCGTTTACCTGAACTTGACGCAGAAATTTGTCATACTGCGCATTCGTGAAGAGTTTAGGAATGAGGGCTCTTATTTCCAGTAGGATGATGTACATCCCCACTACCGTTGTGATGTGACAGCCTATCTTGAAGAAAATTTGCTAAATAGATGGATTGGGTGTATAGCTAGCATTGAATACCCACCGCGCTCCCTAAACCTCACGCCAATAGACTTTTTTGAATGAAGATTCATCAAGAATAAATTTATGGCACAAAACCTACAACGATTAATGAATTGAGAGCAACCATTGAACGAGAATGCAGCCAAATAACAAAAAGAGTGGTTCGTGAAGTTTGTGATGCCACGTTATCAGCAATGCATGCCAGAAAAGCCATAGTTAGAGTATTTGCGAACAGTGAAAAAACAAATACGTTTATCTTCTTTAATTTGAAGTTTTAATATTACATATAGCTTAATAAATATTAAATTTTTAATCAGTTGGAATGGGTGTATGATTTTTTGAGACATTTGTATGCACAAAGTACACTCGAGATTAAACTTATTATATTTTCAGTGATTACAATCACTTAGTGTTAAATGTACTTAATTAATCCTTTTAATCCCACGGGGCCGATTATCGGCCCCAACTGGTGTATGCGAAAAATCCCACGACGCCGATCATCGGCCTCAAAGTTTTCATACAAGTTTTTATGTTGAATAAAAATATTTTTTTTTATGAAATATGAAAATTACTTATTATTTTACACTCTACACGGAGGTCTCCACAAAAAATAGGTTTTAAAACTAAATATTAACTGAGGTAAAAAAATGAAATATAAACTACTGTTTTTTTGCCAAAAAATGCTTGGGATTTTTCGCACATTTTATGCAAAATATGCTGGGATTAAAAGGGTTTTAATGTTAATATTGATTTTCCATCTCTCTGAACCTGAAAATTGAATAAATAAGCTTAAATTAGTATCGTATACAAACAACTATTAGTATGTGGTAAATAAAACACCCTTGAAACATTTAGTGAAATAAATAGTTTCTTATTTAATAAATGCGCTTAAATAAGTATCTTATACAAACAACTATTAGTGGTAAATTAACAACTCTTGAAAGATTTAATCAAATAAATAGTTACTTATTTTTCTTGGATAGAAACTTGTTTTTTTATTATTTTTGCTTCTTCATCTCATGTTTTTCGTTTCATTTTGTTTCACTACCACGATACCAGGATGTCGGCGTTGGACTGCCGTTCTATCATAAAAGTGATTGATTACTTTCCTGTCGAAAGAAAATCAATTTGTCATTCTTCGGTATTGACAGCCGCTACACTACAACCAAAAATACACCCTAATAACACAGGTTTCATTGAAATAATGAATTTTAATAAATGACAACGAAAATCTGGAATATCATTCTATGGTTTTCAAATTTATTAGTCATTTTTTTAACCAATAATATGCGTATAAAGTCAGAAATATTTTAAAATATTGCAGTAAATATTGATTTACTTTATTCTTGATCTTCAGAATGTCATTACGCGTATCATCATCCCATTAGTTCCATCGCTGTTCATATTATGGACAATGCTGTTGAGAAATATATTATCACCAGCGACCATTACGTCTTAAGTTGAAGTTCTGACCATTGAAGTTAAGACGGAATGGTCGCTGGTGAAAATCTAGACCAAAATGATACACACACCCAAGACTTCAACGGTGGACCAGGTGCTTAATATACAATTAACTACGGCTGGATAAACGGACGAAAATATTAGCAGATTTTGATACTGTGGATTTAAGAAAATACCACAACACTCATTTTTAATTATTACAAATAAAACATTACTTTTCAATATTTCTCTTCAAATCTCTCACATAATTTATTTATCTTCTTCTGCGTTTGCCTCTCACATGCAGCGTGTCTTCTTTAACCTGGTCATAGGGTCCGTTTTGAGGTTGTGTAGCTTCTACACACTTCCAGAAAATGCGTACAGTGGGTAGCTGTGTACGATTTGGTCCATAGTCCCGATTTCCTCGCACTCGAGATAGGTGACCCTGGTAGGCCTCACTTGTGCATGTAATGTGGAGTGCGGTCAACTGTACGGCAATTCGGTTTACTTATCAAACTCTGTAATTTATTCTTATCCTAGGATAACACTACTATGTCATCAACATATATAGTATATATTCCCATTCTACATTTGTAAACCATCCACTGACTTCTGTAGTTCCTTCATATATGAATGTATTTTGTAAATATTAAACAACCAAGGTACCATAACACATCCTTAGCTTTTATAATATTAAACCACTCAGCCAAGACACCGTTCACTCTAATACTCGTACATGCTATACTTTCGGTATATGATGGCGCTATACCATGTTTTAGTTTACATTTAACACCATATCCATTCAATTTACTCTATAGCTTGCCGCTCATCACACGGTCATTTGCTTTTTCCATTTGCTACAAACAATTTTTTGCCATACATTATTCCACAAGCATATGCAACAAGAAAGTCAGACCAACGCATCCTTTTCCACTTAAAAATTCACCCTGAAAATCTCACACTTTCATTTCAGTATTTTTTTTCCATTCTTTAAATCATTATTTTTCCGTACAGTTTACTTACTACACTCAGTAATCTAGTAGCTCTGTAACTTCCACACTTCATAAATGTTATTTCATAAGTTACTTAATTTATAAATGTATTATAAATCACAAAAAAGTTCAAAATTAATAACCATGACCCTACTCATTAGAAATCTGCCAGTATTAAAGTTTTAATTAAAGTATAGAGATAAAAACAAGATTAGATATAAACAAAGATGCCTTTGAAATAGATTTAATTAAGGGCCAGGAAATCGGAGACTTTTATTTCACATTACCACGCTCATATCTGGTTGCTTCTATTGTTTCTAGAAGACTGAATAAGACACATTTAATTTAATTAATGTAATGGAAGAAGATGGATGACTACTTAAATATTTGCTGAAATATAACTCCTAATACTTAACCTATTTTTTTACCATTACTTGGAAATGGTCATATATTTACTGCCCTTTAGATTGAACATAATAATTTGTTAAACGGATGGCTGATAAAAGACTGATCAAATAAAATATATATGTAATGCAATCATAAATGAGAGTCGCGGTAGAGGACGACCGAAAAAGCATGGTTGAATCAAATTATGTCAATGATTAAAAAAAAAAGAAAATGTAAGGAGTAAGAGAAACAGAAGGAGCTGTATACGTAGATGTATGGATGTGGAGGATGCAAAGAAAGTAGTCTTTGCTGTATGCTTGCTCCAACACGGATATGTCGCGATGGTATGTATTTATTTGGGAACAGAGTCATATATTTACTTTTTAGACTAGATCAAATGTAATCATTTCTTAGGATCGATTTTTTAAGGCGAGGATTTTTTTGATACGAGTATATCTTGATTGGATGCTGATATATTATTCGTTACCATTCAGTGACATTGAACCACCCCAAATTTTCTTGATGACTTGTAAAAAAATAACGGTTTTTAATTTCCTGCTACTCTTCATATTATCCTTCAAACTCAGCTTTATATGATGTCCTGACTATATTAAATATTTTCAGCGACACAAAAGCTCTATTGAAAACTTATACTTTTTCGCCCTATTTGGCTTGACTTTGTTAAGATGGCCGTTCTGAAATTTCGACTTAAAAAATGGATACTTATTTTATAAAAAAATATAATATTCATTCGTTGACACAGAATTTTATTTATTATTTTTGTTGTCTTACACGCGGTATTTTCTTTATCAATCTGACATTCATCTCTTTTATTTTAATATGTATACAAAAGACGTCTATCTTCCAACCCGGGAGTTACGGGTTCGATTCCCGAAGGAACCCAATTTATTTTTAAAAAAAAAGTGCCCTAGTCCGGTTTTCACTTAAGCCCTATTTAACATCGTTTTGGTTGATTGAAAGAGATTACAAAATTGTAATGAACCCGCCGGGTTTCACTGTGTATATTGAAACCGTAAAAGATAACCTGCGCTGCCTGGTTGGTAAGATATCTTCTAACTCGGGGTTGCGGGTTCTATTCTTGTTGGTATCCAGTTTTTTTTTAAACGGTCCCAATCAGATTTCCCCTTAAGGTTGTTTAACACCTTTCTGGTTGACTGGAATGAGATTGCCACATAGCAATCATTCCGCTAGGTTAATTTATTTGTTTAAACTTCATTGTTAAGCAATTTGTGCGGACTTATTACCAGGCGGCAGTCTCTTCCAACCAACTAGACAAAGTAAATAAAGGAAGTTCCATGATCTCTAAAAATATTCCAATCATTACACATATGTACGAAATTTATTAACAGTATACGTAGTAAAAAAGTGAGATATCAATTAAAAGAAACATGAAAGGATGGTGGAGAGGACAGGAAATTCAAGAATCTGGTTGTGTACTATACAGCAAAAGTGTTATACATTACAAAAAATACAATGGAAGTACATTAGAATATATATAATTCTTTAAAAGGACAATCTTAAATTATTTTTTTTAATTCATAAACTGATATAAATGAAGAATGTAAGTAAAATTTAACATCTTATTAGTCCGAAGATGAAGAATTAGTTTTAACTGAAAGAATTATGTTGTTTAGAGATATGTGTACAACTTAAACAATAAGTGCAAAGCGTACATGGAAGTTGTATACCGAAGAAAACATGGCTGGATTAAGTGAACCAGATTTGGAAAAAAGTAAAATGAAAAGTATGAATACTATAAAATTGTACATGAGATATATGAACATGAAGGAGGTGGTAAATTGTATGTTTGTATGGAAAAGTATAGAGACATCCCCAAATATACAAAAAAAGTATGGAGAATTCTCTCTGCGTATCCCTCAAGGCACACGGCATGATGATATGTATATATGTACGCAAAACAATGAAAAAATATATTTATTTTTATTTGATAGAAGTCTCATAAGAAAGTAACAGTGTTCATCTTATCCTGTCAGTGTCAGTGTTCATCTTATCCTACGTACCAGTGTTCATCTTATTCACAGTTCTGTTTTATTAACAGATTAGTGAAAGTGCTATAGTGTTGGTGGAGAGACAGAAAATACTCATCTTCCGTCAATTTAGCCATCATCCTCCTAAACTCTAACAGTGTTGAACCAAATTTGTTCACGTTTAAGTTAGTTACCGTATTGTACGCTCACTACTAAGGTAATGAAAACTTGTGGTATTTCTAAATTGAACTATGCAAAACAAATCAGGACTTTTAAGAGAATTTCTGATCCTACAAAAGCTATCCATCACTTGTAAAGTACTATGGATAATCCCTTCGACTTCTAAAATTAATGCTTATGCAGTCTTATAATTAATCATTAATCAAACATACTATGCTCGTTAAGGAGCTGCAGTTAGTGTTCATGCATCCATTACTAATCCATAAATTAATTCTGTAAGGCAAACGTTGAGAACGTTCCGATCCTCTAAATTAGCGGTTTTAGGTCCATCGATCGATACAAATTCAATCCGGACCGCCAACTCATCGAAACTATGCAGTTGCATTACCACCGGGAACCAACTAATCGAGAATGATTATTTTGTAGGCCAAATCTGAATTGATTATACACAGTCAGTCCAGTGGGAAAGATGACTGACGGAAAATGAAATACAAGACATTGTTTATTTTTAGTTTACATTACCTTTTATTCAAAATACACTCCTTTTGAGTCAATAGTTGTAAAATTTTCTGAAGCGTTTCTGAAATTCATTCTTCTCAAGCCTTCTGGATGTCTGGAATCGTCTCGAAACACTTTTCTTTCATCGCTAATTTCAGTTTCGGAAATAGCCAGAAGTCGCATGGAGCCAAATCAGGCGAATCCGGGGGGTCATCGAGACTTTTGCTTTTGTGCGCCGGTACATTGTCGTGCAACCAAGGCCATGCCATTGTTTACGGTATTCGAGTCAAACTCGAAGAATCCTGGCCCATAAACGATTTAAAACACCCAAATACACAGCGGGGTTCATAATTTGACCTTCTGGCGTGAATTCCTTATGAATAATTTCTTTGCAATCAAAGAAAACGGTGAGCCCTTGATTCAGCTCTTCTGCATGCGCACTTTTTTTCGGTTTCGGAGATTGTAGACCCTTCCATTCCGAGCTCTGGCGCTTTGTAAGTACCTCATACTGAAAGCACCATGTTTCATCACCTGTTACAATGCTTGACATGAAGTCTTGATCCATATCAGCCGCTCTTTTCATGTCTCTACAGTGATCCACTCTGCAAACTTTTTGATAGTCAGGTAGTGTGTGCGGTACAAAGCGTGGATCATTTCAAAAGTTTCTGTGGCACTTTTACCCAATTTTAAACAAAATTTAATGTTGGCACGTTGCTCCATTGTTTCTTTTCTGACCTAGACTCTGAAGGTACTGTCTATTGTTACGTTTTTACGAATGATCCAGCGATGCCAACACTTTTAAACTTTTATTGAAGATAGTCGAAATGTGTCGCGGGTCAACTTATATATTCATCCATAGATGGCGCTTGTAGTTACGCGAAAATAAAATCAGTCACCTTTCCCATTGGGCAGATTGTGTATAAGCACTTATTTGACTTGCCGAAAGCTATGTGTGGTAATCATTTTAAACCACAAATTTTAAGACTAGTGAAAATCAAACTAGATTAGTTTAAAAAATTGACATTTTGGACACATGTCTTCCGATCCAGGATCGGAAGGTAAGTTTATGGCCACGTAAAAGATGGAGTCCATAGCTTTGACAACTTTGATGGAATATTTTTTCAAAATAGCATTTTACCATAAAATACATATATTACTGACTTAATTAACCGTTGGCATGCTTATTCGATATTCCTAGTTAACAAAAAAAAAATATGCATTTTGATATTCTTTTTTGCATAAATACGTTCGAATGTTAATGTTGGCAACTCGTTTTGTCTGAAAGGGCACTATTCGACTTCAGTCAGATGTGGAATGCAACTACGTAAAGTTAATTTATTTTCTTTTAAAAATAACAGATATGACAAAAGTCATAGGTATCCTTATACCCCCGAATACTAGGCGGCAAAAATGCTTGTGTCATTCGAGGGGAGTAACACAGTGCGGGGTTCGAACTGACGACCTTCCGCACGGAAGTCTAGTGCGGTACCGCGCGGCCATGCACCTCACTAAAATTAAAATTTTGTTTGTCATAAATGTTTTTTTAGTACAGTGTCGAGTGCTGTTCGTTTATGATGATGCTAATTTAGTTTTAGGTTCCGTAAGGTACTCGAATGTCACCTTAATGATAAGAACTGTTTTTAATATTTTTTTGAAAGCCTCTATAGAATTAGAAATTCCAGAAACATAGAGTTACTGCTAAAATTTAAGAACTCATTCCTACCAGTCGTCATCTCCATGACAGAGGGTTGTGTCGCACATAGTGGAGTAAGTAACGTCCTTGATCTGGTCTGTCCAACGTAAGGGGGCGCGGCCTCTTGCTCTTCTACAAGAAAAATTACCCAACATGCCAGTCTTTTCGAGACTTGTATCATTGTGTCTTGATATGTGTTCGAAAAAACACAAAACCCTTTGTTGACAGATTGTCGAAAAACAAGTATTTATGTATAGTATATGAAGTTTCAGTAATACCGACTCGTTTGTTCTCCTTTCCGTCCAAGATATTCGCAGCATTTGTCTCCAGCACCACATCTCGAAACACTGATCCTCCTATATATACTAAGAACTATTACTAAAATCAAAATTACATTGAAACGAACAAAATCGTTAAAATCATCATCCACCGTACCTGTACCTGCCGATGTATACTGGTCTCCATCATTCCTATGGATCTTCAAATCGCTGTAGAAGAATACTTAAATCTGAAGATTTGAAACATTTTCTCCCCAAAGATAAAGTAATGGATATATTAAAGGCATCAGAGATTATGTATACAAGAACAAATAATTTTTATAAATGCAAACTTTACTTGAACATTTTATTCGATTGACATTTGATTCTTCTTAATGAGACTCGCTTAGTTGTTACACTAAAATGCTTGAAATTCAAGTAATCCAAAAAATGCGAGATCGACTGATCCACATTGACATTAGAAGTTTTGTTTCATGAGACGCATTCCTTTTATTAGTCCATTGTTATTTTGTAACATTAAATAAGGAGAACTTATTGCCATTCGACTATTTATCTGAACCATCCATAAATATATATCTATAAACTCAGCCTGGGGCTATTTACGAGTATATGGTAACCATTGAGAACCAAACCAGAAACCCCTGAGTGATACACTAGCGTTTTATCGTTAAAACCGATCACCCCAAGAGAGATCCAACAATTAATGTAACTATGCGCCTATACATACAGACATACAAATATATCATGCCGTGCCCATTGCGGGTAAAGCAGAGATAACAGGCCTCTAAGCACAAAACTTTCGTCTCCTCCACTTTCATTAGAGTACGTCTCACAATGCGCAAACTTCTATTATGCATACGTCTCACTTTACCTTGTTTCAAAATTTGGTCAATTTAATTCAGCCATTTTCCTCAATCTACCTCTTTATTCGCTTGGTCATTCTTTCATCAATCATAATCTCATGTTCTACCATCTTAAAGCTCCTTTCTGCGACATCTTGCTAAACAATTGATTCGCATGAATAAATGCCTCTGACACATATAGGGAAATGAACCTGAGATGGCTTGATACTTTTGGTACTTAATCCTTGTGGTAACTACTGGGTCGCGCATCTATATAGTTAAGTCAGTAATATCATATTACTAATATGCATGATTGAGTATGAAGATATATAACTTAACAATGTGCTTAGCAAGCATGTTCACCACCGGGTCACGCACCAGACAAAGTTTAGTCAAACATTTTTATGTTCAATATATCAATGTACAAACACAATGTTCATCAGTCAAACAATTACAAGTCAGCCACACTTCAGTTCAAACTTGGCGTGATTTGTGCTTAACAAGTAATTAACAAGACAGGCTATAGCGACAGGTAAGCGGCTGTTTAGCAGATGGAGGCTGCTGCCGGTTCCGGGTAGCGGCACGACACTGCCTCCACTTCTCTCTTGCCCTAATGGATGACGGATGTCTATTGTAATTATATGCTCACCCTGAAGGCTTCTTCCTAAATGTTTCATATCCCTTTACGAGTACTTAAGGATCGGATTTTCTATTATAATCTCATAATTCTTTTGAAAAATGTATTATATTAACTAAAATTCTGACGATAAGGATTATACGTAGTATTAACGTTTATATACGAGTATTAACTTAATCACTGATTAGGGTCACTGACACAGACCGACATAGAAATTTTCTGTCGTGGAACGAAACAGGTCTATCACTTTCTATTATTTTTAAACTCTTCTTTTCATACCTGCATTCTAAGGTTGAATTTATTCTATAATAGTTTTCATGAAACCTGTTTTATTATAAAGCGCTGTTAAGTTTTAAAATATTCATATAAATGCACTATATTTTTTTAATGCTACAATAAAAGGCAGCTTATTATATTATTTATAGTAAGAAGTTAACATTGTGAAGGTTGAAAGACATTGTAATTTGTTTATGTATGTGCTCTCCACCGTTTATACCGTTATGTTAAGTGGTATAAACAGTAGTTTACTGAACAAACAACAATTAGCAGTTCAACTTAAAATTTAAATAAACAAACGAAAAACCTGCATACGTTCCAATCCAATAAAGACTCTTAAATTATAATAATTTAAATACATTGCTATTTTATAAAGATAACGATAACCGCAAGAAGATGTTGAACAACCCACCTTTTCCGGCTCCATATTTGACTCCTTTAATGAAGTAATGTTCTTTATGTTTTCCGGAACTTCAGAATTCTCCGAAATCTGTATTAACATATGTCAGAGCAAAGCGCGCTGGGTGACTTTCGGGGAATTCCAAAACTCAGAAACGCTAATTAAAAAATATAAAACATTTCTGAAATACTGTGCTTCATTTGACATATTCTTATTATTATTAAGACTCTTTTTATTTTTGTAGGAAATGTAAAAATCTGTGAAATCGAAGGAGTTGTATGAGAAGATGTATGGATGTAGAAGAGGTGAAAGATGTGTGTCGCAATAGGAAAGTCAGGCGCTGTCTCCTCTCTGTCTGCCTCGACAGGGAAATGTCGTGACGGTATGTATGCGTGTACTCTTTTTATCTTTCGAATGATATACAATACATAGTTCAAGTCAATGTGTAAATGGCAGTTATACTCCTGTTTGCCTTCAAATAAATAGGCAGAGGTTTTATTTTGTATATTCACGTACGATTTTTTTTAATTTCATTCATGGCTCTATTCATTTGTACTGTTCTTATGCTGTGTGATACTCGTAGTTTGCATTTTTTATTTTTTTTCAACTAAAATACTTCTTTTATAATATATAGCCCACCATAGCCAATGGAAGTTTTTAAAATTTGTAATGTTTGTCGATTTTAGATATTGGAACATATAAATATTGTGATATTTAAACAACAGCTTGCAACAGCATCAATGAAAATCACAAAACCAAACATGAAATATATCGATAGTTGAAATATATTTATAGCGGCCCGTACATAAAATTATGTTATATTTTAGTAAGAATATTCTTTATACACTGGTTTGCAAATTATGCATAAAATTATGCAAAGTTAATACATTCCGCTATTAACCATTGAAAAGTAAAAAAAATGAAGTGGAATTTATTTGCCACAGTTGCAACCTAATATCTTAACGAAAAAAAAAAGATTTCCTTGGCTATATGTGTTTCTGCAATATGCTATACCACTTACTGTTCATACTTTAGTAAAAATCCATAATCACGTTTTCTTTTTCTTTTTTCTTCTTTATTTTTCTCTTTCAATTGAAAGGCACATGATAATCTTACAATGTGGTGTCTTCCGTTACTTTATGTCTCAGGAGAGAAGTCTCATTAAATGGAAGTCCTAATTGGATGTACAATAGTTAATGAACAAAAATACCTTCATTTCAGCAAAATATATTTAGTATTTTTTAACAATGTCCCTAATCCTTCTTTCCAATCAATTCAATGTCCCCAGTTGACAGCATTTTCTACTTTCTCTTTGCTCATTAAGACATATCTTATTGTTATTTACTACTGTCTCACTTGGATAGTCAATAATATTGTAAATGACCCACTGAAAGACTTCGATATAAATCAACAATATTGTGACACACAAGACTTATTAGGTCACGAAACTTTTTTTGCAAACCTCAGTAATCAAAATAAATAAAACACTGTAGAAAAGAAAAAAAAACAATTAACCTTTAACTAAATACTTATGAAAAATGCTGCAGGGTCGCTACGGGGTACCGTTTCTAACTTTCTGATGTCGAGGATGAAACTATGACAAAGCAGGTGCAGTATTCGAAATATTTACATCATTTTCTGTTGACATCTGTGATCTAGTTACTAAGATGCTGGATTTTCATCCAAGGTTTTCCGATGTTACTCAAAAAAATAGTCTCTCTGTGGTAAAATACTTCATGTGGTAAAAATACTCGCATGGGCTAGACGTATATGAGTATTGTTATATCTTCACGTACAATAGTATTGCTTACATGTACAATAACGAAATGCGAGTTCCATGCCTACTCCGGTGGTTCTAAAGTGCGAAGGTATAATTGATGGTGCCGAAGACAATCATGTCTCCCGGCCCCATTCTTCAATATGTACAACGTCAGTTAAAATACGAAAAGAGGCACTAGACGAATTAATTGAACTTTTTTGTTTATGCTGGATTTTTAATTTTATATTACTGATGTATTCGATTCGAAAAAAAAATTAAAATTAATAATTGAAGTTTTAAAAACATTTGTATTTTGTGAGTATTTTATTGTACTCGTATTAGACTTTCGTTTTTTTGACTTAGAGGAGCAAAGTAAAAATTACTGCACCTGATCATCCATGGCAAAATATAATAGAAGACCGAAGAGGTGTTGGCAGGAGGCAAATTTCCTGGCTCCGCAATATACGTGATTGGACTGGCATAAGGGGCATTGGAGATCTTTTTCGGGCAGCTGGGGACAAAGATGTCTACTCTCAGGTGATATTCGACTTTGGGGGGACCTGACATGACACTGGGAAGAAGACTTTCGTTGTTTATAATAAAACCTGGTGGGTTTATTGTCATGTTGCAATATCTTCCCTCCAAGCAGGTGTTAAACAACCCTTAAGTGAAAACCAATCTGGAATTCTATAAAAAAACCGGGATTCTCAATTCGAAAGACAGGCGTTTATCGACTAGACCACAGAAGTCGTCAACAGAAAGTAAGAAACATTTCCATTTTGCAAATTTTTTTATTCCTCGAAAAAAAATCGATTTTTGAATGTTATTAGTGTATTTAAAAAAACAGCAATAATCCGGCCCTCACATGTATGTTCATATGTACGAGTATATGGCTCGTTTTCCTTTCTCCTGGTTTGGCGAGTATACAGCTTTTCCAGTAATGTACTGAAAATCCTAGAATTCCCATCCGCTTGTTTGCATTAATTATGAAGGCTATTTCCAAAGCACATGTGGCAGAATGTGCGATGTGATTTCCTTGTCTGTACGTACTCGTACATTTATTCAAATGAAGATCTTCTGTTACAGCCGTTATATTCCGCACGTTAGACCCGATTTAATCACTGTCTTATTATCATACCATGTACTTAGATATTGCCCTCTCGTTAACACTTAAAAGACTAACAAATCAACGGAATGGCAATCGAGGAAAACCGAAATGGGCACAGCTCCTTAAATTAATATTACTGAATGTAGACATTGCGCTAATCAAATCGATTTCAAATTGATATTATGGCCCATTCCCAATTTCTGAATCAATTGTTTGTCGTTTGGTAACAATTTATTAATGAATAAGTACCCAAATAAGAATAAGCGGTAAGGACAAAATGTTTTTCCTCTAAAATTATGTTTCTTCGACAACTTTTGTCTCCTTATCGCTTATGTAATCTTTGTTGTAAAATTTAAACTTTATTTTTATGTGATAAATTAAATGAAACCTATCTTTTTCTTTCTCCTTGTTACATTCCATTGCATTATGTCAGATAATCGAGTCCTCGCTTTCCAGTTATGGAAAAGATTCTTCGCCACTCTCAGAGCTCGATATCCTTCTCCACACCACCCATTCATCTTAAATGACCTCGACGTTTTCTCCCTTCAGCCTCCAGCTCAAGCAAAGATCAGGTAGCATACTCGTACTCTTCGGGGTTTCTAGCTATATGCCCATACAAAATTATATATATTTCCTACAAAATGATGTTCCAAGGATACCTTTAGTCTGGTGATCGCGTTTATTTCCATTATGAATTTTAAACTTCATCCCACTAAATAACTTTTCATTCCTTTCTCTACAGAAGTGCATGTTGTGGACTAAATCTCTTGGCACTCTCATCGCTTAGATATCCATCCATTTATCCATATATTTTTTAGACGATCTCTACATCTTCGCTCCTGTCAACCTCCGAATCCTTGCGAAGACTGATCAACATACTCTGTGAACCTAAGTTTGTCATTAAAAAAACAGATAAAATAAATTTAAATATATATAAATACTAGCCGACCCGGCAGACGTTGTCCTGCCCGAACGTTGGCTTGCCTACTATTAGCGGGTTCAACACGTTTTTTCGATATTGGAATTTTCGATAAACTATATACTATACTTATATATAATTCTTCTGTTTTCTGAACCATATGTGTACCGAAGATGGACTGCGAGTAGCAGAGGAATGTGACGCCTTACCAATAACATAACATACGATGACTATTTAAACGATTTTCATTGTGAATAAATAAAAGCAAACAAAGAAAAAACTCAATTCATTTCCATGACAGTCATATTTTTTATTAATGTAAAAAAAGTAAAGTATTAAAATAAATTTTGAATCGTAATACTAACAGAAATAAATTTTCTTTTTATCTTAATGCGAGTTGATGAACAATGTTTTTCTTCAATCCCTGAGGTGTATAAATGATCAAACTTGATGGTTTACCAACGCGAGAGCACGCAACATAAAATTGGCCATGGGAAAATCATGGATTTTCTAGATCCAACCTACAAATGGGCATTGTTTGCCCTTGTAACTTATTAATAGTCATTGCGAATGCCAAGCGAATTGGAAATTGCAGGCGTGTGATTGGAATGGGTGAATCTGAAGGGATCATTGGGATCCGTGGCAGGAGAATAACTTCACATTGAAACTTGCTGTTCAAAATGGTAGTTTCAAGAACATTTCCCATGATTTTTTTTATGACCAATCGCGTGCCATTGTATAGCTTAGGTGCATTTAAATTCCGAAGCAAAATGATTGGTGAACCAATTTTTAATCGCAAGTTATGTGGTAGCATTCCCGGTAAATCCAGTGAATTCAATAATTCAACAGCATAGTTGACTGCTTCGTCAGGATCGACAACAGTGTCGATCGATTTGAACGACATCTCATTGCCAGGCAATGACTGTTGTATTTTAAAATTAATAGCGTCAACATCGATATTGTCTGCACCGTGTTATCTCTGTGTTGAATCCGTATATCTCGACGTTAATATGCGTCGATAACCATAACAACTGCAACGTCATTAACGGTTGGTGCATTGTACTGGCCCGCGTGCTCTCCAGATGGTACTTTGTCTGCTTTGATGATGATCATGTAGTTGTCGTTTTGCAGCCTGTTTGAAACGTTATTGAACAACTGGACCAACTGGTTGTGATTTCTCAAAATCGGTTCCAAAGTCGCCACAATTTCTTGCTCCTCCATCTGCTCGATGTGGTTGTATTGGCACCGTGTGTTTATTTGTGGCTCCTTATCACCCATGAAGTAGATTTGCAAGAATTTTGGATCGGCATCAGGCATTGAGATAAAAGAACCAATTTGATGATACACTTGGCCCTGAATCTTAAACGTTGATTAAAAATTGCGACCATTCTCATTCTTAACGATTTTTGTTGCTCCAAATGATGTCATTTGGAAGCAAGAATTGAATTTGCGAATTTTACGCAAAAACAATTATGATTGAGGTGTGGCTCCAGCCAATAGTGTTTTCAATGGTTCTGGCGGCGAATTCAATGGTGGCAGTACAACTTTTCCATAAACCGACCGATTCACCTTTATATTTGAATGCCTGGCAGTGTTGGCATTCTTTGTCAATAGCGCCGATGACAATTTGTGAATGTGACGAATAGTCGATGTCCGACTCATATTCAAACGCAAGGTGGAGTGATGCACGTGTCAATGCGCGATGCACTTGCAGGCGGTGTCGTTCATGAGCTCTGTGTGCGTTGGTGGCTCGTTGACGCGCCTGTCTTTGTCTCTGCATTTGCTCGAAGGCGTTCGTTGCGTTCTTTTTGACTTTTATTTGCACGTGTGTTTGCAACCTGGTCTCTTAAATTTGCATTGTCCATCAATTGATCTTCTACCGTTCTATTTAACCGACGGGTGTGGACTATTTGTGAATTCTGTGTACGTCGACCAATATTTTCTCCTCGTCCACAAAGACGTGGCATTGTTCTTTAATTAACACACAACACATAAATATAAGTAACTTATATTTGAATTTTATAGATGTTATAATTTGTTGAACAAACTTACATGTTGTTTATTTTCAATGAGCCGTTTACCACTCTGTAAATGATATAGAATCATCGACACAAATAAGCGCATAAAATAAATATTTGCAGGTTAGATTGATTGTCATTGAATGCATATGTATATAATTTAAATTTGTTGAAGATCATGCAAGATATTCACTTTAGCACTGCACCTTACACATTTGCACAATGTATGTGTTTAAGTACACTTCATTTATGATTTAAAACGTTATTTCAATATGTTTTGTCGATGAATAATACACTCAATATTCACGTAATTGTGATACATAGAATATCGAAACACAGCGAACAGAAATTGAAATGTCAAAACAACGTGAAGCTACGACGCAAGTGACTTGCGCATGTATTGGACGCGTACGTCAAATACCACAAAATTCGACATCAGCGCCACCTATGGTACACAAAAATAACTATGAATAATTCTCAGAAGGTCAATTATTCATGAACTTCTCAAAAGGTTTTAACGGTCAATTATTCATGAACTTATGATTTTTTCATTTTAAAAAATATGAGGTTGGTGAAAGAGGGGAAGGGGGGGGGGGGGTGAAATTTTGGCGTTATATGTTATATGCGAAAAATATTAAAATAATAAAAAAAATTGTTTCGTCAAAAAATAAAAAATTAAAATTCCTAGAACTCGATTGCAGCGCCACCTACTGGGTCCAATTGTAAATTGAACCCATTCAGGGACCCACTCAAACACACAAAAAATTTCATCAAATACACAAAAAATTTCATCGCAAGTGACTTGCGCCTGTATTGGATGCGTACGTCAAATACCACAGAAATCGACATCAGCGCCACCTATGGTACACAAACATAACTATGAATTATTCTCAGAAGGTCAATTATTCATGAACTTCTTAAAAGGGTTTAACGGTAAATTATTCATGAACTTATGATTTTGTTCATTTTAAAAATATATGAGGTTGGTGGGGGGAGGGGGGGGTGAAATTTTAGGGTTATATGTTTTGATATGCGAAGAATTTAAAAAAAATAAAAAAAATTGTTTTGTCAAAAAATAAAAAATTAAAATTCCTAGAACTCGATTGCAGCGCCACCTACCGGATCGAATTGTTAATTTAAACCATTCATGAACCCACTCAAACACACAAAAAAAAATTCATCAAAATTAGTCCAGCCGTTTAGGAGGAGTTCAGTGACTTACACACGTACAGAAGAAATATATATATAAAGATATAACACGCATATAATATATTATAACGGCTCTTCCTCTGCGGGTTAGATAGAGAGACGTACCACTAAACTCTTCTATCCCAGCACACAACTTTTACCTCTTCGACATTCATACATTTTGTCATGCACAATCTTCTATCATTCATATTTAAGTTTCACTTTACTTTCTTTCAAAATCTAGTCCACTTGATCCAGCCACGTTTTCCTCGGTATACCTCTTAAACGCGCAGCTTGCACTTCTGACTTGAATAATTGCTTAGTCATTCATTCCCTCCATAAGTTCAAACAACTTAAGGATTTTTTCTTAGTGCACGTGTCTCCATGACAGTATCTTAGTGTTATCTTCCTTACGCTTAATCCAAGATTCTCTTCCATACGTCAAGGTGGACACCAACACACTATTATACATTGTCATTTAATATTCTTTTTTTATGAGAATTTTTTAATGACACATAATCTCGTAATCAGTGAAACGTATTAGTATCAGCATTAATCTTACGTTTATCCTTCTGCCGCGTCCAAGCTTTCCTTCCACACATCAAAAATTATAAATCATCATTTTTAATTGTAATAACATATCTATGCTTTAATTAATTTAACAAATTTTGTTTTGCTTACGAAAGTGTTAAAGACAAGGAAAGCCAAATAAGTTATTTCGGTGGAGTTTGTTTTGCCTGCTATAAGGCGTCTTTAAATTTAATTGGGTATCATTAAATATTAAACTTACTAAAATATCCTATTCTAAGTATTTTGTTCCTGTTTGTGTACTCATCAGTAAATTCACTACGAAATATAAAAGGAAAATAATAATTGAATCACTAAGATGATGTTCTTTCAACGGATAATTGATGGAATTGGTTCCAATAATGTTGAAACGAACAAACAGGGTTTTAATTAAATACAGAAATTTAAAATCATCCTCAAAAGATTTTATTTGTATTTGTTTGTTACGTTACGCTAACTTTCTAATGTACTCGGATATATAATTCTGAATTTCATAATTTCTGCTTTCTTCACTTGAGTTTGAGACAAAATAATACATAGACAATTTTGATTTTTATATACAATAGCTTTTTCGTCAAGAGAGCTTTTTAAATTTTTCTTTCTACATATTGTAGAATATAATGTCGAGTACCCTTGATAAGTATAACAGAAAGCACGAAGTAGGGAATTAAGGTACATAATAGTGATATGTATATTTGAGTCCCTGATAAACAGTTATACGTCATTTGGCTCGATATGTTGCTCTTTGAGTGTCTTAAGCAGTACTTCCTTGTAAATCTTTTGCTGTCCATCATGATTTATTCTGCTCTCCGATAACTCACCAAAGAAGATATTTCTTGGGAGTCTGTAGTCAGGCTATGAACGCCACTGAATAATTACTTACGCTTTAAGGTAAGAATGTTATGTTCAAATTCTTTGTTTAATAATTATAAAAGAGTTAACATCAAAATCTTGTAAAACCTGTATAATAACATAACTAGAAACTGGAACTAGTTACCAGCTGCTGAAAGCTCTATTCTACCCCTCTCCAAGTCATTGGTGATATTGAAAAATCTTAAAACTATGTAACCTCTCAACCAACAATCGACACAATATATGTTACTCTTGTCTGATTTGTTGGAAGAGATGTCGTAGGGTAATATACCAACAATTGTACTGTTATGTAATGCCGTAGGGTAATAGTCCACCAATTGTACTGTTATGTAATGCCGTAGAGTAATATACCACCAATTGTACTGTTATGTAATGCCGTAGGGTAATATACCTCCAATTGTACTGTTATGTAATGAATTGGCAAACAAATAAATAATGCCAGCAACGTTACCTGATACGAAAGGGTAGATATTTAAAATATAATAATTCATATAGCCGAGTGATAAGCAAAATACTTTCAAAGCAAGTAAAAAGAAACTGTGACCGTTTTAACAGCTATCATAATCAGTTAAACCAGGAATTGTGTTTATCTTAATGAATTTTATACATTCAACCTCAAGGCAATAGAAATCAATGAAGACAAATGATCTTAGAGATTGTGCTGCCAAATTGTCTATAAATAATTTTAAAAAAAACCTTCAATGCTTTGTCCATTTTTTTGTAAACATATTAAGTATTAGAAGATAGTTTGTATGACGTTGTTTCGTTAAAATAATTTCAGAGAAATATTGGTTTCAATTTGTAAAAATCAATTTCGAAGAAAACATAAATAAAATTCAGCTAGTATGAAGTCGGAAAGAACATACTTCAAACCATTGCGTTCAACAATGTTGGTTATAATGTTTTGGCAGATCTTGAGATTATTAAAAACAAGTAAAACGATAAGTCCAACGAGTTAGTGAATAAAACCCAGAGGTTGTTTTAAATAGCCACTGCGTCTACTGGCGACATCTTATTAAACGTAGAGGAAGTGATGCATAAGTCATCAAACCTTCCTATATCTTAATATACTGTTATTTTAGTATTTAGTCGCTGCCTTACAAAAATTCTTGGAGCACTGTGAAGTGTTAAGAATTACAAAACACCGTTTAATAAGTTCCTTCGCTATTTTTTGAGTTACACCTTTTTATTTATAAAATCAGTCTAAAAACTGGGCATATGCTTTATAACAACCTCCGTGGTTTTGTTGGTTAGATGTCTTTCTTCCAACCCGGGGGCTACAGGATCTCCTGCTTCCACCCAATTTTAATTTCAAACAGCATTCACCTGGTTGTACTAAACACCTCTTAACCATCGTTATAATTGGTTGGAAGAGATTGACTTAAATCCGCCAGGTTGTAATGTATGTAATGTTTCACATACAATATATAATCTGCCGGGTTGTAATGTATGTAATATTTCACATACAATATATAATTTGCCAGGTTGTAATGTATGAAATGTTTCACATACAATATATAATTTGCCAGGTTGTAATGTATGAAATGTTTCACATACAATATATAATCTCCCAGATTGTGATGTATGTAATGTTTCACATACAATATATAAGCTTTCTTCATTTTTTATACGGGTTGTACTAATATTATCTCATTAAAACTTTTTTACGTATTTTTTTTTCAACTTGTATAATGCCGTTTCCAACGATTTCACATTATATTTCTGATATTACGAAGTTTCCCTTCGGTTTGTTAAAAACTTCTTTGATCGAGAAATGGTTTCATAACTTTGTTTCGATTTGGAAATATTTCTCAATATTTTTATAACAATGGGTGTACTCGAACAGCGAAAGCAATGTTCCTTTTGCTTTGTTAAGAAATTTATTTCGACCCACTTTTATCTTTTTTCGTCTTTATTTATAGTTTTCCCCTCGTAATATTGCTTACTTTAAGTTGACCATCCATGAACAAAAGACAAGATTTATTTTAGGATTGTCAATACTCTTACAATCGTGTGTAGTTATTGTATCTTTTTAATATTTTTTTGATTTTAGGATGTGTTGAATATTGTTTGAATACTTTTGAATGAATTTCAGGTAGAATGGTTTGAACCTTAACATTTAAACATGGTAATTGAGAAAAATGCTATTGTACATTCAATCAGAAATAATCCAATTTTATAAAAATGTATTTCATTATTTTAGAAACTTTTATTAAAAAAATAAGACTTCCATGGCCTAGTTGACAAGGCGCTTGATTACCCACTCGGGGATTTGGGGTTCGATTGCCGATGATACCTGAAAAAATATATAGGGTCCTGCCTGAGAAAACAGTTCATCTGAAAAAAATACAAGCATTAAACGTATGCTAGTGTCCATGCCTCTTTACGTGCAGGGTAATTTTGTCATTACATGCGATGACGAACCATGAGTTGTACTGTGCCTTGCCTACTCCAGTGGTTCTTAACCCGATGATTCGATTAATTGCACCAAAGATAATGATGTCTACCTGCTACGTTGTGTCCGAATTACCATTTCGGACATGTTGAAGGGTACCATAAAATTTTCAAGAAAAAACTAGCATTGCTAGTTTTCCTGATAAAAAAATAACATTTAATTATCATTTTAAATCTCTGTCAACAATATATAACATGATTGGTCTGAATCTGCGGTTGCTATTCAACTGCGTCTCACTGAATATATCCTATCATAAATATTATTTGATTGCGTAATTTAATCCGCCCTGGAAATGGAGTGTTCAATGATAGTTGAATCGGTCTTCGTAAAATTTATGTGCTGGGACCAGGAGCTCCCCCAAAATGCCTCGTACTTGATTATTTTTATCCTCATCCTGGTCGGCGCAACTAAGTCCTAAATTTGGCAACTATACATATACGTAGATGCCCAGGAAGGGACAGAAAAATTCGGCCAATAAATTACAAAACTAAAAGTTTTAAGATCGGTTTATTTTATAAGCTTTGTATTTTAGTCGGTTAGTCAGTAAAGTGCAAAACAAGAACGTTTTGATGTTATCATATATAAATCATTTTGTCCCTGCACGTAATTTAATAATTATATTATTATAGCTTTTGAGTCATTACTCCTGCTGAACTTCATGAGTAGTTAATGCAAATATTAATTTGAGTCATTACAACTGCTGAACTTCATGAGTAGTTAATACAAATATTAATTTGAAAGTACTGTTTTACGGTATATTTGGTATTTATAAAAGTTCATTTTTAATTATTTTATTTTTAAAAGATATGAAACAATGTAAGGTCATATCGTTTTTTTTTTAATTTCTTTTTCTCGAGGTGCCGTCTCTTATCGCAGGCTGGCCACCATCATGGCAATCCCTATCTTGTTCACTGCAGGCCGGAACAACTCAGTAGAACTCCACCCAAACCACTCCCACAAGTTCTTAATTAAGCCAAGAGATACGGCGTCTTCCGCTGCCTCGTTTGCCATTTATTTTTCCCTGAATGCTCAGTTGTATTATAATATATCTTATGCCTCTCATTATGTGACCGAGATACAACAACTTGCGATTTTTTACAGTTTTAAGCAGTTACTTTTCCTTATACAATATGTTACACTATATATGCATAAGGATTTCCACATTTGTAACACGATCTGACCAGGGAATGTTTAGGATAAGTCTATAGATCCACATCTCAAAGGTCTCGCTCCTACGTTATGTTCCTTGGTTCGGTGTCCACACGTCCATTCTATAGAGGAGATTTGAAAATATGTAGCAGCTAACTATTCAATTTTTTTGTTGTGTTGTAATATAAAATTAATTTTTGCAACTTCATTGAATAAAGAATATCAGTCCAATGGGATTAAAATCGTCATTGTCGGATCTCGTAGTCGAGGATCCTCTTGCCATTCCGACGTCAATTCAGTTAGAACGCGAAGTTGAACCGTGGAGTTTTTATGTTTATTTATTTCTTTAAGTGGGCGAGCCGTTGTACACCAGCAAACTCACCGGCCACACCGCTGTAATAGATCCGATGGCACGCCGAAGTGAGACGATCGGGACACACCATCATTTTTTCTTTTTCTCTTTTTTGAAAGAATATATATGACAAAAGTCATAGGTATTATTTTATCCTCGAATGCTAGGCGGACAAAAGACCTGTGCCATTCGAAGGGAGTAGCACAGCGCGGAGTTCCAACCGGTGACTGTCTGCACGGAAGTCCAGTGCATCACCGCGCGGTCATGCACCTGATGTACAATATTGTTGAGGGGGCAAAAATATGCATGGGACAAGGTGTAAAACCATGGGAGAGATACATGTTCAATATTGGGCCAATATAAGCTGAGGATGATGATTTGGTCATTTGTCGTAACCTTCGCTTTAGTATTTTTATTTGAATTGTTTTTTTTTCATATTTAAAAGCTCACTTTTCATAAGTTATACAAAAACGTGGGAAAAGGTATTTTTCAAAGCTTATCCTCTGCTTCACCCTACTACCGAGGATTTTCAAACCATATATTCGAAAATATTCTTTCTATTTATCTATTCATTTGACACCCTTGACGAGATTATTGAAAAGAAAAAAAACATTCATTTCCCCTTATGTAAATATTCCCAAATCATCACAATCCGTAAGTTTTAAATGATACGATAAATCTAAAATTCTTCCATCGTCACTATTGAAATTAAAGAACAACACTGCTTGCACACCAAAAAATAACACGCAACGCTCATTGTACCTATATACTAAAATTATAACGTAACCAGGTTTAGTGAATAGTAGCTAAATTATTTAACGAAATTCCTAAAAACATCAAAAAGTATTATATGCTTACGTATCTTTCATTTGAAATAGAATTTAGGTACTTGTAGGTACACCTATGTCAATGAGACTATGTACTTGTATGTCAATGAGGACAGAATCAGATTGTTTCTTAAAAATACAAGTGAATTTGTTTTGTGTTTACTGAATGTAATATGATAAAACAATACGAGTATCTCGTATCGTATCCCACAACTAAAATAAACATTAGTCGATATTCAACTGCTGATCTAGAAAATATTAGGTGAACCGGAAAAGAATGTCGTTTTTTCAATGAAACAATTTGGTGCATTTAATGTATTTATTTATTAAAACTTAGTTCAAAATATAATTGCTATCGTTTGATATAACCTCCTTCCATCTCTCAGTCAATTATTTAATACCGCGTTCGTAAAATTCAGTTGGTTTCAATGCAAAATACTCAGATATGCCTTTTTTGACATCCTTATAATTTTTGTATTCTTTTCCGTTTAAAAAGTGTTGCATTGACCGGAACAAATGGTAATCTGATGGAGCAAGATCCGGTGAATATGGTGGGTGACGTACAGTTGTTCAACCTAGGGCTTTAATTTTTTCTTTTGTAATTTTCTGAGATATGCGGTCGTGCATTATCGTGCTGTAAAAACACTTGTCCACAATTAGCCAGTGCAGGTCTTTTTTTTATTATTTCTGCATCTAAATGCTCTAGTTGATCACAATACACTTGGGCGTTAATTGTCTGTCCGGGTTTTAATGTTTCGAAATAAATTATTCTCTTGCAGTCCCACCAAACAGACAAAAGAACTTTTTTTGCAGTGAGCCCGGGCTTAGGGGTGGGTTTTGGTACCTGGCCCTTTGAAAGCCATTGTTTTTTGCGTCTTTGGTTTGAATACAACACCCATTTTTCATCACCAGTTACAGGATGTTGTAGAAATGGAGTTTTGGTATTTAATTCCGAATACTCAGTGCACGCGTTTATACGCTCACCGAGATTCTCTTCACTTAATTCATGACGTATCCATTATCCTTGTTTCCATGTCTTGCCGATTTTTTTATATGCTCTTGCACGCTTGACCATGAACATCCGAGCTGCTCCGCGAGTTCTTGAATCGTTGAAGTTGGATTTTGCTGAATCAGCTCAGTTTAAACATCGCTATCCACTTTAACAGGTCGACCACTTACAGGGTTATTTTTTAGATCAAAATTGCCGGATTTAAATTGTTTAAACCACCTCTGGCATTAACGAACATTCAAAATATCTCCCAGTAAATCACAAATATTTTTAAAGCACATGTTGCACTTTCTTTCTTCATGAAATGGTAAAGCATAATATTTCGAATAAATTCCTCATTCGGTACAAAGCTCACCATTGTATATAGGGTTGTTAATATTTTTGTTTAAAAGTCCTAATACACTCCAGGTATACGTAGTCAGAGAAACAACACAGAACACGTTGTAAAAGTTCGACTGCCGAAGCACAACTGACCACTCAAAAGCGATAACAAAAAAAACGACATTCTTTTCCGGTACACCTAATACACAGCTCAATAAAATCTTAAAACACATAAAATGATTGTTGATTTAAGCTTGACAAATTTCTGCTTGTAACTATACCTTGAATCGTATTTATAACCTGTGATATACGAGTACGTTTTTCATATCTCGTAAACAATACCTCGTATCCCATACAAAGCTGTATGGGATACGAGGTATTTTTTTTTGTGAGCAATATTGTACACTCATATATGTATATATATATAATATCGCTCATGTATAATTTTATACTTAATAACTAACTTAGTAGGATGGTAAAAACATCGACATATGGTATCTCATTCTCCTAATGTTCCGAATTGATCGATGGGTGGAATACTTCGACGTCCTTTTGAATGGTAACCAACATGGAGCAACAAGCGGGAACCAACAAGTAGAATACGACACCACTGATGTTGATGATAATGAGCCATCCCCAACCTTGGCTGAGATTTCAATTGCCATAAAGAATCTCCATAATAACAAAGCACCTGGATGTGATAATCTACCCGCTGAGGTGTTCAAGCATGGTGGCGAGGCTCTCCACAATCATATTCACAAAATCATCTGTGACATCTGGCGCTACGAAATACTACCAAATGAGTGGAATTGTGGTATAATATGTCCCCTGCTCAAAAAAGGAGACCCCATGAGTTGCTCCAATTATAGGGGTATCACCCTTTTAAATATAGCATATAAAATACTCTCAAACATTCTTTGTAATAGATTGCAGAAATACTCCGAATGCATAATTGGAAAATACCAAACTGGATTTCGTAGGGGAAGGTCAACAATAGATCAAATATTTTCACTTAGACATATATTGGAAAAGACTGTAGAGTTCAACATTGATACATACCACCTCTTCATAGACTTTAAGGCTGCCTACGACACGGTCAATAGGACAAAACTCTATGAAGCTATGGCTGAATTTAATATTCCTGTCAAACTCATTAACCTAGTCAGGCTTACAATGTCCAACGTTGAGTGCCGTGTCAGAGTGCAAAAGGATCTGTCTGAACCTCTTAAAACATTTAATGGACTTAGACAAGGAGATGCTTTGGCGTGTACGCTGTTTAATATGGCTTTGGAAAAGGCCATTAGGGATAGCGGCATACAAACAACAGGCCATATATTCAGTAAATCTGTGCAGCTCCTGGCTTATGCAGATGACATTGACATCATAGCGAGGTCGGAACATGAACTTATAAATGCCTTCCGAGCACTAGCAGCATCAGCAAAAAACCTAGGCTTGGTAGTCAATGAGACCAAAACAAAATATATGCCCGTAAATGGACGCCAAAACCCAATAAGTCTACAAATAGACAACTTTACCTTCCAAACCGTTTCTGAATTTGTGTATCTCGGTACCATGGTGACAAGTAAGAACGATGTTTCCACTGAAATAAATCGAAGATTAATAGCTGCAAACCGATGCTATTTTGGACTGCAGAGGTACATGAAATCACGACATCTCTCTAGAAAAGCCAAAACTCTACTTTATAAAACACTCATCCGACCTGTGCTCACCTATGGCTCAGAATGTTGGACTCTAAGTAGAGTGGACATGAGGGCTCTAGGGACATTTGAGAGGAAGATTCTGCGCAAAATATATGGCCCCATTTGCAATAACGGAGAATGGCGTATCAGGTATAATCAGGAGCTGTACGGTCTGTATGGAGACCCTACCATAACACAAGAGATTTTAATTGGGAGACTCAGGTGGGCTGGACACGTGCAGCGAATGAGTGAGGAGGACATTCCGAGAAGGCTCTTGAATGGCACACCGGGGGGTCGAAGAAAGCCAGGAAGGCCGAAGCTTCGATGGCTGGATGGTGTCAATAGGGATGCGCAGCTCATTGGCATCCAGAACTGGCGAACAGCAGCACAGGACCGCCAGTCATGGAGGCGTGCTTTAAAGGAGGCCAAGACCCGACCTGGGTTGTAGAGCCATTGTTGATTGAATGTTCCGAATTGTACAATCTGGTTAAATAATTTTATTTTGTATTGCACTTCCGTTGTGTACATTACAACCTGTCGGGTTTATTACCATGTGCCAATCTCTTCTAGCAAATCAGAAAGATGTTCAAGAGACCTTAAGGGAACACTAGACTGGATCCGTTCTTCAAGTAAATTAGTTTCTAACAAGAATCGTACCCAATACCACCGGGATGGAAGACAGACGTATGTATGTATGTATGCATGTACGTATGTATGTATGTACGTATGTACGTATGTACGTACGTACATACGTATGTACGTATGTATGTATGTATGTATGTATGTATGTATGTATGTATGCATGCATGAATGCATGTATGCATGTATGTATATATGTATGTATATGTATATGTTTATGTATGTGTTTGTGTGTGTGTGTGTGTGCGTGCGTGTGTGCGTGCGCGTGTGTGTGTGTGTGTATATATATATATATATATATATATCTTTCCAATTGAATGAAAAACTCAATGAACTTCCTTAAATTTTAATATCGAATATTGTATAGACTCCATAAATGCCTGTTCGAGGCTATATTTAAGGGGGTGATATTTAAATTTCCATGAAAGTAACAAAAAATGGCGCTCGATTTTATTTTGTCGTTTTATGATATCTTACACATTTACGTCAAAACCTCTCTCATATTTCCTTTCGACACCTACGCTATGTGTCATTTAATATTATGAGTTTCTCTTCAAGAAATTTTAATTTTTTTTTTCAGTAATTAATAGTTTTATTTAAATTCTCTTAAGGCCAAAGATGTCTAAAATGATTTTGAAATAAATTACTATATTTGTTTTTTATGTTATAAACAACACATTCGTCCACAGATATATAAAAACAGATAAAGTTCAAAAGTAAGTAGGAGGCGTCGTAGAGGAAGACCTTGGAAGTATGGTTGGATCATGTGAATTATATTTTGAAAGAAGGTAATCTTAGGCGAAAGTATATGGATGCTGAAGAGGTGAAATATGTGTGTCGAGATAGGAATATCCTCTTTGTCTACCTTAGCAAGGAAACGGCGTGATGTTGAGGATACTTTAAGACTTCAAGCTTTTAATTTTTATGTTATAAAAATACAAAGCTTGAAGTCTTAAGGTATTTCTGATGTAAAATTATGACCTATGTTGGATGGTTTCATTCTCCACTCTGGCAATTTTTTAAATTATTTTGTGTACATGGTTATACTTATGGCTTGCTATACAGCATTTCTTTATTGTTATAATCATTTTGTGTACATGGTTATACTTGTAGCTTGCTATACAGCATTTCTTTATTGTTATAATCACTTTGTGTACATGGTTATACTTATTATAGCTTACTTATACAGCATTTCTTAATTGGCATAATAATTTCTACAAGTATTTCTCAGGAAATAGAAAGAAAATCGCAACTAATTACACATTCATGAGATGCAGGGGCTCACGATAGCACGTTGAACTTGTGCAAAAGACTACCGGTTCAAGCACCGCATTACGAGTATGTTACTTGAGTACCACAGGCAGTTTTTCGCATGGTATTCGAGAGTATACAGATACCTTTTGTTATATCATATGTATTATTTAAAAAAAATGCTGCCATTATTCATGTATTCAAAGACTTAATTGTTCATGATAATATCGATAGGGTGTCCCTCGTGATCGAGTATGATTGTCAGCCATGCTGTGGATGGAAGACGCATGTGGGTGAATCAGTATATAGTGTGCAAAATTTTGCACTTCAGCAAGCACACACTCTTGACAGATTAAACCTTAAGTTCCGATGGCAAGAATTTTAAATTTCCTAGATGATCGACAAGTTTAATCTGCTGCAGCCTTTCTTTAGGTGGTTTTAAATAGCGCTATTTTTGTGTTGCTTGATATCACTATAAGAATAAATAATAAGCTACTGAAAGATACAAATTCAGATGCAAAGTGACCTAACAGTAAAGGTAATCCGGATTTGAATCTGCCAGAAATGGAAACCTGGTTTGCTCTCTTGCTAAACTTGAATGTTAGACCATGGCCGCTGACTATAAGCTGCGATATATTTTTCTATTATATAATGCTATGTTTGAAAGTAAAGTATTTTTTCGATCATATTTGGTGTTTCTGTGAAATTTATCATTTGTACATTGTTGTTCCATGACCCAAAATGTTTTTTCTCTCCACGCGCCGCCAGATTTTACTTCGGCGATCGGAAGCAATATCCTTTATCCACCTTACTTTCTTTTGAAATTCAAAGAATAGAATAGAAGGAAACTAATCGGAAGACAGAAATAAGCTGAAAGTTATGTATTAAAGAGAGGCTGCCGAGCAGGATGGGAGAGATATGCTGAAACTTTGTAATGAATTTGAAATTTACGACGCAGAGTAAACATTTCTTGGGCTTTTTCTTCCGGTCGTATTTAGCACCTGAAGTAGAATGAATTTTCTTAACTTCTGCCAAGATATTTTTTACCACGCTTTACTATTGCTTAATTACATTTCTTCTCATTGGATAGACATTCTCAAGTTGCTTCCATTGAATTTTATAACTTCAAAATTAATTGTTTGAATTTTGTTTTAAGCTGTTGACTTCTTCAAAGTACGCTGTTTGATTTTTCGTATTTGAAGACTGTTTTAATTAAATCGGTACAATGCTTTATTTCATAAACATATTTTTTCACTTTATTTTTTGAATCGTTATGTTGATGTTCTGTTAAATTTATTTTTTCTTGGATAACAAGTGTAGATTTTTTTTTCATAGATAATTTGGTATAGCGCAGTTCCTGACCATTATGATCACCTCAAAAGCGGTTCATAATTAGCTCAATCTATTGAAGGGATAAAGGAGGTTGAGACTCCAATGTCATTTACAAGAGCGCCATCTTGATGTCAAATTCGGATGTTAAATAGTCTAAACGTAAAACCAGTTCGGAAGTGAATCCGCTTGGATTCGAAAATGAGGTGACAGCTTGTTTAGCATGAGTGTTAATCGTTAGACCACGACAGCCTGCTTAAACAGTAGTTTTATTTTTTTTATATTTAAATATAACATAAAATTCAGCATTTATTTTATTATATGTTTTTATTTTCATCCATAGTAATTTAATGTCGGCCTTAAGATTGTCGCAGTGTATTAGTTACTTAGGCTATGCGGGTATTGTTGCCTGTCCACGATCGGTAAAAATGATAGATTTATGGGTTCGAAGACAATGCGGTCTCCCGGCTACGCCCTTCAATATGTTTCTATCTCCAATTCAGATAAATTGAAGTGTACCATATGTATGAATAAATAAAATATATTTTCTGTCATAAATTTTTTTAGAAAACATCTCTAATAAAATTTAAATATTTGAGTAACTTTTTTCGGAAGATAGTTATAGACAAAATTAACGTAAAACATTTAAGTAACATTTATTTAAAAAAAATATAATTACTTCATTTTATCTTAAGTTTTTTAGTCGTAAGTTCTCAATGGAATTCTATAATGGTCAATAAAGCGAAATTAATACTGAGTTGTCAAGAAAATGTTTTTAATTACAAAACTTCTCGACCTACCTCATTTGATTAATTTTGCATTTATCAAAAATCAACTATACATCCATCGCTGGATAAACCAGCTTTTTGTCTGATCCCAATTCAATCCCCATGTTTTTAAAATTAACAAATGGATGTCATCAGTTATTGTCACACTGGTATGCTTTAAACTTTAAACAATAATGATTTCAATAGTGGCGTTGAAATAAAATACTTTTTAAAAAGATCCCAAGATGAAGTATTGCGACTGCAAATTGAGTGTAAACGCTCATCTCAGATTTAGAAAAATGCGAGGGAACATTTCTTAAACAATTTATTCAGATTCATATTTTCATTGAAAAACTCCTCTGCCAGAGGGAGATAAGGGAAACCCCGGCTAGGCGAAATTTCTCCATAAAATATTGCATTTCCTATTTTTCTTTGTTTTGCTCACTTGTAGGGTAGGGGCGAGCTTGATGGGATTTACATCATCTAGGCTTCAACTAAATCAAACACATCCACATCCACCTTACTCTTACGACTTCGACCCCTTGCTTTGGTGTACGTTGTTTTTAGTGGGATTATTTGTTCTCTTCTTTTTATAAAGGTGTTCGTTTTTATTGTCTGTTTTGATTTGTAGTTTTGTAACGTAGTTTATTATTTTTTAAATATATTTTATTACATTCAGACGTTAGTCAAACTGCACATCAGTTAATCATTAATAAGAGTTAAATATTTTGGTGATATTATGCTGGTTTAATCTAAGTATATTGATGGAAGAGAAAAAAAAGTATGCTTTGTCAAAAGTTTCGGCTTTAACTTTGTGGAACTCTACAATAGAATATTAAATTACTTTGTTACACAACTAATTATATTAGTCTCTGCTACACGTGTTTCTGCCTCCTACCTCGAGGATCTTTTTCCGCTTGAAGTTTCGAGAGAGGAGGTAGAAACACGTGTCGCAGGGATGAATGAATTTAGTGGAATAAAAAAGTTATTTATTATTTAATAATATATTTGCATTTTAAAGGAATTAAGTCACGAATGATACTTTTCAATTATGTTTTTTTTGCTATATGTGTATACACCTGGAAGACTAACTGCTAGCTGAACGTTTCTTTCGACCAACCGATTCGATCTATAAAAAACTTATATTGGTTTTTAAAAACCATCTGGGACTTTTTATACTAAGTTTTAAGTGACGACCCTGTTTTAACTACTATTATATGTTTTTATTACCAAACTCACTGAAATTTAAGAATTATATTTTGTGAAATGAATTTGTTTAGTATATCCTCAAAACTGTCGGTTACGATCTTTTGCGTTACAGTACTCGACTGGCGGTATTGGCTTCTACCATAACTTCAAAGGTAGTCGATTGTTAAATATTATTTTATATGCCTCGCTTAATAACTTCTTTAGCGATGTCCCGAATTTATTTTGAAGTCTTTGCTACGTTTTATTTATTGAAATGTTAACTGAATTAACGAGTATATTTCACTTTTAATTAAACGCTGACTTCCTTTGGTCATAAATTCTATTATAAAAATATGAATTTAATAGCACACATTCCTTTTTAAATATCACCTTAAAATCGCTTGGTTTTTGCATTTATTAAATTAAGCTTCAAATCGCCACTGAATAAATTCTAGTAGAATAGAGTCTGAAAGTAAGTTTGAAACTAGAATGTCACTAATGAACAACTTGACTCCAATAATATTTACTAAATAATTGGCTGTGGTAAAATTTACTAATATTTTGGTAAATGTCGACGGAGATAAGTCCAATAGGACAGGTAAAGAAATCCCCAACGTAGTTTTTAAACCGTTGCACCCAGTTCGGAATCGGAAAAATATGACAACTCTTCCATTACACTAAAATGTCGTCGTAACCTAACAATATTTCGGATCATCTGCAAGAAATGTTCAAATATCTTATATAATATTTATATTTCACCAAATATTTTATACGCAATGTATGAAAAAAAAAACAACCAAACACAATGTAATTTAATGTTGACACTCAAATTATATGGATCTGGGCTTTTTGACTATCATTTGTCGTATTCATTTCTATTTCAGTTAATATTTTCTAGTATTAGCATCCTCCGTAACCTAGTTAGTAAGACGGATCTAGATTTTTTTTTAAGGAATCCAGTCTGGTTTACTTAAGGTTTGTTTAAACATCTTTCTGGTTGGTTGGAAGAGATTGCCAGATTGCAATATACCCACCAGTTGTGCCGCATACAACGAAAGTGTTGTAATATTTTATTTACAGTTGACCCGGTAATGCTACCGTTGATGTTTGGGCAAATATCTAGTGTTACTGTAGCGCACATATAATTGTAGCGCATCTCCGTGACTTACTTGGTAAGACGTACGACTTCAACCCTGGGGATTCGGGGCTCGTCCTAGTCTAGTAAATGAGTTCATCTGATAAATAATTTCGCGTAGGGTAGACATCTGCGAGTGTTGATGTCTCTTCACGTGCGGTCTATTACTAACTTTATTTTCCGAGCCTACTTCAGCGGTTCGAAATCCGATTGCTCGATTAATGACAGATTAATTAGTTGAATGTACGAGTATATTAAGTCTCTGGGCCATATTTCTTCAGCATTTCTGCATCGCTAATTCGGTTATTTTGAGCCGTAATATACGAATGAATGAGTTAACGACGATGATTATAGAGATCAAAGACTTAATCAGCCTTTCATTAGGCAGTGTTCAAACTCAAATCACACCATCTCAGTTTTGGTTAAAAATGAGTTATTGTTATTTTCAAAATCACTTATCGATTTTGCAGGCATATTGGACCCGATCTCCACGTCTTTCAATATATGTACACAGCTCTTGCCTCAACCGCATACATACACCTCATCACACATGGTATTTTGTTTCTTATACCGTTTACTTTTTCATAAAAAAATATCTTCCAACTATCTCGTTCTACTCTTCGATCTATCTCTTTGATGCTTTCCATTCATTTTAAACATATATACTCGTATTTATTTCGTACGTCTTCCACGACTCACCCTCTCAATATGGTCAAACATCTCAAGATTCCTTTCTTAATTCTACTTATTATATCCATCTATGAGTATAACAATCAGTTATACATTATCCGATCATTTTTTACTCTAACAAACATTGTAACGTAATATATTCTACACCAGACACATATTTCTACCGTATTATTTCTGTTGAAAAATCTATTGTTTTCCACACGTTAAAATTGAACTTCAAATTAAAGTTAAAGTAAGTTGATACTATATTATTATATTATATATTATATATAGTGTATCAGTCAAAATTTTTAAAAAATATACATACCATCACGTCATTTTCCTGTAGGGTAGGCAGAGAGGAAAGAGCGCTAAATTGCCTATCACTACATATGTTACTTCCGTCGCCTCGTCTACATCAATAGTTCTTATATAGCTCCTTCTGTTTTCTTACTCCATACGTTTCCTTATTTTGAATTTCATTTACTTGGTCTAACCATATTTTTCTCGGTCGTCGTTTATCACGATTCTCACTTATGCGGGAGCTAAAAATATATAAACACTTATGTATACATTTTGTAGTCCCTTTTTCGTCACCCTTCCGTTTAACATGTCCAAAAAATATGACAGTTATTAAATTTTACAAAAAACTTTAAAAGCGTTCTGCTTTAAAGTTGCTTTTACTGGGATGATATATTTTACGTTTTGTACGACAAATTTAATGAGACTGGTGATGAAAATTTCGAGACAATTTTTAACATCTGACGAATCCAGTAAGCTGACAAACAAATTTCTTGTAGATTTAAATAATCTCATTGGAATTATTGTAATATCATCAATGAATATTTCAAAATTATGTTTATACCAAATTCAACTTGTTTTATGTTTTTTTTTCTTGTAAAGAGGCCTTCGGGGAAATCCTTACACCCATTGAATGGTCTCCCACGTTGTGTAGGTATTTATAGGTATACTCTTATCCCACACATATATCTTTGAAGTTACTTGATCCTTCTTTACTTAATATATTGCCGTTTTGACCTATTCGTATAATTACATTTTACTTCAATATTCATGATCAAGGTGAAATCTCAAAGAATTAGTTTTATTTGGCCTTTTTAAAGGAGTTTAATTGTTTCTTCAATTTTTGGCCCTTTTTGTAGAAGCAGTTAAAAAATTACTCACTTCTTATGTCTGATTTGTTTATTTAATGATTGTTAGAAAAACGGACAAAATACGTTCGAATTACTGAACATCAGAGAGATTATGGATTTTTAGTCACATACTTATTATTTTTTATATTTTATATATTATTTATAGTTAAGGCACATTGTGGAGGTTTAAGGACATTGTAATTTATTTTATGAAACACTGTTTATTACACTTTATATAACGGTATAACCCTACAGGTTTCATGGTTTTCACCTCATCAGGGGAGAACAAACAAGACTTATTTGTGCTGCCGTGATAATGAGGTGAAAACCTTGAAACTGTTAGGGTTATACCGTTACATAAAGTGAAATAAACAGTGTTTGATAAAATAAATTACAAAAACGTATAATTTAATATTCATCGATTATAATTTAAGAAATTTAAAATATATTTCTTTAATTTAAATGATTATATCATAATTATGCTATTTTATAAAGCAACTCCGCGGTTCCTTGCATCGGACTTTATTTGGCTTAAGAAGCATTTACTTCGTTTTCCCTGTGGTCAAATTAAAAAAAAACTTTTTTTTATTTGTGATTTATATGGTTTGGCTATAAAGGTAAGACGTTGTTGCACAAAAAATATCCAAAAACATTTTTTTTTTGTGTATAAATTATTGGTGTAGAGAAACTCGACTACTGGCTTTAAGTTATAATAGGTTTCTTTACTGAGGTATGTTGCCTCTTACGCAGCCAGCAAATGCTGGAATGAGTTTCCTTCGCCCTTGAAGAACAAGAGAATGTGTGATCCTTTCGGAATGATCCCAAAAGGCTCTTAGTGCTTTACAAATTCAAGATTGTTTGTCCATCCTCCACTCTTTCTCTTTTAATCTGCTGCGATGTGTCTTACTATTCTACTGTATTTCTCGTTTTTTTTTGTTCCGTGCTTTTTTTCCTTTACGCTGGCAGTTTATCTAGGTTTTTATGTCCATGTTTGAGTGTGCGCATTTATATTTTTAATGTTATATAAAAAATGGGTACTTTGTCTCATGTGCAGATACGAGGAAATACTGGAATCTAATAAGCAGTCGCCACTTTCCTATCATAATAATGAACTTAATTTATTTTTTTGTAATGTTTTAAATCTCAATAATTTGAGTTCGATTCTCGGTTTAAAGCGCTCTTGAGTAGAGTGTTTTCTCTAAATGATGGTATGTAAATTGTCCTTTTATTAATGTTTGATCATATTCATTGTGTCGACTGGTTATTTAATATATATTTTTTCGTAATATGGATTACACGTACAAGGGTGTGGACTGAAAACACCTGACGTCCGAACGGCTGAACTCGCCCTCCTAGTGGAGATGATATATCTCGATTGTAAGGAAGTTATAAGATGATTCCAGATATTTTGAGAGCTTATCTCTCTCAAATATATTTTTCCTTTGCCTTAACATGTTTGTGGAATTGCGGGATTTTTTTAACATGCTTAATTGCTATCTATTAACTTATTATTTATTTTTAGACACTTTAAAAAAGTTTGGGCATGTGGAAACACAGAATGACGAAAGAACAACTAAACGAGTATACAACTCAGAAGAACAGGCGTGCGTGTAAGAGGTAAATCTAGGAAAATATGACAGGATCCAGTGGATTAGATTTAAAAAGATCAATAATATAAGATTCTGCATGACGGGATGTACGAATTGAAAGAGTGAAAGTTTTGTGCTTGGAAATAACAGTTTGGAAATCTGTTATCTTTGCTTATCCCGCAAGGGACATGGCGTGATAATATGTATGTATGTATTTATAAGAAAGATTTTATTGGCATAGCTCTATCCATATGTAAAAGTACCAAGCTAGTTAAATTATGTATTTCAAGCTTAAATTCAGAACTGACAATCTCATTCAAAGTGAATTGATGTTTACTCATATATCTTTCAATAGGTAGAATGTGGCTTGGACCTTTTTTGTATAGATACGTTTAATTTAACAATTATTTCAAGTTCAACAAAAAAAAATACTAACACTCGTGGATAATAAATAGCTACATAATATTTTTTTATCAAAGTCGCTACACTTTTTTTAAATTTCAGGTCTGGATGGAGTTTTTTTTTTTTTTTAATTTTCCCACACGAAGAACTGATTTTAACGAGGAAACTTTCCATTGTTTTTATAATAAACCGAGAAAACTAATTATACTTCTGCGTCCGGAAAGTATGAAATTACTCCGTGGGCTCTTTTAATTTTTGCGCCGGCTTTATCAAATACTAATTGAACAATTTTTGGTCTGAGTGGATGCGAATTTTAATTTTTTTTAATGAAAAGAAGTTATCTAAAGTGTCTGCTGAAGTACGTTATTTAAAGGAGTTTCTTTTTAAAGAGATGTGGTTAAAATCAGAAAAAAATATGTTGTAGTTCTTGATTGAATAATTGTACAAAGTATCTTTAAATTGGAATAACATATGTCGATGTGTATTATACATTCTTCTGCTAATATAAAAGCCTAATTTTTCATATTGGCGAAACAAACTGGGCTTATTTTTATTTATTTATTTATTTAACACTTTTATTGTAATACAATCTGGCGGGCTTATTGCCAGGCGGCAATCTCTTCCAACCAACCAGACAAAAGTAAATGAAGCAAGTTACGTGGTCGCATAAATCATTCAAATGACTATCCATCCCCACGAAATCCATAAACATATACGTGAGAACATGCCCACAAACCCCACAAAGACGGACAATCACCCGAACACTATTTTTCATATAAAGTGAGATATCATCAATCAAAAGGAAAGGAAAGGATGGTGGAGAGGAAAGGAAAAGAAAAATCAGGAATGAAACACGTTATTTTACTGACTAGAAATTAAGAGTTTTTTCAGTCGCTTCTTAAAGCATGCCAAGGACGGAGCGAGTCTTATATTGGTTTGTAACTGATTCCAGAGTCTCACTGCATGGACAGTAAAGGACGACGTGAAAAAAGAAGAGCGGTGAACTGGAAAGGCCAATAAACAATCTCTGTTTGAGCGTAGCGCTAATCCATGATTGGAAAGACGCTGAAAATTTTCGGCGAGATAAGAGGGTGCGGCGGGACAGTTAAGGATATTATACAATAGAGACAGTATGTACAAGGGTGTGGACTGAAAACACCTGACGTCCTTAGATTGGGTACAACATTTCAACATTTTCTATTTGACAGAATTACCTTCCACTTACTCTGTTAGTAAATCGTCTTCAAATACTAAAATTAATTAGTATATTGCATCAACATAATTACATCGAAAAATTGCCGAGGGATTGTTTTTATTGGCATTAATTTGAAGTTATTAGTGATTAAAATAAAATCAATTAAACCGTGACGTATTAGAGCAATTGTGGACGCTAAGCTACGGAAGAAACATGGTTTCGAAAGATCGTAAATGGAGAATATACCAAAAGGCGTGTTGCCGTAGCAAATAATATATTAAAATTAAAATCAATGGTGCAGTTCTGATTTCCATCTTTATGTAGATATATGATGTGCCTTGCTAAAATTATTCGGTATTATCCTTAAGAAAAACATACGTAGAATTTACAAAGCAATTTTAATTCGAGTGTGGTTTGGCCACATTAAAAGGATGAGTTTTGACAGTCTTACGTAATACATATATGTATAGGTCTGAAATTAATTTAGAGCGAGGAAAAGAGGTAAACTCAGCAAGAAATTATGTAAGAATGTCGGAGAAATTTTTAAACAAGGAACAGTAAAATGTATGATAAACAGAAGAACTAGTATAACAATATGTATGAATGTGGACGAGGCAAAGGTTTTATACGTCGAGTTCTGTTTTCGTTACCTACCCGAAAATGCAGGGCGTTAAGAATTGTATGCATGTATTAATAAAATAAACATTTGGTAGCCCGGACAGTTTTTATCCTACTATTTTTACTTCAGTTAAATATCAAAAATATTTTTTATGAAATTACCGATATATGAATAGAAATATTTTTCGAACAACACACAGCTTAAAACAGTTTTTGAACATAAAAATAGTAGTTTAGATAAATGTACTGTTTTATTTCAATTTTTAATTATCAAATGGGAAAAAAACGTATCTTCTTATCTCAGAAACAGCAAGTCATAAAATTTTTACTTGCTCTGTCCGCTGTGGCTATCCAAATAACTACTTTTGTACTGGCAAATATTATGGCAATATCATCCACTCAATAACTCGCAATTCCTTTCGATACCTCTTCACCAATGCGGGAGCTTTGCCAACTCGGTATTAACCAAACCCGAGGCAATTTTTGCTACACAAATGGTTCTCGAACTATTTTAATATAAAATTGATGGTAGTAAAAAATCTTTGGAACATCGTCTTATTTATGAGGTGGTAGACATTGCGGTCGTTAATCCAATATCTGATTAAATAACAAAGAAATTTAAAAGTTCGAGAAGATTGAATCTTATCACTCATTATAAATTTAATAAATGCTACAAAATTATATGAAATAACTTAAAATGAACTGTTGTGTGCAATATAATGTTTCTATATTTTATTGAACTTTAGAAACATATCAACTTTACTGATTGTGTGCTCATAAAAACTTAACCAAAAACCACAGAGGTTAAGCGATTGTTTATTTAACAACTCGAAAAGAGTTTTCTTTAAAAACATTATGTCCTTATTAAGCGCTGAATTGCAACATCAAATTTATTGCAGGCAGCTACTAAGCGTTAGTACAACAATCAATTGAGATAAAAGTGCGGAATGGCATTCCCGGGAAATCGAACCCAGTACACATGAATGCTAAGCATGCGTTTGGCTAGTCTACGGCGCTGATACATTTGAAAAGTAGTTGATTGTTTATACTTTTCTATTTTCTCTTCAGTTGACAGTTGTTCCTGAGTTGTTCCATTCATTATTCAGGAGTATAAAATAATAAGAAGAGGTCAGACTAACATGCAACCTCAGGACTGCCCCCACATTTCTTTCATTGCAGATTTTGAATTAACTTTTATAGCAACTGATAGATCCACAAGAATAATCGAGAAGTTTTCATCGGTCTCCTCGAGTCAGCAGCTGGTGACGATGATGGAATTCATGGTTGGTTTTTGTCACGTTATATCCCTCTTGATATTTAGTTATTCAGCATTCTTTGTATCTTACGTTAAAAAAATTATCAATTTTCTTCTTTCATACATACCGCCTTTTTAGCCTGTATCATACTGTCGAGTTATTTTATTTTTCTACTTTGGAAAAAAATAACGCAATATCGATTGCCTTAACATCGTAAGGACAAATTCAGCTATTGTGGAAGAATTGCAAATTGAAAAACGTTTGTCTTTAATTATACAACTGCGAAGTCTCAGTTATTTGATCATATTATCGTACGGACAATTACAATGAAGAGACGATAAATTAATGCGATGAACATACCTGATAAGGAATGCAATCGTCATCTCACTCCAGGAGTGTGTAAAAATGCTACAAACCGCGAAAAGTGGAATGCAATTCTGCAATGCGATCAATTTGCTTTTAATATCAAGTCTAATTAATGATCACTACTGCTCTGTAAAGAGCATAACGAATCAGAAAATGAACATGATTATTTTACTCTATCAGCTTTTCTCATTTTATAAAGTGAACTGTAATTTTCTCACATTGTCGGTAGTGGAAAATCTACTGATATTTTTTCTTTTTAGTTTCTTAAAGCAATTCACCTCGATTAGGAAATTTTCTGACCTTTTTGTGATTAATTATATTGATACAGAAACAGCATCGATTAAATTATATGCAATCTAATTTTTGGCAAACGATATAATTATCAAACATGTTATTTGCATCCTTCAATAAAAAAAATAACATTCCTTAAAAAAATATGGATTATTTTTAAATACACTTTAAGAAGCGCTGTGGTTACAAAATAGGCTCACCCTTCCATTGCCTCACATTTCCATTTATTTTATACATTCACAAATATAACGTATTCGTCTAAAAGCATTTTTATATTAACAAGTTAGAAGTTTCGGATCACTTAACTTGTATTGCATTCTTCTCCATATAAAAAACAGTTCTATATTTTTGTATCTGAACATGAATTATTTCTCAATTGTTACTGACAATATTAAGTTTTTCTCTTCACTCGTTGAATTTCTTGCTTTGTATTTATTCTTTTTTTATAAATATTTTATTCCATTGTTATGAAATATGGCTTTCATATTTTTAGCATAAAATAAGTTCAAATCTTTATCTAAAATGTGTTTTATCATCTTGATAAACCCAGAAATATATTTTATAAATGTGATTTACATATAATTAGGTAAAAAGCAAGTTACAGATATTTTGAAAATTAAAATTGTGCTGCTTTCAGTCATATACGAGTATAACGTTATAATCCCGAAACGTGGATATTTTATCGTATATTTAACACAATATTACTTTATTTTATTATTTGGTTTTAAATACATACATAACTGATTTAAATTTTCAGATTTCAGAAAAAACTTGAACCTTTTCTTGAAACATTTTAAAATAAATGCGCGCTGAACATGGCGTTATATTTCATATAATTCACATTTTGATAGCTTTAATTTCATAGATTGATTATCAGAAACTTGTTTTAATAACCATCAAGTACAGTTTTATTAGAAAAATATAATTACAAAAAAAATTCAATCTGGCAAAAATTCGAAAATTTCTTGAAAAAAGTATTTTTAAGATAAAAATCAAGATTGCAAGATGTTTCGACAAGTATGTTTTTCATTCGTATTTCGTATTATGTTATTCTAACATTCACTTAGTATGTTTTTCGTTCGTATTTTGTATTATGTTTAATTTAAATCACACACACACATAATAATATCCGTGTGAATAGTACATAATATTTTTTATTTTGCCAAGTAACCTACAAGAAATTCTCCAGAGAAAATTCATGTCAAAATAATTCTCCTCAATTTTGAAATTCCGATATATTTATTTATCGGAAATTATTACGTGCGCGAGTTTTCGGGAGTTATTACGATCAAAATATTTTCAACCTTCTCCAGCAGTTAACGCGGAGTCCTCGGGAGATTTGTTACTTAGGTTTCTTTTCTTCAGTTTGACGCATTCGTACTCGTTCGTTTTTTTTTTAAATTATCCATTCTAGCGAAATTCGAAAATTCGTTCTCTTTTGGTTTTCATGCATACATTCATACATATTTCGCCTCCTCGATATCCGCACACTTTTAAATTACATTTTTTTTATTTATTGTAGTAGAGCGTTGGGCGAAATGCATAGTATTATAGTATCGGCATCGGCATAGCTCTCATAACATTCACTCTTTATTTGAAGTACATTTTTTAAATTTTCATAATACCGATATAATTTATTCAGAAAAATATCATACTATTTAATTTCTTAAAGCAGACATTCCTTAAGATATCTTAACATTTCTTTTTACTATTTTTTTTTATTCTACCAACACCACACATTCAACCAGTTTTCATATAAATGCTGTAACTAAGTATACTCGTAGCTATACTATATGTAGTTCATCGCTTCACCTCATACAGTTCGTCGGTTTCTCGGACGTTTTACATTTCCTTCTTTCTATGCGAAATTCACTTGGTCAATCCACGATTTCATTGGTGTTCATCTACCCCGCTTTCCACTCACATTCGCTATGGAAATTCGTTTAAAGAATATATTTTTTATATGCTAGTTGTTTGTACGCCTTTATTGAGTATTATTTTAAGTATAATGTAATACTTTATATTAAACGACATTTTAAGGACTTAGTATAATAATTGTCAGATGTCTTATGATTTTTTTACGTTTTTTTTGTTAATCAAACAATAGTTTTAATCACGATTAAAGATTTATTAATTACTTTTTTTCTGTATCCATACTACGTGTCAAGACCATTCTTAAATACACGTTTTCCTTTTTGTACATTCGTGCGTTGTTTCTTTTAGGTCTATATGCCTGTCAAGCAATTCTAATTGCTTATAACATTTGTACTAAGATTACGAAAGAGATATTTTATTTTCACATTCCTTTTATTATTTTCCACGTAGAGAAATATATTATAGAACAAACCCGCCAACAAACAATGCCGTGTTGCAAAGTTGCAAGCCCACCGGTGATTATTTTTGTTTTCAAATAATTGTTTTTCTCATATTTCTGAGATCTTCACTTAAATTGATCTAGTAACACAACATCGTTAAACAAACAGAAAAAAGCGCAATCTCGAGCTTACTTCAGCGCAAGCAGCGCTAATTCTAAAAACTCCAATGTGTAAAAAAACTTTGAATATCCATATCCAGGCCTGTTAATCATTCACTAGCAGCTGGTATTTTCCGTTGAAGTGCCACAATATGAACCCCTAATAAAATACGTAAACTAACATTTATTTACAATATGTTTCGATGTCTAATGTGGAGCACTGTAATTATACTCGTAGTTCATGTCAAGTTTAACCTCGCCGAAAACTTTTTCAAGGTATTAAATTTCATTACTCATTTTGTTGGGTTGTTGAGTTTACTTTCATGTAGTTGATTTGAGTGCATGCTTGATTACATTTCATTTTTATACAAGTGTCATATTGCGATGTTTGTCTAGGAAGCTATGGCTTGGCTATAAGGGTTTCCTGAACTGTAACTTATAGGTTTAACATTCTGAAGTTGTTAGAAGAATATTAGAGAATTATAATTATAATGTTATTGTTTTATTAAAAGAGAATAAAAATTTAATCCAGAGAGATTTTTTTTACAATTTATGTACCTACGTAGATAACATATATGTAAAATTATCCTACGAATAATATTTATCGAGAGTTAAACCGGATACAAAATAATAAAGGTATTCCGCAAGTATTCAATAAGGGTCGCATATGTTAGCCATTAAACTCAAGTTAATGAGTTATTTCCGGGCTTTATAGTATTTGAATTGTGTTTCATATTGGTTATTTTAACGTGTATTCTCGTTTCTCTTGATTATATGTTGGGTACCAATAAAATATTTAATTACAAATTAATAAACCGACATTTCTTTTGATTTTGTGAAAGTTAAATTTGAATTACAATTTATTGGTCCTCACCAAAAAGATGGCGTAACTTAGTCAGATGAAGGCAAAGATGAACGGATTAAACATTTTAGTCACTCTGTTTTCCAGGGAAATAAAAGAAATACAAATAAATTTTGACATTTATATCTTTTTTGCAAGCAATTGCTTAATTTTACCATACGTCATTTTTGGAAAAGCTTTTTGTCTACACCAGTCTTCAAGTTTGTTGCGTGTTTGTTAAACAATTGGACATTGACAAATTGATAGTCCAACCTAAATACTAATTTGTAATCTTCAAACTTCGTGATATGCTGGTATATTCAGAGTAGAATCTTATGGGCTCTAATTTAAGAAGTGAAGTAATCTAACTGCCCGACTCCTTAATTTTTCGGAAGATTCTACAACTTTGTGCGAAATTTTACTTAAAATATTTATACTAATTTCTTCGTGAAAACGGACTAAAAATTCGGACCCTAGTCGTAGTTGGCAATTTCTAAAGATACAAAATATGCGTAACAATTAGTGATATTTAAAAAATAACGTCATCGCACGTGTTGGTATTACTACCCCGCACATGAAAAGACAACAACCAATGCAGGTTACAACAAAAATGTTAGTAAAAGGGACCCTGGGTTTTCGACTCCACAAAACTTAATCGAAGTTATTTCTCATTATTTTTCTATTAATCGGGATTCTTTTTGTCACATTATTTGCAATTGAATGGAACATTTTGTTGTCGTAATTAAATGTTCCAATTACTTTTCTTACTTTTTCCAATTATCTTCAAACATCATTAGACTTCATACTCTTCGCATTTCGCACAACTTGTATGGATCTGGTCTTTGATTTTTACAAGTCGAGAACAATGACTAAAAGTTTTAATTGCCTTTCACTAATTACAGTTCTACACCGTCCCGTCCACCTTCTTAGTCTTCTGAAGTCTTGGTTTGTTAATGCGTGTAAGCACACAGCGCAGCACGCCCCTCCTTGACTGACCCATTGTTCTCAACTTTCTATTGAAAACTTATTACAATACGATAGCCGCCGCTTTCTCAGTTTAATAGTCTAAAATAATATTTTACCCCCCAGTCCATTATACTCTAGTCTTATCGGTATTGTTGTCTATTGTTCGACATTATTTATAGCGTGAACAATTTCGCTTCTCCTTACTCCAGTGTATATGTCCTATTGATTTGACTTTTCTCTGGCTTAGTTATTTGTTTATAAGATAAGAAAGCCTATTTGAAATTCGGGAACTGTTCGTTGGTTTTGGTATTCAAAATTCTTAGGTTCTAACTAGGTATTTTAAAATTAGTCTTTGATACGCGATAAATTCTGTATGATTCATCGCTTTTATTTGACAAAAATAGATGAAAAAATATACTGTTATTATCAGATCAGCACTTTTATTGAAATAATATAACCATAGTTTTTTTTTTAGAAAAAAAAATGTTTTGATGTAAGATTTTTCATTTAACTAGACTTCTTACTCGTCATTGGTTTTTGAGCTACAAACTATTTGTGTAACTCATCAATGATAATTAGTATGAACATCGCGCTGTTCCTATTCATTTTGCACTTAGCGAGTATAGAGCTATTTTATTAGACTTTTGTTGGATGCAATACAACCTGGTGGATTTATTTTCATATGTGAATCTTTTCCAATCGTTTTTAAACAAACCTTATATGAAAACCAGACTGGAGCCCTGTTTTAAAATCTGGGTACCAACGGCAATCGAACGCGTAACCCACATATTGGAAGATAGGCGTCTTATCAACTAGGCTATGGTATTGTGTCAAGTAGTCTTGAGATAATTTGTTTGAGTATTGTTTCGCAAATATTTCATGGATGTTCCGAATTTGATTAAGATTTTAATTTTTTTTGTTAAAATTGTTTTCTATGTATTTCTTTATGTGTAACATAGAAGGTCACGTGACCGTTTAATAAAAGTAAAATAACATTTACAATTAATGGTTGCTTCCTTTATTTCTATAATTTTATTTCAGTCGTTATCTTATTCAGATTCCATTAATTTAGATACCGAATTAAATTAATTTATCACCACAATCAAAGCCAAGTTTCTCCAAGTTATAAGATAACCTTACATAAATTTCGTAATACAGTATTCAATAGAATTATCAAACTGGACTGCTGTTGAGATTTGATAGTGTGAAATAATTCACATTAGTTAAAAGTTATGGTGGAGGTTAGTTAATACGCTTTTAATTTGTGAACATTTGTTATTTACAAACGATATTATTATTTTAGCATAATTTTTATTTACGACGTATGATATTTTTTTAAGATATGAAATATTATTTAGGTTGTGTACTTGTTATTTTTTGAACAATTTTTGTCGATTCCTTTGTGGTTTTGAAGACTCCAAATGTGTCTTGATTCCAACGCTCATTTTTGCTTCCTGTCATACTTTAATTCGCTAAGTAGGAAGTTAGATAATGCTATCAAATTCGTTCTTCAGTAGAAAGTATTTTAAAATAAATACTCAAAACATGTTTCCATTATTTCAAATATATTTTTTAAGCACCTGATTAAACATCAATCTATTTTTTTCCTTTACTTCCCTCTTCTTTCAGAATTTAAACTGCGTTTATCGATTTGATATGCAACCATTATATAACCTATTTCTGCTTCCCTGAATGAGTTGTATGCTTATAAAAATTATCTTCATTTTAGGTTTCGATTATTTATTTTACATTTGATACAAGTTTAATCCAATTTCATAAAATAAAATATAAAGAACAAGAAAAAAAGTTGTAAAACAGCAGGGTCAATGATATTCATGTTCACCTGTGAAGAGGTCTACAAAGTTTATTAAGCAGCTCAATCCTCATTTTATCCACCGAGACATGGACATTTCGTTCAACCTTTTGAAGAATTTTCTAATATCAATGTTGGAAAATTCATTCAACAAGGTCATTCCGTATGCTAGTAGTGACGCCCAAGTTCAGTTTGTGAATTCGGCACCGAAATCAATTTTATTTCACTATGGTATAAATAATTGTCAGATACATTAAACAAAAAAATTTCAATCAACAATAGATTCGCCATTCTCGAAAATAATTGTAAAACACTTCAAAGTGTATCATTTTAGTCATTGTAACATTACCAACATCGGACTAGTATATCGATTAATACTTTTTTTACAATCACTATTTCCTGTTTACTTCGTGTAAAACCCCGTCCTATTGTGGTAATAAGAAGGATTAAAGAAAGTAAAAGGTTTCTGTTGGTTCAACTGACATTAAGAAGCAAAACCGGACAAGTTCATCCATTCGCCCTCTCCGCTAGCGCCGCTTTATACCCCCACAACAAAGGTTTCTTTGCCGAGACAGGATTGATGGATTTTATCGAATTATCTTTTCAGCTCAGGCGATATTCAGCTTTGAGGAGAAAGCCAGATCTAACTGCACTAAGTGCTTCTTCGTTAAATGTTTACTGTGTAGATAACCCCCGGATTAGAGGGATTTTCTCTGTTGGCTGTACACTGAGGTTGAGAAATACTTTGCTGCACTCCGTTTACTTTTCGTTATGAAGAACTATAATAAAGCTTTCAACAGAAAATTGTTGTCTTGATTTTATATTTCAAGTTTTGTTTTATATTTCAAGTGAAGTTCATTTCTCATCTTGAAATATTGTCCTGTTTATTATGCCTTTGTCATAAAATAATACACCTTTTTTGTGGTTATTTTTTTTCTCCAATTTCTTTTGGCAGATTTACAACCACAACACAGAATTATTTTACTGAGCATCTTTTTTAATGTTATTTGTTTTCAAAAGCTTTGTGTGATATTTTCCCCAAATTAGTGGTATGGTTAAAAAAAAGAAAAGTATTTTCTAAATTATATGCACAACTATATGAAAAAATATTTTTTCACCATTGACACGTTATGTTTAAAACACATACATAAACAGCTTAAAAATATCATACAAAAATAATCAACCGACATTAATAGAAAGTGTCTTTATTAATTATTTCCGGATACCCTCCGTGGCATAGTTGGTAAGACTCCTGTCCTCCATCCCGGGTTTCAGGGTACTCCCGTTATGAGTGATTCTGGGTATTCCCATTGGAACCCAATTTTTTTTTTAAATAATCCCAATTTGACTCTCACTTAAGACCTCTTTTAACATATTTCAGATTGGTTAGAAAATATATTGCTATATGGCCTGGTTGTAAATATACAACGAAATTGTAAAACAATAACACCTGGATGTGTAAAAACATATTTTTTATCACCTTTCAGACAATGAAACAGCTTAAAAATAGTTTAGTTGCAATACAATTAATTTGTTTTAAGCAATATAAATTAACATTCTACAGCCTCTGTCCTTTTTCAAGTCTTCGGTAAAGTCTGTCTCACTATGAAATTAAAGTGTGAATATTTGATTATATTGGAATTATCTAAATATAATGGAATTCTTCTAAATATCTAAAAAGTGAACAATACATTTGGTGCGGTAAGTGGGATTTTGGTAGAATAAAAATAGAAATACAGATTTCCACGTGTTAAGTATATTTTTTATCGAAAAATACAATACCATTGTTAGCACAAACATAATGGGTTCGGGGACATTTGGGTGAAAAAGATACATAAGAAACCTTTGTATCAAAAATATGTTTTATTGCCCGGTTATACATTGTTATTTCATCCCATCAATCTTTCCATAACGTCTGTAACTGTCTGCGTGTGACGTGCCATACATTATTTCGGGGTGGAGGTGTAATTGTTTTCTCGAGGGTGAAATGACACCTAATACAGCGGGGTGCAGTGTTTAGGGTAGCCTGCCGTCCCCGCGGTCGGCTCGTTTAATTGGATTTCCTCTGAATTTTCTGCTATTCTGCTATCTAAAATAACAGCGTTACCTGAAAGAATTTACGCAGACCTCTTCCTAGGGGCTATTAAATGTTAGTTGTATTTGACACCGGCCAAACTGTTTAAAGTGTTTGAAATGGGCATAATTATAATAAATTAAATTTATTGTAAAGACGCCTTAACCTGTTCACCGCGTTAAAAATCAAATTCCACGAATCCTGTGCGCGGCACAATTTCAGCGTTTTTTAATTTCTAAGTTTAAACACATATTTTGTTTAGAACCACTGATATTTGATTACAACACCAAGTAAACATGACACTTAAGTAATTTTCTGATAATAAATAATAGTCATTACTCTTAAGGAGACTCATTAAATAAAGGAGATAAACTTAACATTACGTAAAATGAACAAAGGAATGCTACGATCAAATCAAATGCATATAGCACTAGTAATGTTTATTTACGTAAGAGAGACTTAGTAATGTTTATTTACGTAAGAGAGACTCATCGCAGGACTCGATCCGCGCGACAGGTCGTTAATGCTGGAAATATTGAGAAACCAAAAAAATTCGGCGCTCTGTTTATTCAACAATATCTCATAAACTAATATATTATTTGACAAGGTTTTCAGAGATGTCGCTAGAATAAAGATTATTTTAAATTTTAGTTCAATTTTTATTCCGGTTTTGTGTCATTTTTTTTAAGTATTTGTGATTTGAAACTTGGATTGTCGTCAGATCACAGGCGTTTGTGCTCCCCGCGGGGAAAGAGTTAATGGATAAAGTAAAGTCTCGTGTTATATTGCGTTAACAAATCCTCTAATAATCTTAGTTTATTTTATTTCATAAATTATTACTCTATGTTCAATCTTGCTAGAGAGAAGAAAAATCTTTGACCTCACATTATTTACGATTTTCACCTCATACTTCAACAGTATGGAACTTACTCGGTTTGCCAGGCTATACGTTTTTTGTCGACCAACCCGGTAAAATATTTTTTTTCACAATTATGTTGTTACAACTAATTATTTTTTTAACGTGTAAAACAGGACTTGACGGATTGAGCAATCAGTATTGACAATGTGTGGATTTCCATATGACTTTACCTACTTACAGGAGTTCATCTCAGAAAACAAATTATTGCTGGGATAAATGAGCATATTCCAATTGATTTTAATACATTTTTTTGTAACTTTTTGTCTCAAAAATATTGATCGGACGTTTAAATAAATGAAAAAAGGTCGGATGATCAATATCCAGCATTCCCTCGTGCCCTGTCAAATCAGCTTCAACACGTCTTTCTTTATTTCCAAGTGTAAAATAGTAATTATAGATGAAGTGCTTAGTTTATATGTATTTAATTTTCTGAGTTTTGTAGTGTACGAGTATACTCTTATCACATAAGTCGCAACCCCTCTAAAGTAATCATTTGGAAATTTCAGTAATTTTTTTTAATATAATGTACAATGTGGCATTCTCTTCCAAATAACCATACAATTGTTTTACAATATTTTGAGTTAAAGATGGAGGATTTACATTTTTATGGAAAAAAATCATGCAACACCAAAATAAAAACATCAATTTAACAAGGTATTTGATAGTGAGAAGCAAAGGGAGATTGGAAAGAAGTGTGATGGAAAACCAGGAAAAATATGCTGCGTAATAGAAATATTGTTTTTTTTTTTCAATTCGCTTTTGAAATGCATCAACGTTAATGCGATTTTGCAGCTACCTGGTTTCAGAGTCTATTGGCGTGGTCAATAAAAGTCGACCTGAAAAATGAAGGGCTGTGAATTGGAAAAGCCAAAAGGCAATCTGTTGGAGCGTAGCGCGAGGCCGTGATCGGCGAGTCGCTGAAAATTTTCGACAAGATGAGTCATGACTTTACTTAATGCTAAAATTGTCAATAAAGAGACTTATTCTATCACATAGAATCGGAAATTTATTGGAAAGAATTTTTGTAAAAAATATCCGAGAAATGTGTATGAAAGTAAAAAAAATTTTGTCGGAGAGAAACACTTTTAATAATTTTATTTCTGGATCCTTATCGACTTTAACACAGGACTGAAATATGCAATTTTTCTAACCCCACGGTGTAAGGTTACATTTGCAGAAAGCTTGGAAGAGTTTAGTTGTTTTCGTGTATTTCAGTTAACAATTGAAAAGTTACAATTCAAGTTATTTCAAATATACGTGTAGACTAATATTATTTAAAGGTCGAACAATATCCAACTTTTTGAACCCATTGCGGTCAGCAAATATTTGTCCTCTTACACTCAGAAAAATCAATAGGGCTGCGGTGTTAAGGATTCTCAGATCTCAAATAGAGAATGATAAATGGTTTTAAAGTTTTTCTCATAATAAAGGGTCTTTCAAATTGAGCGACTTTTTTAATTCTTGAATAAACCACACAATTTGCTTTGATTTCAAAAAACTTTTTATTGGTTATTGAAAATAATGTGTGACATTTAAACACAAAAAAAACAATATACGCTAAACGTCCACCTCTTGCAGCTCCACATATGTCCACTCTTTTGTCAACATTTTCGATGGCATTTTGGCATAATTGCGGTTCTAACTCACCAATAACGCGAATAATTTCGTCCTTCAGCTCAGGAATTGATTGGGGGTCATTCTAATAGACTTGACTTTTCACGTAACCCCAGAGAAAATAGCCCAACGGTGTCGGATCACATGATATTGGTGGCGTATTAACATCACCGTTTCCGGAGATAACAATACATAAAATAATTCAACAATTTGAACGCGTTGTATTGTATACGACTCCATTTTTATAAATGTCATACATTACACTTCTCAAATATCACAAGACCCAGGCAAGTTCGCGGCGCCATCTGTGGTTTGTCCAAGAATTTAAAAACCGCTCAATTTGAAAGACTCGTTAGATTAAAATACATACATACCATTTTCGCTGTTGGAGTAGGCTGAGAGGACACAGCGCCTAAATTTCCATTGTTGATTTTTACTTGCCGCTTTTTTCACATCCACACATCTTCTCATAGAGCTCTTTCGCTTTCTCTAACATTTAATTTTTTTTTTGAGGTTTCGTTGACTTGGTCCAACCATACTTCTCTTGGTCTTCTCCTTATGCTTCACAATTACATATTCACTATATATTTGTTTGTCAACTTTTCATCGATCATTCATACTACATGCCCAAACCATCTGAGTACTCTTTGTTCTAATTATTACATCAGTCACTAGATAAAATGTATTCTTGATCACTTAATTTGTCATACGTAGTCACACCACATCTCAGATCACAGATGTATGTACTATACATATACCATTCATCTAAAAGCTCATTCCTTCATCTTAAAACATTAACTTTATCTGTGCATTCATTTCTGATGTCATTCCGCCTTCTTTTTTATTGTATATTGGCACTCCATTTTTTTATCTTCGTGCACTCATCTCCACAGCTTAATCTTACTTGTACCCTTCTGCCAAGTCAAGTTTCACTTCAGTACGGCAAGGTAGGCACCAACACATTATAGTATTATGTTATATTTTATTATTACTTAGCATTGTGAAGGTTTAAAGACATTGTAATTTGTTTTTATCAAACACTGTTTATTCCACTTTATGTTCCACATAAAGTTGAATAAATAGTGTTTGATAAAACAAATGACATATTATGTATTGTCTATTTTGCTACTTTTGATATACCGTGGTTCGTATATAAATCGCTCTCACATGAATTTTTATACAAATTAAACAACCTGTGATATCACACATCCTTACTTTATCCCTTCAGCAATTTTATACCACTCAGAAATATTCCCATTTACTCGCACACATGCACTTCTGTCTTCATACAGCGAGGCAATTGCACTTATTAATTTATCATTCACGCCATAATCTTTCAATATTTTCCACAGTTTATATCTTCTTACATAATAATACGCTTTCTCTAAGTCTACAAATGCACACAGTATCCTTTTTCTGTTTTTTCCATACATTTTTAGATATATTCCGTAATGACAAAATACGAGTACGTACAACACTTAGTAAACGGATGAATGGCTGTAGTTATTTGACTTTATTGACTGTAGTTATGAGACCTTACCCTTATATAATTAATGGTACAATGGTGGCCTTCTGCCAGTCAAGAGTACAGCCAGAGTTCCAACATTAATTAAAAAAATACTTGCATCCATTCAATCAATCCATCCTTTCCATATGCAACGCATTAAAAAATTATACTGTAATTCCCTACAGATTTCTCATTATTTCTCACATCTTAACCACAACTATTGCTTTCGTATTTATTTTCACTCTGTACTTTCTCAGCCTACTTTTCAAATTCACTTTTCGATCTTCCGTCAGATTTACTCCTCGATACTCGAACGTCCTTATCCCATCATGAATCTTTTTTTTCCTTCCAATATTTTTAACCTGGCAAACTTATTTCGCAGTAAAGCTTAATATTCATTTCACAACTGTAAATTTTTCTTATTTATTTTAACTTCCACACTTTCTTATTTCAATATTTCTATGAAATTCTTCACCATCTTTAATACCTTGTAAATTTTCACACAGAATTCTTTCACCCAGAAAAGGTTTCTCAGTTCTCAACTATATACCTTGTTTACTCCAAGAACATGGTATGTTTCTAGATCAGCATCCCTAAATGGCCATGTATCATATCTCTTACTTTTTTCTGAGATCTGCATTTGCGTATACCATATCTATCACTGTGATATCTTGTGATCAAATAGTGTATTTGATACCAGAAGGTTTTTTTCTTCCCAAAAAAAAAAAGACCTCCCATAAAGGGTAGTCCTCAAGTGCTTCCTAAAGCCATTCACGTCATCTATATATCTAACACTTAAAGGCATACCATTTCGCGCTGCATGACCAGCAACTATAAAAGCCCCATCTTAATACCCCGTCCTATTGTATCGATTCGGAACAATTAATTTATTTGACAAAGACGAAGTCGACCTCAAAGTTCTGAAGTAACATCTCTTAGACACAGTTTCGATAGCTACAAAAGAGACACTCCCATTCAGGGACTAAAATACAAAGATATGAAGTTTTAAATTAATCCAGAAATTTAAAATAACTTTTAATCAGTGATATTATCTTTCACAAGTGATACTCGGCAATCAGTAACAAATAAGCCAGGTGCCCTGTATATACTCGTAGATATAAACAAAATAAAATGATAAACACTTCGGTATTTTCACATCTGAAAACGAGTAGCTTAAGTAGTGATTCGGACCGGATCCCCGGATGGTTTGGAATTCACGATCGGTTTTCACGTCGACCTGGACGAAATTTTTGTTTAATATCTATCTGACCCGGTGCTACCCACGCCGTATTGACCTAAAATTTGGCTCGGATACCAAACATTCTATGACTTTCGTCAATATTAATTAAAACAGAGAGACAGTGTGGAGAGAGGACAGAAGCGAGAGGTGAGTGTGGTGACCGCTTTTAACATTTCCGAATAATAAATTATTCATTATCGGTACACCTGTACCATAAAACGGACATTTAATGAGACCCCGCCAGGAATGGCGACCCGCACAGGTGGAATATTTTCTAATTTCACAGGATGGTTCAGGAATGCTTTTTCAGGTATCGAACATCTGGTGTTTTAAGTTATTTTGTTCTGTAGATATTCAAACATCAAAACTTTTCTAAATAATTTCATTGTTTTTTTGGTACTGTACTATATTATACTTTTGTTGTATACAGTTCAATCTGGTACAACACTTTTATATTTTTGACTAATCATACAATATTTTTTAGGTGAAATATGATATATAAACAAGGTTATCGAAAAATCTTAAATATTATTTAAACATTCAATTATCATTTTTTAATTAATATTCGTTGGAAAATTATTGTACTGGACTGTGTATAATACTTTCATTGTATACAGTACAACCTATCGGGTTTATTACCAACTAACCACAATTATGTTAAAGTAGCCTTAAGTTCAAGCCATACTGGAATACTTTTAAAAAAATGTGGGTGCCAACTGTTGGAAGACATGCGTCTTTCCAACTAAGCTACTTTATATTATTTTATATTAGACTTTTGTTGTTATACAATACAACAACATAGTGGGCTTATTGCCGTGCGAGAATGTCTACCAACCAAGCAAAAGGACGTTAAAGAGGCTTTGAGTGAAAACAAAACTAGAATCCTTTTTAAAAAGTCTAGATTCCAACGCGAATCGAACCCGTAACCCCCAGTTTGGGAGACAAGCTTCTTACCAACTAGGTTATGGAGGTTGTAAAAATGTGTACTTATCAAGTATATATCTTTAAATATGATCATTACACAAATCTTCTTAGTTTCTAAAAGAAAATACCATATAATTGTTCATATCATAAATTACTCCAATACTACTTAATTCGCAAAATTACAAAAGCAAGTAGATTAAACTCCTTAGATGGTCAGCGGGTTAACTCTGCTGCAGCAAACTTAAGTGTTGTTGTGATGCTATTATTTATATTATTCTTTTTTATGGTGATGGTATTAAAGAGAACTTTTTTGCATAATTATTGTATTTTATTGTATATTTATTTTCTTTTAAGAGTTATGTATTGTGAAAAGACTGTTTTTGTTATATTTAATATAGTACGAGTATTAATAGATCAAAACAGAAGTGTCTTCCAAGTACAAATTTACAATCAATATTGTTATATGTTAACATACGAGTATATTATATATCTACCCATATTTCTCAAAAATACCATTATCTTTCTTTAAAAGCAGCCTTTTTTTGTATTAGAAGTTAACTTAATATCAAAGTGTGTCGTCTACATTTGATAATTTATTGAGTATTCTATCTCCACCGAGTATTTTTTCAGTGTCGCAAAACATTATATACTTGTAAGCACCGAACAAAATTAGTCATCCTGTTCAATTTGGTGCTCGTCACGCCCTTACGGGAATTCCCCCTTTCGCTTTATTCTACGAGTATTTCCTAATTACATAACCTGCCGAGGACACGGCTGCCACGCCCGCTCCGAAGGTGGCGTTTTAAATTCTAGACCCATATTATTAAAAGTTGAAAAGATTAAAGAGCTAAAAATGTTCCACTCACCGTACCGTACACTTCCGAGTGAGACAGACACGATTCATTTTAACAAATTAACTTGTGCCATAGTGTCGTAATCACTTAATAACTATGTGCTTTTTTCTCATAGCTTTATAGGGTTGCTGCCATAGTTATTGGTCATTTAAGAAAATTTATGATGTATCTCAATAGTAATGCTCCCTCTTATTTTAATTTAATTTTTATTTGATGCCAGATTTTTTTTTCGTAGTTTGATAAATAATGCTGTAAATCTAAAGTTACATCACTATAGATTCACATTTATCGATAAAAATCGTTCGATATGATAATTGTTGTGCTGTGATTTCTTTCAACAAACCAGCTTTGGTTCAAAGAAATTAAGGTATTTTATTCATTAAAAGTTCGTTCCTTGTTTTTATGTTTCAATTGCCGACATGTCCAGAATATTACACGTCTCATCTCAAAATTTGTTTTTGTCAAATGTGCTATTGATAGTGAAATTTATAATCCACTTACGCTTTTGTTACATTCCCGGTGGCCTAATTACTATCTGGCAATCTCTTACAACCTATCAGAAAATGAAAACCAAACTAATACTCTTTTTACAACAAAACGGATATCGACGGGAATTGAACTCACAACCTCCGGGTCGGATGACAGGCGTATTACTAAGTAGACCATGGAGGAGGTCTAAATATATAATGCATTAAATTCTAATCTGCGCTTTAATATCGAGCGCTGAAAAAAATAGTGATCTCTGTAAACTAATCGATAGAACACTGGACTTTCAACCCGATAGTTTCGGGTTCGAATCCCAAACGAATCCAACCACAAAGTTACAATCTGGTTATCATATAAGGCCTTTTAATACCTTTGATTGATTGGGAAAAACTTCACATGCCATTAAAGGCATCAATTTGTATTGTATTACTCTCGCTGTATAATATATCAGTACAACTTGTACAAAATAAGACAGCAATCTTACTAACTAGGTCACTGAGGTCATATGTAACATATACAGCGGAAAATTAATATGATACAAAGGCTGAATATTTTACCATTTGACTTCGTATCAATATGTCGATGTATCGATAAAAAGGGTGTAAGGTCATTCTTGAAGCTTATACCCTGGAAAAATTGGAAATAGAAAACATCTTTCGATATATATTTTTTACCGTTGTCATATGAACTGTTGAAATCCAGCTTCAGCCGTCGGTTTTCCCACGAGGATTATGTCATTGCAAACATTTCTTTGCCAATCGTATCGAGCGAAGGCCAACTGTCAAGTTCGAGTGTATACCCGATTTATTCCCGAGTGTTTTAAATTTTATTTCTCCAGCGATTTGGGTTATTTAGTTTTTATTTTCAATATTGTCAGATTCTCATTGAGAAATAAATAATATAAAGTATGTTAATTTTATTACCGCGTTTAATCTTTTGACGACCATAATTCTAATAAACAATTATATACATGCATAGAAACACACCATTTTCCTCCTGGAGTAGGTAAAGAAAACAGAGTGCCAGATTTCCCTATCTCGACACATATTTTGGGTTTTCCACATCCATACCCCTTTTTATACAACTCTTATGATTCATCTTACTTCTTACATTTCCTTATTTCAAAATATTCTCTTGGTCCAACCATACTTTCTTTGGTTTTCTTTCGTCACACCTTTCACTCACATTTGCACTGCACATTTGTTTTATTTGTCTTCATTCATTCTTTCTACTAGTCCGAACCATTTCAGAGTGCTCATCTTCACCTTACTCAATACATCAGCCTTAAGTTCATAGTCATTCCTTATCATTTCATTCCGTATTCTGTCGTACATTGTAACCTCATGTTTTCTTAACAGTGGACTTATTACAACATTCTTTTTTGGGTTATTTCAGTATTTTTCTACATCCACGTTTCACTCCCATATATCGAAGTTGACACTAAAATACATAATAAACAAGTAAATCTTAGAAACACAAGTATTTTATTACACTTTAGTTGTAAACAGTACAACGTGATGGACTTATTGCCATTCGGAAATATCTTTCAAACAGCTAGAAGAATGTTAAAGGCCTGAAGGGGAAATCAGACTGGAATACTTATCAAATGAATCTATTTTCGGGAATCGAACCCGCAACTCCCGAGTTGGAAGACATGAATCGAACAAACTGGGCTGCAGATGTCGTATTATTTCTTAAGCAGAAAAAAATATGTCAATCTATAAAGTAGTGACAAACATTTGGTAATCATAGTACGAGTACTATATCTAACTTATATTGTTTGTAATATTTAAACACCATCGTTGTCTTGGTTCAAGGAATACAGAGCGTTAAATTTCTCTTCAGTGATGAAGAGTGTCTTTCCTGATTTTCAATTAACTTTTATATTTCTTTCTCTCCTCCTTTCTTGCCATTTCGTTTTTTACATTTTTTTTATTGTTACTTTGTTTTAATATATCGAATATTTTTAGCGAAAGTTTGAAACCGTTGTTTAGTTAATAGAATCATTTTACAATTACACTTAATTGTGAAATGAGTCTATTAACTTAAACAACGGTTTCAAATGCATTGGTTGTTTGGAAGAGATTGTCGTTTGGTTACAAACTGGCAAGATTTCATACTAAATTGTAACATTCAGAATAAAGTATTTGATTTAAATTAAGAAATTCTTGTAAACATATTGAAAAATTCGCCTTTGCTTTACATCAATGTGAACATCCTCCGGGATCTACAGGTCAAAGTAAGGTCATTAACGAAATTCAGGATGAGAAAATTATCATACTTCGGGCATATTGCTAGAAGAGCTGAATACAGTTGGGAGAAGAAAGTAGTGGCTGGAAGTATTGAGATGCGGTGAGGAAGAGGCAGCCCCCAGCAAGATGGATAGAGTAAATAAAAAAGAAAACTTGTTTGTTACCATTATGGCTCAGGACCGAAATGATTTGTTCAGTTCCAGATCATCAAGGAACGACGCTCAGCCATCAACACGACTTAGATGAAGAATGAATAATTCATTTCACATGAATTCTTTATTAAAAAAAATATTTTTTCTTAAATTTTGTTTCTTTTTTTATATTCTACTTTCCATATCTTAAATAAGCGTTGTCATCTCATTGTCTATAAATTCCTTTAAACCAGATTATCTCCCGTCCTGTGCATTCGCTTCTCTTAATTTATTAAACTATATCTAAAATTGCTTTTTCAACATTCATAATTTTCTGTAGCCCGTTTGAGAGCTTAAAAGGAAAATAGGAAAATGGCATATTCTATATAAAGCAGTAAGGCCTGCAATGGGTGCGCCCCCTTAGCTCGATATCTCTAGTCATATTACTTGGCCGACTGCCTTGGAATTAACCCATTAAAAGCATATTTTTTAACAAAATATTTTTTAATCCTATTTTTTTTTCATTTTAAAATTGATCAAATTCTGATTGTCTCACATTTAGATAAAGTATTATTGCCTTTTGATTTTGAATTCACATAAATTAATCTCTTGTTATTATGAAATTTAACCACATTCCCAACATTTGTTGAAAATGTATTATTTAAAGTTAAGGCGTTAACATTATGAAAGTTTAAATAATACATTGTAATTTGTTAAGTAAAATATTGTTTATTCCACTAAGTATTACGGTATAACCCTACCGGTTGCAAGGTTTTCACCTCATCATTAGGGGAACACAAAGAAGACTGAATTATATTCGAACTGGTACCGACTAACACACGCATCTAACGGCAAAAATTCTGGTTGCGGATTGAGGCTTGAGGAAGGCAGGAAATAACCTCTCATCGAGATAAAATCTCACCACTGCTTGCTGAAGTTATCTCAAACCTCCCTCCACCCACAATCCCTAACCCAAAAGTTTTCCGTTAAATGCGTGCGTATGTCGAAAACAGTTCAAATATAATTGAGTTTTGTTTTTGCTCTCCTGATGATTATTAGGTAAAAGCTTTGAAACCGGCAGGATACCCTTATGTTAAGTAGAATAAACAGTGTTTTACTAAACGAATTACTAAAATTGTTTCAACCACTCGATCATTCGCTCACCCCCACACACAATTAGTTCTATGCTCATTTCATCACAACCTACGCCTTGACTTTTTTCACGTCTTTCACAGCCATTTGTAGTTCTTCTAGACTAATTGCATTCACATTTTCCAGCGGCTCGCCAATCTCCACTCTATCAGATACGCCATTGTCTTTTCTACTATCATCACTATCACCGTTCCAGACTAGATCCCTTTTTTGGAAAAAAAACTCCGGGTTGAAAGTCATGCGTCTAGACCTGAAGATTACATAATACTCTCACGCAAATTTCCTGTCGGGGTAGACAGAGAGGGCAGAGCGCCAGACTTTCATATCGCGACACGCATCTTTCGCATCTTCCATATTCATATACTTCATACAACTCTACGATTTATCTGACTTTCGACGTTTCATTCTTTCAATATATTATATAATTCACGTTATCGAACCATACTTTATTTTGTCTTCCTCTTCAACTCTCATTTGACACGCTCAAATATAAAAGTTGAATGTTGTAATAAAGGAAAAAAACATTTGTATTTATTTATATTTTCAAACTAAGCTTTAGTGTTTGCCTTTCACTGTTTATTCCCTCTAAAATGATCTTAAAATATATAAAGCTACAAACAGTCATTAAATTAAATGAATCCCCATTCTTCGATAAATTTCCAAAAATAGGGAATTTATGCATTTTATTCATGTATTTTCTATAAATGTTTAATAATGTTTGAAATATGCACCGGATAGCAATGGGTGACCGCCCCAGATCTTGGTTAACTTTTGTTTCAAAGCCAAAGCCAGGCTCAGTTTTTTTTCCATTTCAATCTTCGTTTATGATAAATTAATTTGAACTAAGCTTGCCTATTTTGAAAGTATACGGAGAAACACTGTCGGTGTCTTGGTTATATGGAACGTTTTCAGCCTTGATCTGAATTAGCAAAATAAATGAATTTGGTTAAGGTTTCAAGGTAAAGGAAATGTAAATTTTTCATTAAAAAACTAAAGTAAATTCATTTTGTTCTGATTAAACTCCAAGGTAAAATGTTCATATCCTTTTCTTATAGTTGCCTCTTAAATAGAATTGGCTTTCTTTATGATACGAGTACAATATGAATTACCCATTTATTGTTGATTAATGGATCTCATACGATGACATCCCTAACCTAGTTGGTAAAACGCTTAACTTCCAGCACGGTTCTATTTCTGAAAAACATAATTCCAGTTTGATGAAAGAGGTTGTCTGGTAATAATACTCATAAGTGGTAGACGTGTTCGAGTGTTGTTGTCTTTTCGCGCGCGGGGTAAATAGTATTGCCAACACGTTGGATGACAACAATTGTTTCGTGCCTATTCTTCAAATGGTCCGAAACTCAAGATTGATTTATTACATTGAAGACAATATTTTCTTCCGCCATGGTTCTTCATATCCAAATTACCTATTCGGATTTGTTGAAGGGTACCACCATACGGCTGAATGAATGAATCGGCCTATAGGAAGAATATTTATTACACTTTTATCATATATATCATGCAGTCAACTTAAAAATAATATATTTTGCAAATAAATTAATTACCTTCATTATATTTACAATTTTGTACATCATTGAGACGTTTCGTCTGCGGACGCAGCAACATCCAATAACCACCACGATGCGGGTGAGGCACTGAAGATGGTCGTATTAAAATTGCCATCTGATAGTTGGCCACTGTGGATCACTTATTAAGAATGCCATTTGGTGGCTGGTCACGCGGAATCACGTATTACGAATGATATCTGGTAACTGGCCAAGAGCTGTGCAGTTTTATCGCCCACTTATAACATCTCATCTTATAACATCCACCGGTGCCATCCATCAGATTCATTTTCTTGGCCAGACGTGGGGAGACGAGGAGTACCGTGTTGCGTACTGACTTCGATGGAGACGTTTTGTAGCATTCCTGTGTATCTGATAAAAAAAATGACAGTACAACTTGAACTTAATATTATATGACTATTTCTTCCAATAAACCCGTTATGTTTAAAAATTTCTATACAACGATCTTCATGAGCAGTTGGTAGAACGATTACCTTCCAAAATTAGAAGTTTCAGGCTCGATTCTCAGCGGTATTCAAAATAAGGGACTAAGTCTTTTTTTACAGTTAACCTTTTTTTACATTTCTTTGTTTGATTTGACAGTAACTTCACTAGATAAAAAAACCGTCATAAGCGCGTAATAAGACCGTCAATTTGTAGTGTGTATATCGGAACTGCAATACATACAATGTAACAATTCGTGAAAATATCAGCCTAAGACACTTTTTTTTAATGTCATCGGGACGCAAACCCAAACATCCTTAGATGAATGACGAGAATTCTGCATATCACTTAGCCATGGAGGTTGTTACATTTAATTTAAAAAATCCACTATTTTATCTTTCAATAACTAAATTAAGAAATGAAAATAATACAGCCGCTTTATGTTTTCCTTTACTTTGCATATCCGTCTCTGTAAATAATTTCCATTAGCGATTTTTCCTCCTTGCAGCGTGTATTTCCACTTCCTGTTCGCAATCTCTGATCTCTCTTCCTGGAAATGAGGCCCGGCAGTTGCCTGTGTATTGCTTCAACATTCCTGTGTCACATGATCATTTGTTGCATGCAACGATTGTTTTCAATAAAGTGGAACCGGTTTTATGGCTATGGATTAAAAACTGCCTTTCGTAACTCTTTTATTAACTCCATAGCCTTAAACATTGCGTATAATAATTTTCATTTCAATAAACTTATAACAATTTAGACCACTAATCAGGTTTGATGAAACCTTAGCTAGTCTTCATTGTATTTAGTTTTTATAATACATTTTTAAAATACTTTTGCGTCGAATCCTCACGCGCAATGTGTCCTTTCCTAGTCTCGGCGTCTGGTGCTACTTTGGGCAGTTCCTGCACGCCTCCAGAAAACGCATACAGTGGACAGCTGTTTACGATATGGTCTGTATCTCCACACACTCACAGAAGAGAGTGGGGAGATACAGACTCTACTAGACCCCATAATGCGGTCCACTCCTTATCTGATCCTATGCTCTGGAACCTGGAAACTCCACCGTCGAGAGATAAAGTGCTAATATATTTTAAATATCAACAAATCCACAGTACCATAGAATCAGTTGTATTTTGGTTCAGTTCACGAGAAAACTTTAATTAGTCCCATAGTTTGTATAAACTTAGTTTTGTGTAAATAAAATTCTAAATGTTCCCAATCGACAATTTTTAAATACCGTGTATATAAATATACCAAGTAATCGTCATGCCATGTGTATTGGGATAAACAGAGAGAAAAGATCATTGTTTCATTCAATCCTGACGTTTTTGCTGCGCAATTCACCGTTCCATGCATACTGTCCTATAATCAAAGGTTTTTCATTCTTCTCTCTTTCAGAATCCGATACATTTGGTTGTGCCTCGTAATCTTAGTCTTCCCATACTTTTTGTATCTTCTATACTACTCCTATGCATATTTTTTGTAAATATTATATTTCTTCAATCATTCTTTCTACCCGACCAAATCATCTCAAAGTTCCAGATTCTAAAGTATAATTTAATTCGAAAAAAAATCCGAAGCCATAACATGGTACGGCAATTCAATGTTTTGATTTCTTTTACTTATTTTCAAATAATTTTTTTGTGAAATGATAATTACAGTACGCATTTTTAAATGTTAAATAAACTTTTTTATTGTAGATAAAATGTTCAAATTTAATCAAACATCGAAGATGGTTTAAAAATCAAAACGACGGTTGCTTCATTTGAAAAATGTGATGTAATGGAATTGGTTCATAATGCAAGAAAGAAAATAACAACCCTCATATAATCAATCACGTATCGATAAGATTAATCTTACCATACTTCAAACACATACCATAGATGTCACCTCACTTTGATTCAATCACGGAGACGAATTAAAAGGAGTGATATTACTATTATATTCGTTGTCGTTGCTCAATTTACTTCAAAGGTTGGAAAGCAAAACGTAGAGTTTTGTTCTTTTTTTCTTTTTCTTTTCTTTAAGTGAGTGAGGCGTTGCACACCAGCAAACTCATCGGGCACACAGCTGTACTGGATCCGATGACACATCGATTTGAGACGATCGGAGCATACCGACACATATTTTCCTTTTTTTTTAAGAACAGATATGACAGAAGTCATATGTATCCTTATACAATACATACTTGGATAAAAAAAATGCCTATTATTTGAGAGGAATAGCACAGCGAGGTTTATTGCCGTGTGGCAATATCTTACAACTAACTATTATTATTATTATTATTACACATGGCAAGAAATATACACAATTTGAGAAAAAACAACAGGTAATTTGATTTGGACATATAATTTTAATGGATCTGGGTTTGTTGCCTTTCATTTGTCGTATCCCCAGTAAACTAGGCTTTTGCCTGTATCTCACTGAGGATATTTAGCATGAAAAAATAAATCGATACTTCTTTCCAATTTTTGATAACACAAAAAAACCCCGTTGCACGCTCTCATCAACCTGACAAACAGTGACACTCAACTACAACTGGAAAAATCTTGCGAAACTCAACTCCTCACACATCATCATTCCAGAAAGACCAAAAATATTCATCCCACAATATACCGCACACAATCATAAGAATAAAAATCGAAACAAATTCAAAACAAAAAAAAAGAAGAAAAAAAGAAAGAAAAACACACAGAAACACAAACACAAAAACAACCAAAATTAAAACAACAAGAAGAGACCCACACTCACGAGCTCACATAAATCCTTTCCACTCGTCATTCATCCTGAAAGCCCAAGTACTCAAAATCCTGTCGCAATAACAACCACGCTCCGATCGACTGTCTAAATGGTTTTCCTACCTTTACTTTTATTGAAGTCGGCACGCCATTGTATGTAATGGGAGCCAAATAAGCATATTGCCTTTGGGCAAAAGAGGTTTTAACTCTAGGGATGGTGAACATTTCATTAGTTGCCATGCGCGTCATGTGTGTCTATAAATATGTTAAATAGGCCTAAAGGGGAAACCAGACTGATACCCGTTTAAAAAAATTAAAATCGAACCTTCAACTTCAAATAAATGCAGCCCTTGCTGTGATTCTTTAGTGTAACTTACTCATTTGCACCGGAGACTGAATCATCTGGTATTGTTACATATAAAGTAGAGTTGACAAGATTTTAATATAATATTACAGACCTCTTAGTAAATAATGAGATGATATCTATGATACGTGTATGTTCGTATATTTTTTTGCTTGTATTGATTTCGTCAATTATCCCTATTATTAATCAATATACGAGTATATATTTCATACATACATTCCATCACGTTATATCCATGGCGGGGTAAACAAAGAGATCATATCGCCAGACTTTTCTATCTAGACATGCCTTTCGCTTCTTCTACATCAATATACCTTATCATACAACTCCTACGATTTCTCTGATTTTCTACGTTTCCTTCTTTCAAAATACAATTCATTCCATCCAACCATATTTTCCTAGGTCTTCTTCTACCACGCTTTCCACTCACGTTTGCACTTTATATTTGTTTAGTTAATATTTCTTAATTCATTCGTTCTATTTACCCTACCCATCTCAGAGTGCACTTCTTCATCTAACTCAACACATCAGCCTAAGTTCACATTTACTCCTTATCACTTTGTTTCGTATTGTTATACACTGTCACGTATTCTTCTCAGTTCACGCATTTTCACAGCATTTATTAGGTTCCTTTCAGTATTTTCCATATTCACGTTTCACTCCCATACATCAAAGTTGGTACTAATACACTATTGTAAATTATTAGCTTACCTCATTTTGATACTACCCGGTTCAAGTTTATTTGTCTTAGTGCCCAATTGACCTTATTTTCTATCGCTATATGGCGTTCGATATCCCTCTTAATTCTTCCATCATCTGAAAAAATACTACTCAAATAGGAGAATTTCTCAACTTGCTCCAATATTTCATTCATCACCCATATATCGCATTAACTTTTCCTTTCACACTTTTCTATCATCATGACTTTGGATTTCGCAACATTCACAATACAATATTTTTCTTCGTACGAGTATCTCTCATATAATTTACTGATAAAACGCTGTTTCACTTCATAGATTTATAAATTTTTTCTCGGTGCAAAATTAAACTTGATTCATCCTTTTTCTGATTTGCGCATCCCTCGGAACACGCACAAGATCCAGATATTGTTTTACTTAACCATTTCCATTGTGTGTAGTTTGCTCAAGGAATAAATATCTCGGGCTTATCACTTCGCGCGCTTTGTTCATGCGGAACAATGTCTTGAAGTCGGGCAGCGCGAGAGACAACGCCAGCCATACATTGGCCTTATCGCCTAAAGAGTTTATATTACTGTTTTACATAAATGTTACTAATAATTCGGTTTCTTATCCAAGGACACCCCTATGAGTCGGCGAATCGCAATCGTGGCCAAATCCATTTGATGTTACACAGAATACGAGTAAATGTTTTGTTTTTCATTGATGCTTATTATACCAATAAAACCGTGCTACAGAACAATATTTTCAATCACATTTTTTTCAAACCCGCATTTCTATCAAACATATCTTAAATAGTGCATAAGAATTCTATCGAATGCCTCTATGATATCAGTCCGTCTGCAATTGGAAAAAAAATTACACACATACCAACATGCCAGGGCCAGACTTTCATATTTCGACACACATCCTTCGCTTCTTTCTCATACAACAACAGTTTCTCTGACTTTTTACTATGCTGTTATTCAAAATATCATTCATTTGATTCAACTGTGATTTCCTTGGTATCTGTTTACTACGATAATTATAATTAGAAAGAAACGTGTTCCACTGTATACCATAGGTCAGCTACTTCAAAAGAATGATCGAAGAAGTCCGGCTGACCTAGCTTTACTTGATCTACCAAAGTTAGTCGGTGAAGACTATAAAACTCTATTTCCAGACATAACTGCAAAGAAAAAAAAATATTGCGAACATAATGTATAATTTTTTTTATTTTATACTTTTTGGTAATTTATCTAACTTGAAACATATCGCATCTTGTGCGAGCTCGCAAAACTCTTTTGCTAGTTTAAAATAAACTCAAATCACGATGGTCATTTTCAATTTTAATTATGAAAAAAATCTCGAAGATTATTTTCCAAAACCAAATAATTTATTTCAATAATAAAGTTTCATGGATTGAATAATTCTAGGAACCCCCATCTTTTTCTTTTGTGTAATTTTTATTTTGATTTTGGCTGAACCGAAAATATAAAAACCTCGTATTCAGAACGGAAATGATTCAGACGGTACAAAACTCTAGGGTTAAACTGTCGATGGGGGGGAATTTCCGGTATTTGTTTGCATATTGTTTTTTTTCGTTATCAAATATTTTCAGTATAACTTTCCGATTTTTATCTGTTTGTTGGTCAAGTCTTGTCTCTTTAAAATTATAATTGTATGTTCCGTGGTTTGGGAAAATAATAGTTAAAATATTGGTGCTTTTTTCACGGTAAATTTTATTTCTAAGAAACACCAGATTTTCACGTTAAATTTTATATGTCAGAAATGTAAGAAACACCATGAACACAATTATAAAAGTCTTTTCTTGTACTCATACAAAACTCTGAATTCCCATTATGTACTATATTTATTAAGATAAATTAGCTTAGTCTAAGCTTATCTCCAAATGTTTATTTTGCCGAAATATAAAAAAATATTTTGAAATTTTAAATCCTTCCTTGTACAAACGTCAAGTCGACAACCATTATTCCTCGATTTCGTTTAAAAATAACCTATAAACAACCAAATAATATTTTAACTCTTTGAGGCATGGAATTTTAGCAAATAAAAAAACCCATGTTGCACAGAAATTTTATTTTAAATTTTTTTACAAATTTGGTTTATTTTAATTAGTAAAGAAATACAATAACAAGAAAAAAATAAAAAACAAACAAAAAGTCATTAAGGTTTTTAATTATAAGGTGGGACTTATTAACTAGTTTCAAGAGATGGGACTAAATTTAAACCTCAATTCCAGTAGCAATTTTAATTTTTCGAGGTGGTATAAAAAAAGTCCCACCATGCAGACTGAAGTAACAAAAAGGTGGGACACTTCCAGTCCCGTCTAGCCCCAAAGGGTTAAAGCAGTGGAATAAAGTTATTATTAATATTTTAGAAAATGGTAACTTCAAAACTGTTAAGGATATTTTGTATTTATGAAATTGGAAGTCGATACCAGATTTTAAAATGTTACTTGATCAGTTAGTATAATAGGTAAAAGTCAAGGCATACAAGACGCCGAAATAAAACCTAAAAATTTTCACTACATCTAAAACGATTTAAATAACGTAACTTATGGCATAAACTATGATTAAAACTGCCAAAGCTTTCGCTACCCCCAATATATTAATTACAGTGTAGCTGAGTTGTTAAGGCTGGCAATGATCGTAAATCCTCGTTCACAATTGCCTCGTAATGATTTTACGACATGCTGATAGCGGGTTTAATATACATCATGGTTAGTTCGTGAGTAAGGGATATATGTATGTGTATCACATTTTCATTGTATTTATATATTTCATATACGTATTTTATACACTTTATGTTCTTGGACTTAGTCATAGACGGAAGGACAATATATTTAACGGGAAGCTCTGCGGGCTAAAACCCAAAACGACAAGATAACATTGATAACGACTAACCCCGATGATAGAAAATCTTAATTCAGAGTTAAAGAGCTTCAATCCCTATGTCGTCATGTTTTATGTTAGAACTTTGATTTCCGTGCCATCGAAACTTTGGGTTTGATATGTCAAACGCGATGGATAGAGATATATGTTAAGGAATCTAACCAATATCTCAGTCTGACAGTGCTATAGAAATGATACTGATCATGAAAAAAATGGGGTGTATGATTTTTTTCTTATCAAGTTTAGTGATTACGTCTGCTCTGTAAAGAGAACAGCGAACTAAAAGAAGGATTTTAATTTACGTGGTTTCGAGGTGCAACGACTAACACAAGATTAAACAATACACGCATATGCGTTATGCATCTATATAATGGCCGATAAACTTGCGGTGGATTGCTTTTCAATATCAGAATCATTGGAATTCGTCTGATAATCGCAAAAATAGTTCATTCTTAAAATAACTAGTGCAAGTGGTTTATCGCCAGAAGAGATGGAAACAATCTAAAAAAAAATGTTGCTGAATGAAAGTGGTGACTGTGAGCGTTGCTCTCAACAAAATACGAGTACGTGATCAAGAAAAGTAAGCCGATAATTAATTTGGCATGATGATTAAAACTTCTCATTAGATTAAAACAAATATTTGTTTTTACAATGATAAAAAAAAGGTTCCGTGAAACTCCACAAAATAGACAGATATTCATTCATCGTACAGTAAATTGGAAAGCCTTTATAATAGGAAAGTATGCATGACGAGGTGTATGAACGTGGCAGAAGCAAAATGTGTATACCAGGATAGAACGAATTGGAGATTTGTTCTCATTGCCTACTCCAATAGGAGCATGGGGTGATGGTAATCATTATCATCAGCCGTATAACCTTGGCCCTAAGTCTTGGCAGCAAGCTCTTCGTTATAGCTATGTATCTACGTGGCATTGTTTTAAATTAAACCATATATTCCGCGAATAATCTTTATTCCAAAGGTATCGACTTCATCCTGCTTTGTAAGTGTCTATGTCTCCGATGCATAAGTTAGCACAGGTCTTATCATTTTTTTTATAAAGTGATGATGTAAATTGTTATTTTATTCCAATTTATCATCAATATTACCCATGCGTATCTTTTAACACTTGCCTATCTGTGACGGATAGCGAGTGACCAGGCCTTATATTTTATTTTATTTCTCTAAATATACTGATTGCAGGGTTTTCATACTTAATGTATTCCTCATCAAAACCTCTATGATTTGAATGATGTCATTACGAAATAAAAACATTTATAAATATCCACAGAAATGAATATTTTATATTAGATCGACAATTTTTCGAAGTGTGCCAAAAAGGTGTGCATGGCTCATTTATTTTTGACAGTACATATTTTACATCCGTTCCAGGGATTCGTCACCAGTTTTATAATCCTGATTTTTGTTATTTTTTTCTATTTTTTATCTGGTATGTTTTTTCTATTGTTATTTTATATCTGGTATGTTCTATTGTACCGTTACTCTTTTTATGATAAATGTATATTTGTTACATTTTTCTTTATTATTTCATTTTCAAAAAAATAATAATTGAGATGGCGGGAAATATCGATAGCGATTTGGGATTTGAGGCGACAGGCAATATATCAGAATCAGAAGATTTTGTCGAGAAAAAGAATTTGATCGAGAAAAAGAACCAGGTTATTGTGCAATGTTTGTCAAACACATGTGTGTTTAGTACATAGAATAGGAACAAAAGCTATTTCGTGTCCCAATTGCGATAACTTTCTCCACAGGATTAAACTTTGATTATATGTTTGTCCTATTTTCTAATTTTTTGTAGTGTTTATATTTTCCAAATTGCATATTTAATTGATTTTAATTTTGTGTTTGTTTATATATTATTATTTTTGAATGTATATATTCATTTTATATTTTGTTAATATGTTATTTATTGTCTTAATTCGAATTTTATTTTTATTGCTAAAAAATACACGCTACATTTTATTGTATTATTTTATGAAAAAAAAATTGAACGGTTGTAAACCCCTATTACGCATACGCAGATAGAGTGGGGATAATGATATCTGTGCGCACCATAATTGTCACTGTACAAACGAAATTCCTATAGAAATGTCGTCTCTCTGTTTCAGCTCTTATTTTATAATTTCTAGCACTTATTTTATATTATTCGACGTTTTAATGCCTAATAAAATGATTTTATAGCTAATTATAAAAAATAACATAGCAGATTTTGCTTAATTTTAATTTAAAACATACATTTTTTACTGTACTCTTAGAGTCCAACAACGTGGCTGGCGGGATTTTTTAGCACAGTTATGGAAGTGTTAACCATGTGAAGTTTCTGTATCAAAAGCGCCCAAAGGTTAAAAGGTTTTTGTTCTTGTTAATTAAATTTTATACCACAGGTCCGCTGTTTAATATTTTATGCTGTATTATGAGAGAGTATTTACAATATAAATATATTTAATAAAACACCCTAATTTGAAGAATTAAATATTGTGTTTTTTACGCATTGTTATTAGACGCTAATCATTGGAATCAATCCATCTAATCAAATCATGCTATCCTTGGAATAAATTTTAAGATATTGTTATCAAAAAAAAAAAAATTTTACGTGTATGATCCATTTTCACTAATATTTTCAAAATAATTTTTATATTATTGTTAGTAAAATTTTCTTTCTATTGTTTGAAATAATATTTGTCGTTTACTATCTAATACCAATGCTAACTAAAATATTCATAACTTCAGTACACGAATTAAAGAACACATTAGATCAATAAAAATAATATTTTTTCTGAGTTTACTGAACACCTAATGACACATGATCACTCGTTTTCACATCCACTAAACGCAAAAATACTACTCATATTATACAATAAGTCTCGAAACAAACAGTTTAAATAATTTTACTCTATTTTACCATAAACAATACATATAGTGATGTAATTAATATGTACTTCAGTTTGTGTCAAATCACCCGATGATAACACAGCAAATGTTGAAATGCATTATGATATGTAAATAATTAAGTGAAATAAAAAAGTGACTGTGTTTTAATTTTCTAACAATTAATTTATCCTAAATTAGACCTTTCGTATGGTATAAGGACTGCCATTCTCCAAATTTTTACTCCCAGCTATATTTTCATATTTTTAAAGGTCTTCCCGGGTAAACGACTACCAGTGGGTATTTAAAACTATCCTATGCGTTGTGTGTTCAATAAATAGAAAGATGTTAGACAAAATAAGAATAAAGGTATTGGATTGGATCATTTGGTTGAAGCTTTTTTTAAATAAAATCATCCGTATCCAACCAGGTGAGAAAATTGCACCCAGGGAAATATAAGATTTTTTACTTGATGTAATACCCTACCAAACTACTTGGGCTCTAATGCTTAGAAATATGTGTTGTGCACTTAACGGGTTATGGTGTAGACATAGGGTCTGTGCATATATAATGCGTAAATGGGAATTGCTGTAATCCCTTTTATGGAAGTGTGGTGTAGTACAAACCATATACCACAAAGTAGACTTGTGTCCATTCTTTACTTACCATCAGGGTGAAACCGGCTACTCAGGCAACCCCACGGCATTTAAAAGCCCCTAGGTGCATACCTACTAAGAATATTACTTTTTTTTTTTTAATATTTGTTGTCTGTATCTATTTCATTTATTTAAATTATTCATAATGAATCAGGATTGAATTTTTAAAACTGTTAACTACTTTATACGAGTATCTACATTAAAACAGGATCCATAATTATTGCTAGAAGAATGTTAAATTATTGAAGAAAATATTTACATCATTTTTATAGTAGAATAACATTTCGTCATGAAAATGATCGAATTTCCTTTTGCATACCACACTTTTAAGATATTTTTTCAGTGTGGCTTGAATATATTCATGTAGGTACAAAAAAATCCTAAATGTAATCCTATCGACGTGTTCTAGAAGAAAGTAAGCCAGGGCTCTTGGTGTATGTGAATATAACCTGGTGTTATTTTGCGTCTTCCTTTTTTTTCTCGCCCCGTACTCGAAAGCCACCCTTTGTCGGCCTATTAGTGTATTTATTCAGTAAGCAGTAGAGGTCACATAAATAAGAGATCCTATTTGCGAGCTCTAAGAAGAATGGGTATTGCGAATAAATTTCTCTAATTGCCGCCGTCGATTTATCATCTCTCGTTGATACTGTTTGTTTTTGATGTTTGTCAAAATGCATTTTTTAGAATTTTTACCTAGCGTTCGTTTTATACTTGAAAATCTGGAGTAAAAATTAGACTGCTTGTTTCACGCCTTATTATTAGTTTCACGAATCATTCGCTTTTTATCTTAATAACTTTTATATTACAATTAAATTATGTTGTATGGACTTGCATGTGACTTTGACTTCTTACAGGAGTAAAGTGAAGAAGTTGTTCTTGCCGAGATGAATAGAGAAATTTGTATAGGTTTACTTTGTTAATATGTTAAATTTATCTTGTACTTATTGTTTCTATTGTGTAACGTTGCTTACGTGTCAATGTTGAATTTTATTTCAGTTTTTTTTTGTTATATATTGTATCAAAAACGTCATTTTACCTTTAAAATAAAACGAAATAATAAAATAACTCACTTATATTCATACACAATCTTGATATCAAATTGGAAGAAATGTATTCTCAAATTTGTGTTCAAGGTATGCGTTTCATATTTACCTTAATTTTACCGATGTGGCCCTGTAGTATTCAAACAATGCCAATCATTACTTATTTTTTAATTTTATTTATGGTTAAGGCATTTACATTGTGGAGGTTTAAAGACATTGTAATTTGTTTTATCAAACACTGTTTATTCCACTTTTTGTTAAAACTACACCCACCCACAAAAAGTGAAATAGACAGTGTTTGATAAAACAAATTACAAAACATTATTTATTTACTTATTTTTATCTTTCTCGCGCATATTTATTTACAGTATTGTTGCATAGTTGGCTGAAGAGAGGAAACAATCTTAGAAAAACGAATGAAAATATAACATGTTTCTTGGAAGAGTCTGGTAACTCAATAGAAGCGATGATTTTTTAAATATTGTTTTCATTTTATTTAAATAAATGTAGTCCTACTCAACATGTTCAGGGGAATGTTCACTAAAACAAGGTATGGTTATGTTGGTTTAACCTCTCGAGTAGTAAGATATTTAAAAAAATTAAAACATCGTTTGTTCAGTTGGTAAAACATGTAACTAGCCGATAAATGATTTAATTGTGTGGTATCATAAATTGATGTCATTAGTACTCCAATTCATGACATAATCTCGGAATATTCGAGAAATAATCACTGCGCCCCAACCGCGGGGCCAAACGCTATCTGACGCAGTATTTTATGGCCCCACGGTTGGGGCGATACGCACGGATAGGTTAATATTAGATTCAATTTGCACATTATTTTTCATCAAAATTATTTCAGTTTAATCTCCTATATTCAACATGTATTCAATATTCAATGAACACGTCATAAATAATTCAATAAAAAATATTTGAATAAGATTTAAGCTTCTATAAGTGATTTTACAATATTTAACTAGCTTGTGTTACGTCCCGTCATGCATGACAATCTGCGTGTCGATGTATATTATTTGAATTTCATTCTAAAAATCACTTGTTTCGTGAAACAGTTATCCAAATCATGGCAAGCTGTTTTCTAGTGAGTAGAGTTATGTTAATTATTTTATAAAAGTAATGTGTGGCTTACTATTAAATGCAATGAAAAAAATATTTAAAAAACAGTGTTTTGTACAATGAAAAAAATATTTAAAAAAAAGGAGCCTCGTCTTATGATTCAATTTTTTTTCATATAACATACATATATTTCGTTTCTCCATACACTATTAAATATTCAAACTCTTTATTTTTCTATATAATTTCCAATTCAAACAAGATTTTTTTCTTATAACTGACAGTTTTATAAAACGACCTTTTTGACCTTGATTGAAAGACGCCTGATTTACGACCCAGATATTGTGGGTTTGAGCGCAAATTTCAAGAAAAAAAATCAATCTGGTTTTCACTTAAGGCCCCTTTCAACATAATTCTGGCTGGTTGAAAGAGATAATCGGTTGTGTTGTATATAACGAAAATATAATACAATACAATATTTCATTTCGGATTGTTGTTACACGAAAAACAATTCAATTTCAGTTTCAACTAAATGTTCAGTGAATCATTAATCGAACAGTACTGTAGACCATTTTATGATACGTTCAGCAATATATTGATGCCTCCTGACCACAAAACAGTTTGTTTTATATTCCTCACCCTGTGGAGAGAGTGTTGCAGAAGGGCGGGGTGGACCCAATGAATAAACAAACCTCCTCGCTAGCAGCGCTGTAAATTCGCAATAAAAAATATCGGAACCGGATACATAAGGGTCCTACATTGTGAACCCGCCTTGTGCGTTCGTATTGCCTTTGAATATCCAAGCGGTTTCAAAGCAATAAATGGCCCTTTTTTACGAATATCAATGTGAGTTTAAGTTGGAATTTAATTATTTTTACGTTTGTATGAACACTTTGAGGGCGTACGAGAATAAATGATTGCTCTTTTCAATAATTTCTAACGCTTTTTTTTATTCTCAATTTTTTTTCACTTTTACGTTAAAGCTAATTTATAAAGAAAACTTTTTGTTCAAAGAAAAATCAAGACAATAATTTTTATTTCTTTTGATATTTCTATTTTAAAGCTTTGTATATTGATAGTATATTGTTACTGTTTTCATAGTTTAATTTTTAACTGTAATGTGTCGTTAAAACATTTTTTTTTCGTCATTGTCTGACCTTTCCAAGTCTTTTAATTATTTTTTTATTAGTTTTTAACCAATCTATAGAAGAGAAAGTCGTAGACATCGTAATGAAATTTTGTTTTCAATTTTGATGTAATACTCGTATTAACAAAGTTATTAAGTGTTAATGGATATAAACTCTGTATATTTTATTACACTAAATAAATTAACATTTAAGTACGAAATGTAAGTATCTAACAAAAATATTTATTATTGTGCGGCTTGTTTTGATATAGTAAGAAATTATCTAATAAAGAAAAATGTGGTTTTATAAGTAGATTAAGAGAGAAATGGTTTGGCCATATTAAGAGAATAAGACTTAGGAATGGGGAGCTAGGAATAGGTACACCGAGGAAAGAGTGGAAGAATTGGGAGATATTTTAACTGAAAGAAAGATAACAGGAGAGTATATATGAAGAGTTATATGAATGTGGATAATACGAGAGCTGTGTGCGTAAATAAAAAGGCATTGAGTTCTATTTTTTCTGAGTGTCTAAAACATGACTTTTGGTGTTTTTTTTTTTTTATCCACTTTGCACGGATTTCTCCTTTTACACAAAGAGGGTCTGCTTCTAGCGTTAGCTTATTCGTTAGGAATAATATCAGCCAGGATTCTTCTCATACTGCTAGACGGTACCAAGAATATATCAACAGTGTCATTCAGTTGGTTCAATATCTCTATACCACGCGTGACTGAGTGTTTAGCCATAATATTCGTCCTGTAAGTTGGTATGTAGAACAGAGGGTGATTCCTTGCATGGCTATATTTATTGGGTACATATAAACTTAGTGCTTCTAGAATCGCGGGACAGTTAAAGGAACCTTGGAAAACCTTTATTAGGAATATCGCAATGGATTCTTGCCTTCTTGTTTCGAGGCTTCTATAGTTACACACCGTGAGAAGTTCGGCATGGTGAGCATATTTTGGGTAATCGCCCTTTGTTCTGTACCATAGATATCTGAGGATGTTTTTTGTATTTGTTCCATATATTTTTTATATTTGAGCTGATGAGGAGCCCAAACCGTAGATGCATATTCTAATTTGGCTCTAATAAAATAATTATATAAGTTTCGGAGGATATCGGTGCTGTTAAATTCTCTTAATATTCTCATTATAAAACCGAGTAGTTTGTAACAGTCCGATATCAAACGTGAGACATGGTTAACGAACGTGAGTCCGACATCAAAGGTTACGCCCAAATCTTTGAATTCAGAAACTCTGTTTAGTGTCACTCCCTGTATAGTATAGGTTGGTGAAAACGATAGGTAGGTTGGTGAAAACGATCGACTATAAGATACACAGACACATTTATTAATGTTGAACAGAAGATGATTTTGCTCACTCCAGGAGACTAGGGAGTCTATGTCCTGTTGCAACTGTGCACAGTCGTGAGGTGAATTGATCTTTTTGAAAATTTTCAAGTCGTCAGCGAACAATAAACATGTCGAATGACTTATGGAATTTTGAATGTCGTCTATTAATATGAGGAATAGTAGGGGACCTAAATTGGATCCTTGTGGTATACTAGATCTTGCGGTAAATTCCACAGAAGACTTGTTACGGGTTGTTACGTATTGAGATCTTTCTTTTAGGTATGATGCAAATAATCCAATTAGATTATCGCTGAAGCCAAGTTTATGCATTTTCTTAAGTAATATATCGTGATCAACTTTGTCGAAAGCTTTCTGGAAGTCTGTATATATTACGTCCGTTTGTGAAAGTTCGTCTAAGTTTGACGCAATCTGTTGTGTGAGAGAGAGAAGGTTAGTAACAGTCGATCGTTTTGGCAAAAAGCCATGCTGTTTTCCAATAAGTCTTGTTGATGGGTCAATTGGTTGCACAGTTTCGAAAATTTTTGGAAGCAAAGAGATAACAGCTACAGGTCTGTAATTATGAGAGTCTAACGGGTCTCTCGATTTGAAGATAGGGCAGACCATGGTTGTCTTCCAGCGTACGGGAAATGTATTTGTATTTATGGTCAAGTTAAATATGTAGCAGATGGTATCACACGCGTATTTCGCACAGACTTTGAAAATGTCGGCTGATAACCCATCTGGTCCGATTGCTTTAGGGACATATCCGTCACTTCATCGAAAATATACCTAACAAACTGAAAATAAAGACGTCGGAGGAACAATCCACATATTTATTTCAGTATGTCTTTACTACATATTTTTTCGTGTTTTTAAACCATTTCAATGCTACTTATTCGGCTCACGACTTGCAATGTGAGTAGACCGATAATCATTTGTATTTTGAAATATGTTTGAAACGGCAACTAGCCAAATAATTCCTGTATTTCTGATATTGGTTCAATTTTTATGTATTGAAATAAACGTATATTATCTTTTTAACATGCTTTTTCGTTGTGGAATATTTCCATTATTTTTGGTTAAAATAGACCACACTTTAGATTGGTTGGTTAACATTTCATCAATTTTAAGATTCATTATAAAACAAAACTAAAAATCGTTTAGTGATTATCACAGCTTTTTAGGAACGTATGTTCCTTAAAGGAGAGATGATGAGGATGATTGTTGATAAATAAAAACTTGTCGAAATCGGAATGTGTTAAGAGGAATTTTATTGACAGACGTCGGTATTTATAATGTTTATTGAATGTGTGCGGGAATGCGCACGCGATATATCGCTGTCTCGTCTCTGCGTTTACAATACGTTTGTTGTCGCGTGTAGGTATCCTTTTTGTTTTGGGAGACAGCGCGAAAGATGTGTTGCTTTCTCCTTTCCTCATGGAATGCGCTCTCGGTTGGTAGCGAGTTGAATGACCGACGCGTGAACTTTGTCCATTGATTGTCTCGGATTGTGAAGGTGTGCAAAGGTCGTCTCGTGGGTTCAGTGACCGCGCATACGGTCACCTCAGCTTCCTTGACATAAGGTCTTAGATCCGGATCTCGCTTATAAATATAGTATTTTATTATACCATAGTATTTTGAAGTGATGCATTTGACAAGATATTTATTTAAATATTGAATAAATGAACGACACTTAAGTGTCGTTTATGTATCATAGTAACAATTTGTAAACAAAATATAATGTACTTGAAAAACATCTTCCAAAACAAATATTGCAGATTTCAAAAATCAATTATTATATATAATGGAACAGTCATCCAGTCACAACCTAAGATTGAGGAAATGTCGTAGAAGAACCATTCTAAATTCAACAATATACAGACATGAAGTTACTCAATTGTTGCATTCTTGTGATTATTAAATTACATCGTGCAACTATTGTAAGCAAATTGCTATTGACAATTGCTATTTAAATTGTAAAAGGTTCCGTTGTTTTCTAGCAGGAGTGTGGAAAACAAGAAGAACCAACTATCAACAATTGTATCTCCGTTGTTAAAACTTCTGTATCTCGCTGATATTGTCAAAAGCGAAATTATGTAAAAAAATCAAGACTTTTCCATTTGCACCGATACCTATTTCAATGCAAGGTTTTTGGAAATTTATTTGGTCTAACATTAAAAATGAATGATACACTCTGTATGCAGTTTTATTCTGGGCCGGGCTGCACGTCTTGGCTCACAATGTGAATATTTTATGTCAACCAGTTGTTTACGTCCGTCAGGGGGGCCATACATTCTTCCGCCTCTGTACTGGTTTCTGCTCCCCTAATCCGGAGTTGGGAGCGACTTAGGCCACTCTTGATAGACCATCTCCTCTTCAGCTTCTCAGACCTGAGTCCTGAATAAATGATCCGCTTATACGAGACCTTGTTAACCGAATACTCTTAGTGACAAATCCGCTTGAGCTGAGCGATTCATTTATTCATTTCATCGCGGTGACCGTAACGGTCGATGAATGTTAACATTTATTTCATTAGTAAAATTATTAGTTACGAGTATATGTGTACCATATTTACAATCCGAACAGTATCTTCCTGAATTGATATGATGTGTTTCATCCTTTTCTATATTAAATAATAAACTACAGAACGATTATTTATCTCAAAATATACCTCAACTTCCATACGATTTCCATCCTTATCCCTATTTCCCCCCAGATTTATCTTTTATTTTTAGTTTGTTTTTCTCAAATATTGTTTTCATGTACAACGTTAAAGGCACGATCATTAGGTATTGTGAAACAAATGCTGGTTGATCGGAGAAATATATAAATCCGCCAGTTGTATTCACGTGAAAGTGCCAAATAAATATCAAAATCTGCTTAGTTAAAAGTCCACAACAGTATTCTAGAATCAACTCAAATGTATAGGAGTGAAACGTGGACGTTGAAAGGGAGTGAAACTTGAACGTTGAAAGGGGCTGAAAAGAGCCAAATAAATTCTGTATCGATGTACTGAGAATAATACATGGGATGACAACATGTGATAGAATGCGGAATAAAGTGATTAGGAATGAATATAAATTTTAGGCTGATGTAGTAAGTAAGATGAACAAAGCTCTCTGAGATGGTTTGGGCATGTAGACCGAACGAATAAAGACTGACTGACAAATCAAAAATACAATGCCTAGGTGAGTGCAAGGTGCAGTAGAAGGAAAGTATGGTTGTATCAGGTGAATGATATTTTGAGAGAAGAAAATGTCAAAAAGTCAGAGAATTTATAGTTGTTTAAGAAAGTGTATGAATGTAGAGGGGAAATATTTTTATTTTATTTATTTATTTAATTAACGACACAACAGTGTCTTTATATACAAATGAACATGTGACCGGTTATACAAGTACTTAAAATTATTGACAAATAATACAAAACTTTATCTTAAACTAACACGAAGATACAAAAAGCAGTAGTAATAATAAATTACAGTCATCGTTTTAAAATTATTTAATAATCTTTGAGAATTTGGTGGGAATTTTATGGATATATATTGAGATATAGAAAACACATGGCCTCATTAGTAAAACGAGATGCAAGTTGCATTGCAGAATTAAAAGCTTCATACATGTTGATACAGGGTTACTCAACTCCAGAGGCAAAGTATTGTCCTTAATGTTTGGTTTATATTACGTTATTTATATTAATAAAGGAGAGCACAAAGTTAGTATCTATTTCTAAATATTGTTGTGATATTCTGGCGAATACTATATATACTTATATTAAAAATATCTAAATTGTTGCAAAATTCGTTTCCAAGTCTTTGCATACGAATTATAGAGGAGTTGATTTTATAGTTAGTATAACAATTTTCGGTATAAAAGGGATTGAGCTGTCTTGTGGATCTAGTGGGAATACAAAATGAAATACTTGCGAGTAAGTGAGGTGCATCAATCACTGAGTGAATGATTTTGTATAGCAGTACTATATCGGCTGTTTTTCTTCTGTCACACAGCTTCAAGAGTTTCACTGCATTTAATAAGTTGGAATAATTTCTTTGTTCATGTGGTATTCCAAGTTTAAAATTTATGAATCTTAGAAATTTGTTTTGTACACGTTCTAAAGTTTGTGCATGGGCGGCGTAATGAGGAGACCATATTGATGAGTTGTAGTCAAGGCGACTACGTACTAAAGAGCAGTATAGCAGTTTTAATGTTCGTAAATCCGAGAAATGTTGGGCAGTTCTTAGTACAAATCCCAAGATTTTTGAACTCTCCCGAGTGATTTTGTTCACATGTTCTATAAATGAAAGTTTTTCATCAAATATAATTCCTAAGTCCCTTATAGAAGCTACACGTTTTAATATATATTGATTTAGCGAATACTCGTGATTAATTGGATTTTTATTTCTATAAAAACTAATGGAATCACATTTACTCAGGTTTAAGTGCAGTTTATTGGTGGTACACCATTGTTGTAATTTATTTAAGTTTTCTTGTAATTTAAGGCAATCAGCGGTATTATTTATGACTTTGAACATTTTTAAATCTTCAGCAAAAAGTAAAATCTCTACATCACTAAGTGTGTCAACTATATCATTAACGAATAGGAGAAATAATATTGGTCCTAGATGCGATCCTTGGGGTACACCGCTTGTAGCTGTGAAGGGATATGAAAGACAACTATCGATTTTGACAGTAAGTATTCGGTTTTTAATGTAGCTTTCGATCTAGTCTAAGAGCGGGCTAACTAAAGCTTTTAGTTTACTTAATAGTATATTATGTGATACTTTGTCAAAGGCTTTACTGAAATCTGTGTAAATTGAGTCCACTTGTTTTCCATTTGACAACGAATTGAAAATATAGTTTTCATATTCGAGTAGATTAGTCAGTGTGGATCTACCTGAAATAAATCCATGCTGTTGAGTGATAATAATATTGCGAATCGAATCAACAATTTTGTCTAGGATAAGACTCTCGAATAATTTAAAAATCGTTGATTGTATACGAATCGGTCTATAATTTGAAACATCGCTTTTGTCACCTTTCTTGTATATTGGCGTGAGAAAACTTGATTTCCATATTTGTGGAAATCGACCTTCTGCCAATGATTTATTGAATAGAATTTGCAACGGATATGCTAAAACTGATGCACAGTTTTAAAAAAAAATGGGAGGTACATTGTCCGGACCCGCAGACTTAAATAAGTCAAGTTTATTTATTTTTTTAACTACTTCGTCCAAGGTGACGAAGCATGAAGAAAGGTTAGGAATTATGTGTGTTAAGAAAGGTTAGGAAATATGTGTGTGTTATCATAGGAAATTCTGGCGTTCTGTATTTTCTGCCTACCCTGACAGAAAAATGGTGTGATGGTGTTTATGTTAAATTGTTAGTAAATATTGTTAGTAAACACCTGTTTCTAATACCTGGCATCGTACTTAATGCCATAAAATTGGACGGTTTTCATCGTCATTAAGTAACAGACAGCCCTTTCCTGTGTATAATACTTAGGAACTATTACTGAATCAACCGTTTTATATTTTATTACGTTTATTTATTTGATTCGTTAGTGATCATCTGATTTATGTTACAAATAAATCACTTCAGTTCAAATGACAATATCTTTATTTTTATAATAATAGGTTCTTTTAATTTTCCATGAAATTACAGCCCTGTTCTGAAAATCCATCAACATCAACGTTTTTTTAGTTAGATATTGACAAGCGGAGATTGTCTTTGTCATTTCTAGTTCATTTTCCATGTCGTCCTTTACTATTCATGCCGCTAGACTCTATAACCACTTACCGGCTGCCGTTAGATATTGACAAGCAGAGATTGTCTTTTGGCATTTCTAGTTCCTTCTCCATGTCGTCCTTTCCTGTTCACGCCGCTTGATTCTAAAACCACTTACCAGCTGCCGCTAGATATTGACAAGCAGAGACTGTCTTTTCACATTTCTAGTTTCTTCTCCATGTCGTTATTTACTGTTCATGCCACTAGACCCTATACCCACTTACCAGCTGCCGTTAGATATTGAAAAGCAGAGATTGTCTTTTGGCATTTCTAATTTATCGCTCCTCCTTCACATCGTCCAATACCGCCATATAACAATTGTTTTCATTCATTTAAACTATTCTCTCTTACAAATAAGAATTGACGACTCACACATTTTGAAAATCGCGTGCTAAATGCTGTGCATTGCAGATTTCTGCTATAACTGGAACTTCGTAAACCGGCTATTTCCATCCTTTCCTGTCCTGGATTATGTCAAATACAGCGTTTAAAGAGGATATGTTAACTCCTTTATTAAGTACATCCATTTTATAAGCCACCGTTCTCTTGAATGATATCCCTCAACTGTCTCCATGATCACCAGCTTTTCAAGACTTTTAATATTCTTTTTGGCAACATGTCCGGTTATGTTTGGATTCTTTTTCTACAAAAGTCTTTCGGTGCTATTTAATTCTTGTATGATAGATATGTTACGCCTTGCGATCCATGGGATACGAAGCATCCGTGTCCAAAACCACACCTCAAAGGCATGTCAAGTTTCGTTCCTTCTTTCTCATCGTCCAATTTTCCACCCCATACGTTGATAAGAAGAATACTTGAATTAATCCATATCTTTCGATTTATTTTATCAAAATGGTTTCGTTTTTTTTTTCGTTTTGACGTAATACAAATTTAATGAAATAATTCAATTTTTGAAGATAGTTGAATGTAAATTTAACTCTTCAACTCCAAACATATTACATATGCTGAAACATTGTTCTGCAAATATGTTTTTCTTCTATTGGATATTGAATATCACGTAATACTTAGTGTCTAATTTCCGCACCCCAATAGATCATAAAGTAATAACCATTTCGGTTTATTGTTGTTAAGCCTGCTTGCTACCAATATTTTTTATCATATAATTATTAAGATATCCGATACAAATTTTTGGTATATGGCCAATATCTGATAAGTCAATATATACATATATACCATTATGCCATTTCCCTGTCGGGATAGGCAGAGAGGACAGAGAGAATTTTATTCTTATCTCGACACACATCGTTGACCTCTTCCACATCCATCCATACACCTACTAGTTATCTGACTTCCTATGTTTATTTTATTCAGCATATTATTCACTTGATCCAACAATACTTTCCTTGGTCTTCTCACACGCCTTCCACTCATATTTGCACTAAATATCTGTTTGGTAAGTCTTTCTTTCTTCATTGCACATGCCTAAACCATCACAGCGTGCTCTTCTTCATCTTACTTAACGCATCAGCCATAAGTCCACATTCATCCTTAATCACTTCATTCCGTATTCTGTCATACATTGTCACTCCATGTATTTTTCTCAATACATGCATTTCCACAGCATGTATTCAGCTCTTCACAGTATTTTTCCACGTCCACATTTCACTCCCATACATTCAAGTATGCACCGAAATAACTTTGTGCACTACCTTCTAGCAGATTTTGATACTGTTCAGCTCCGATGATTAGTTAATTATCTTACAAATTTTCATTCAATATGTATATATGTTGTTATATTCATAGGTAATTTGTTTGCAAGGAACTTTTTCATTCCCATGATGCTCCTGAACACATACGAACTGGTGTTGAACATATTAAAGTGTGTTTCATGGAGACAACTTTGTCTTTGACCCCATTAATTAAGCCTTCGGGCTTTAAAACCACTGGAGCAAATACGAAGCTCGCGGTTCGTCAACACATATGTTTGCAATACTACCGCACATGAAGATGCAACAATACTCACACACGTCTAGAAGTCCAGCATCCCGAGTGTAATCTCAGCATCTTACCAACTAGACCACAGAGATCCTCGAGAGTGTTAAATGGAGGGGTATCGGAAGTTTCTCATTTCAGCATCTTACCAACTAGACCACAGAGATCCTCGAGAGTGTTAAATGGAGGGGTATCGGAAGTTTCTCATTTCAGCATCTTACCAACTAGACCACAGAGATCCTCGAGAGTGTTAAATGGAGGGGTATCGGAAGTTTCTCATTTCAGCATCTTACCAACTAGACCACAGAGATCCTCGAGAGTGTTAAATGGAGGGGTATCGGAAGTTTCTCATTTCAGCATCTTACCAACTAGACCACAGAGATCCTCGAGAGTGTTAAATGGAGGGGTATCGGAAGTTTCTCATTTTTTCAACGCCTTAAGAGTTATTTTACTCAGAAACTATTGCACATAAATGTTTTTTTAGGCTAAACAATCTAATTATGGTATTTATTTGAAATACGAGTATATAAAAATAGTTTTCATACCACTTAAACTGGAAAATTTCATTTTAAATTCATATATGGTACGTGTATTAATAAAGCATTAACCATTATTATTATCCTAAGCTCGACAGCCCTGGGTGGGCCTTGGCTGAATCCAGGAGCTTCCTCCATTCTTGTCTGTTTGATGCCCTTATTCTCCAATTTCTCACTGGCAACACCGATGCATCCGTGTTGACACTGTCCATCCATCGCATTTTGGGCCTTCCTGGTCTTCTACGTCCCTGTGTTACTGAGAGCGTGAGGCGTTTTGTAGGGTTGTCGTCGTCCATTCTGATTATGTGACCAGCCCATCTCAAGCGCCCTACTCTGACGGATCTGATCACATCGGGCTCTTTATAGATATCATATAGCTCTCGGTTATATCGACGACGCCAACCATTGTGGTCTCTCACTGGGCCGTATATTGTCCTAAGAACCCTTCTTTCAAATGCTGCGGTGGACCCTTCAGTGTGTTTTGTCATCACCCAGGTTTCAGAGGCATATGTGAGGACTGGTTTGATCAGGGTCTTGTACAATAGTGTTTTTGTGGTTCTTCGCAGTAATTTGGATCTTAACTGTTTTTGGAGAGCGTAGTAACATCGGTTTGCTGCCATTATCCTTCTGTCAATTTCTTCTCGGGTGTTATTATCACTGGTAACTGTTGAGCCTAAGTATGTAAATGAATTAACTAAAGCATTAACCATATATAAATTTAAATTGTTCTTCTGGTTTACCTGTATTTTAAATTAAGATATTCTAGATTTGTCTTAGATTTTAAAACGTTTATATAGTTTTTTTATCTTCTATTTTCATATGAACTGTTCTCTTTTTACTTGGTGGAACTGTCTTAAAATGATAATTTTTATTCCATGTAAGAAAAACAAAATGAATGTAAAATTTACCTATAAACACTCACAGTCATGCGAATGTGCAGGAAAATCTGTTTTACATCTTACCATACGCGCACACATCCACACAAACTTGTCAGTACGGTGAAGTGACACAAGTTGTGAAATAACTGACTTCACATATCAATTTGAATGCTCTATTGATATAATTTATTTCTATAATTTCTTTCACCTGCCCCGGAAGAATCACGTTGATTTTTTTTGGAGTCACAAAACATTGTTTATTCTTTATTTCACATGTGGCCCTCATTTCGGAATAGTGAGAGAGGTTATGTTTTGTATACGAGTTATTCTCGTATTTTTCACTATTGTCACTTAAAGTCGGTCATCTTGAGTTCATATAACAAAATCGCTATATGTATTATGTAATTGATCGAAGTTAAAATAACCAAATTAAACGTAACGTTTCTCTGTTGGTATTGTAAAAACTGAATGTATTGAATATTTATTCAAATTTAAAACTAAAAAATGTGTGCAGAATTTTATCAGATAAAGGAACGTTTAAAATGTGACATATCCTTCTTGACTAATAATTGTGGCGATATATTGAAAGAGGAACGAGAGAGGACTCAAAGAAGCAATGTTTTTTCTTTTTTTTTCATTCGTGTGATACCCTTTAACATATCCGAACTGGTGATTCGGTCTTACTGGAGAGCGTGGCCGAGAGATAACATGAATTTTTGACCCCATTAATCGAGCTTTTGGGTTTAAAATCATCGAAGTAGACACGGAACTCGCGGTTATTGATTGCACGACTTGGCAATACAACGTCGCTAGTAAAGAGGCAACAACATTCGCACAAATCTAGCGCGTGCGAATATGGGTACTAGACGAACTCTTTTACCACAGGGGACCCTTTTTTCGAGTGTCATCGGGAATCGAACCTGAAATCCTTTTGCGGAAGACAAAGTCTAACAAGCTAGGCTACGTAGGTTGTCATGTTACACGTAACTTATTTATTTTCAACTTTTCTAAATAATAATCATTAATAACAGTTCTATAATTCGTCAAGTTTGATAATTGATATATTATTCGTGTTACATCTTTGAATTATTTAATTATTACCATAGCAGAAAGGTAAACAAACGATTCCTCTAAAAAGCGAAATATGAAGATTCGAGAAAATAAGGGTATTTACGCAAATTTCTCACGGGTAATGTGTGTTTTTTTTTTAAATTTAATTGAAATATTTGTTTACGTTTCTGAATCAAGTTCAAATAAACATTCTCATATTCAACCAAGCAAAAAAAATTAAAACATCTAGGTGAATATTTTTATTTAGAATCAAAATTAGTATGGTTCTCCAGGCTTTTCGGCTCTCTTCTCACGATGTGGCCGAAATACTGCAGGACACGTCATATGCACAATGACGAGAGGCGATCCTTTATTATGAGCTCTGCTAAGATTGACACATTTGTTCTTATGGCTGTGGATCCGAAGCATTCTACGCCAACACCACATTTCAAAGCCATCTATCCGCCGTCTTTCCGATTCTCCCATGGTCCAAGTTTGAACACCACACAAAAATATTGAGAAGATCTGTGTTTGGACGAGCCTCATTTTCATGTTTTTTTTTTGTAATCGTGCGGTCTTTCCATATTTAAGACGTCCCATAGTATTTTTTGCCATTCCGATTATTCTTCGAACCTCCATCTCGCAATCTCCAGTGTCGCTCAGGCTAGAACCTAGGTATACAAAGGAGAAAAAAAGACTTCAAATACTACGATATACTTACTTCATAATATGCGCTTTTTTCATACACCCATCTCAATTTAAGAATAAATCAAATATGCTACTATAAAAAATGGTTCTGTTTCAATATTATCTCGGTACCCGTAGTCAAACTTTTGCCAACGACGCCACTGGTACCCGTAGTCAAACTTTTTTTTAAATTTTTCATTTCTTCTCACTTAACTGCACAACTACCCTAAGTTAACACTTCAAATACACGACTCTCTCATTTGAAACTTTTGTTTCGTTTTAATAATAAGTGCACATCGGACTGGAGGGAGAATTGAAATAATTTAAAAATGAAGAGCTGCGACGTTTGGCATATCCGCCCTTGTTATAAGCCGGCATATTTCACATTTACTTTATAAAACCTCAATTTATTCCGCCCTCCGCCCGCCCTGGTTTGCAGTGGCGTTCCGCCGACAGAAAAAGAGGAGTGACTCGTTAAACTTTCACGGGTGGAACTTTCGAACTGTCCTCCATTTTGTTTTATTTATTTGTCCGTACTACTGACTCTTCAATAAAATTTACGAGCTTAACCATTCCTCACGCCCCATTCTTGGGATCGCATCAAATGCGCTGACCTCCTCTGTTCTCTACGTTTCTAGACTTTCGATCGAATCTTTAACGTAACATAATATGGCGTTTGGAGACAATCTTGGTTCTGTGCATTTTGTAAAACGAGTTATACGAGTATTTAGCTTAACAGCTTTTCTATTTTTACGTTTTAAAATATTTTTTTTACTAAATATACACTTTTCTTTTCTCCATGGACATGTTTTGCTAAAATTTATTATATTATTATATTTAACAAGTAACTGTTTTATTTAAAAATATGTTTAGCCTTAAAAACTTATTCATTTTATTCTACAACTTAAAATTTTTATATTTAACATCGTCAACCACAACTTATAATTTAAAGTACAGTCAACTTGTTATTCAATGTCGATAACATTTTTTGTTATTTCACTGTGACCATATGAATTTATACATAGGAATTTACATTGCGTAGACTAATTAGCTGAGTTGAATCATAACATAAATAAATATGGGATTTAAATAAAGTGGGCCAGAAATTTAACAATAATTAGTTTGGTATACACTCTTTTGCAATAACTTTTGTATTAAAATTAAACATATTCAGGATCACAAATTGGCAAATTACATACTTTCAATCTTTACGAAATCATATATTACTAGATTGAAGAATAAAAAAAAAAACAAATAACATATAAGTCAAAACCCTAAACAACACCCTTAACTGTTCTACCAACAACAATTGAAATAGCTTGTGTTGAATTTGTAGGCATTTTTGTAGTTGAAAATTTTTCACTAAGATTTAAGATAACTTGAAGACGTTCATGTTAACTTTTGACGGTGAACTTTCTACTTTTTTAATTAATGTAGTTTAATGTTTCTCGACTGGCTTTATTTTATTATTCAAATGAAAACGGCATATATATATCATATATGTATGTGTATCTTGATGTTATAATATTATTTTAAAAATGTAATAACCTTATATTTAAAATTATGATATACAGTATCAATTTTACCTCTTGAAATCTTGTAACGGTATACCTTCATTAAGATATTGAGTTGCGAAAGAGTTGAACAAATGGTTTTATGCTGTGGTGCAGGGAAGTCGCAAAAGAAAACAAGCTGCTTTAAAAATGATACAATCCATGGAATACTCGTATAAACAACATATGGCTTTTATTCAGTCTATGCTCTGGTATCTACATGCCAGCGGTTCACCCGCTGTATCAGCTGATGGCATAACCGCCAGCCGCACGCACGCGCCTCACTGTACCATATGCATACATCACAAAAGCAAATATAAATATGTCTGAAATTAATGAATAACAAATTGGTGGCTGATAGGTAGGACAGATAGATATTGTAGGAAGAATTTTAAATGAGGAAAAGTTGAATCTTAAGAGAACATATAGTATATGTGACGACATTTTTTGATGTTATGGGGGACATAATAATTTCGGATCTAGTGCAATTAGCAGCCATGATTGATAGTTGTATCGAACTGGCATGTATTTGATGTGGTCAAGGCAAAGACTGTGTGCATTGATAAAAATGCTTTAAGATCTGCCATTATGATTCAGTTGAGAAGACAATAAGTTTTTAGAATATTTTTATCTCTGGTTGTGAATACGGACACACACTAACACACACACACACACAAATCACTGAATACTATATTCATCGTGCTTTATGCATAAGACTTAGTTCACATTTACCCATAATCGCTTTATTCCATATTCTGTCCCACGTTAGGTAGTCGGTAGTTAATCATCATAAAGTACTTAGATAATTTACGGATCCCACTGTTTGATGAAATCGAGTGGTTTTCTGTGTATACATAAATGTCTTAACATTTTTATCTTTGTTAAAACGATTTTTTTTAAACCATTGTCTTCACAACTTAGCCGGTGAATTATTAACCTCTGAAATGTTTTAATAAATGTATGAATTTATAAATTTCTCATTTCCTTTTTTTTTCAAATCCATTATAAGCACAAGCAAAAGTTGTATATCATTTGATGCTAAACCCTTTTTATGTAACCCGATCCGCTGTCGTTTACATGGACGGTCATTTAATATTATTTGGAATCAAATTTACTTTGATGTTTGAATTTCGATAGCAGCCATGTGAGAGGATCACTGATTTCGTGCCGCCACCGTATCCTTTGAGAAGATAAATTAATGACGGATGAGTTTTATTTTTTTTAAATCTCACGTTTTACGAAAAAAATTATCATATTCTGCTGTAAAATGTTTTGTGTAACAGTTTATTTTTTTTTTGTTCTAACAATTTTACTTTACTCGTATATAATGTCGTACGAGTATATCAGAGGTCTTAATATGCTTACGGCCTGATTTGGGGCAGATAACTGACACCCTCGGTGTTCTTTTATAGTATAAAATAAAGTTTACATCCGTACACATATAAAAAAAAAACAACATTTCACTGCATAGGAAAACATAAAACTTTGTAAAATCACATACAGTAAGCAGACTCAAAGAAACACTTATAGGGAACAAGGTAAACTTAGCACTTAATGTAATGTACAACAACCGCAGCATATCAAAAGTAGCAAAAATGACTATGGATAAAAGTGTGTTAATGCCCACCTGTCGTATTGAAGTGAAACTTGTATTTGACAGAAGAAATATAAAAGTAAGATTAAGGCTTTAAAGATGCTTGCACTAAGAAAAACGTGTGGAGTGTCAATCTATGAGAGAAGGCGGAATGAAAACATCTGAAATAAATACATGGATAAAATATATGCTTTAAGGAAGATTAATAAAGGAGCTTTAAAATTACTTGGATAGGTGAAGAGAATGAATCATTAAGCGAATATACAAATCAGAAGTGTAAGATGTGCGTGGAAGAGATAAAACCGAGGAAAACATGGCTAGATCAAATAGACCAGATTTTTTAAGGAAGTAAAGTGTGAAGTATGGATAGTAAAATACTGTGCATGACGAGATCTATGAATATGGTGGATCTGGAAATTGGGTGCTTAGATAGAAATGTTTGGATATATATTCTTTCCGCCTGCCCCGCAAGGGACACGATGTTATTATATTTATGTATGTTTAATGAAGCCAATGTATAATATGCTGTATCAAAAAAATGGTATTCGAGTGTTTATGAAAAAATCATAAAGCTTATTGCATTTATACGTCAATATGACATGAGGCATCGGTTGTCCTGTCACATTTTTAGCGATTTTTATTCGTAACAGTATTTATAGATGAGATCTTTTCTTTTTCAGATATTTAAAGAACTTTTTATTGAAAAATAGACTTCACGTGATCAGAAGAGATATTAAAAATTATAAGATTAACAACCTTTGACTCCATTCACTCACAATTATCCGTTAATGGGTTTATAATTTGTTGATTTTTAATAATTTTACCAAAAAATATCATTTATATACTCATTAAGTCTGGAGAAATTAGTTTTACTATTCCGTAAAATCTCTAACAAAAGTTAAAAAAATTGTACACACGATTTAAAATATGTTTTGTCTCGAAGGAAGAAAAAATAACCTAATCCATGCACATGCGTTACCGTGGTTCTTTTTCGGGAAATTTCAAGTTATTTTCGTACCTTGGCACTCAATGCTTATTTCGTGAGAACAATATCTCGTCAATAAAAGCCTGTTATATGTGTTGTTCTTCGCTCTAAAGGATCTTGCATTGCTTTTTGTTACGATTTTACGATTTTCTCTCTTCCTTTGACATGATAGTTACTTCCGGGGCTTGTTTGCTTTGTGGGATCTATTTTATCTCGAGAAAATTTCAAAGACCTTTTTGTTTTATGATCCTCTTACAAAGTAATGTGGAACGCCTGAAAATTTATCTTAGTCGTGTGTATCGATTGTCCTAATATATTTTAATTCATGCCAAATATTCTCGTATAATCAAGGCTTACTTTTCTCAAGATAGTCACATATATAATGATATTCTTCTATTATTTAAAGTAATACATTTCGTTTTGATTTTAAAATGTCGGTAACAAAAATTTGTACAAAGATTAATTCTAGTTCGAAATTTTTATTTGTTTTAAAGTATGAGAATTCCTAGGCATAACGAAACATATACTATATTGACGACTCCACATAAAAAAATATAAAACAATCTAAATCGATTATGTTTGAAAGCCTTTATAAATATGGTAGGTATAATGTATTAGGTGTTAACATAAGTTGTGTCCGTTTTTTTTTTAAATTTAAAAATAAGCACTAAAAGTAAAACCAAATGGTAAAGGTTATACGTCATTCAAAAGAAAATTTTCTGCTCTACAAGATATTGTGTTTGCTTTTACGTTACATTTATTATTTTATTTGATTACAAGCCTTCAAAATGGAATGTCAAGTAGACGAAAGTGAGCATTTTCGACACCTCCTTCTGTTCGCGTTCAATTGAGGGAATAAAGCTGCCAAAGCTGATACAAACTTATACATCAGTCATCCACTCGTTGAAACATTTAAAAGTTCCTCACTCCTCGCTTTCTCTGCCAATGAGCCACCTACATACATAAATATTACATTTGAAGTCGTGACTTGAAAACTATAGGGATATTTGAAATGAGATATTTCAAAAGTAAAATATTTAAAATAAACTTCAAACGTTTCCCCCGAAATTAAACGATTCACTAATATGTGTTATATTCTTTTATTTTAAGCGAAATCTCTTTTATTTCTACAAATAGCTTATTTTCTTAAATTTTATAAAAATAATACACACAATATAATTTTAAGCTTAGTACATTATTTAGTCTCAGAATAAAAATCATACTGGTTTGAGAATATCGGTATTTCTCCCAATTATCATTTTATTAACAAGGATTTTCCGCTTTTTCCGACCATCTCCGATTCGTACAATATTCATGTTTTCCTACTGGGGAGACGGAAATGTTTGAACAGTATCGCGGTACGCACACATGGATTCTCCGACAAAGGTTTTCTTTGTGTAATTGGACCGAGTTTAGTAAAAAAAGACCATTTCGAAGCCATGAAGTAGGAGAAAATGGAATCTTAAATGGAATACTCCATATTATATTCGTCCTTCAATCCTGCGAAAGATGGTTCATTTTTGTTGGTTCTGCGTGATTCTATTCTAACGAACCAGAGAGAAGAATCTTTCAAGTTTTGAATTGACGTCAGATCGCGAGATATAAAAAGATGATGCCCAAAATCCTACTAAAATAACATTCTTGAACTTGTATGACACGCCGCTTTTTTGTAAGATTAGATATTTGAAAAAAGGCATTACAAGCAAAAATTATATTAGATATTAGTAATACCACTTATTGTGCGGTCTAACCTTTGACTACAAAGGATCTCAAGCCTCCCGAAAAAAAAATTATGAACATTTTTATTAAGTTTTTATAAATATATTTTAACATTTTTACATAAAGACATCAGAGGTGAATGAATTTATTGGTTTTAAGTATTTTTTTTCCAATCAACCAGTTTTTGTTTCAAAATAATTATAAATGTGTATGGACTTTATCTTAAATAAATGAAAATAATATTTGAGTAAAAGTAACAAAAAATAAATCTAAAAGAAAATAGGGATAACGATGGGAATTGTAAAGGAGTTAGGTACGAGGATTTTTTTGAAGATAAACAAGACTTAAATTTTTTCTTACGAGTTGATAAAGGTGAAGCACATCTGCTTGAGCGAGAAAGATCTTTCCAAAGTCGAGCTGAGTGAACCGCAAGAGACGAAGAAACTGTTTTATTATTTTTTTGGACGAAAATGTAATCCTTTCTAAACCATTGTTTTCGTGATGATAACTGTCGTCATCGTAAAACTTCTTTCTTTCATCTCTGAAAATCATCTACTCTCTTACCAGAAGCAGGGGTAGTCTTTAAAATTAGCCTCGAACTTCTTTTAAGCAGCGCACGTAGATTTATCATCCTAGGACAAATGATCAGTACCAATAATCTGATTAATAGTAAACTTGTTATTCATTATAAGCATCTTCGTTTGTTATCAACCTTTTATACATCATTCCGCCTGTGTTAATTTAGTGGCGATGAGCTAATTTTCTAAATTATAATAAAACTCTTCTAACTGATGTTTTATTACGAAACTATACTAGACCAGTGAACTTTTTTATGTACATTCATACGATTCAGTTCTCTGAAAATTTGTCGGAATATTTTCATCTTTTTTTTAATATCTATTTTCCCCTTTTTTCGTTACATAATTTCTGTTTTAAATATATGACGGTTTCATACGATTAACTTCTTTATTCCTGATTCTCAAGTTTTAAATTTAATCATAGTTATTACTTGACAACAACTTGACATTTTTATGTCTTCCTTAAACATAAGGAAATAAGATCGTATCGGGCCACCCCTACTTCGCCCACTAATAAATGAATGAATTAAAACTAACAAAATGAATGAATATACGTTGCAAAAGTAAGGCCTGGTAAAGAAAGACCAATGAAAGTGTGGGTGGACTAACTAAATTATATTTTGAAAAAAAAAAAGGAAATCTTCAGAGATCGAAAGAGCTGTCTATGAAGGGGGAAAGATATAGAGGAGACAAGATATGTATCTTGATCGAAAATTCTGTATTTTTTGCCCTCTGTTCTTACTCCAAGAGTTAAATAGTTTGGTGATATATTCTTATTGTCACCAACAATATTACAGTATTTTTTTATATAAATCTTTAATTTAGAGGTCGTTAGCGCCTTTGAAAATTTTGGCATAATTTATAATATTGTGAATTCTACTATAGTATGCAAGTCTGCTTGTGTTAGATTTTAGTCCTCGTTTTTGAAATCGTGATCCAGATAGTTTTTGAGAGCACGTAACACAAAATATGAGAATTAATAAGACTTAGGGTATTTTTCAAAATAATGAAAGTTTGGTTAACAATACAAGTGGGTGAATTTATTAAATAATATTTATTCAAGTTTCTGAAATAAATTTTAGGATTAAACTAGTAGATAATTGTACTTAACTTGTTCTTTTTAACACTTTTTACTTTATTCGTTTACTTCTTACACTATTCCATCTTACGATTAAAAAAATATAATAAATTATCTCATGAAAATATATTTCAACTATAGTTTTCTCATTTTGAAGTAATTTTTTTTCGGTTGGAAAACTATTGAGGTTTTCGTTAAACTTAGTAATTTAATTTATATATACTCGTATAGGTTGTTCGGACGAAAATGGCGTATTTTGCATGGTCATTTTTGATCATCAATTGTGTTCCATTCGTTGGTCCTACAAGACTTGTTTTGTATTATATTCATCAGTTGACATCTGGAGAATGTTATTTTAGTAAAAACAATTTTTTTTTCGAACGTGGCTTAAGATGGAGACTTATATACCTGACAAAATATTTATACGAAATCGCATGTTGTACGAATACTGTCGAAAAAATAATGCAACGACTGCAACTAAAAACATTAGCGACACATTTGGAGAATGTTGAACCATTTAGCAATGCCAAAGGTGGTTTAAACCATTTAAAAGTGGTGATTTTAACTAAAAAAATAATCCTCGGAGTGAAAGAGTAATGAAAGGGGATGATGACGTATTGCGTACAGAAATCGAATCAAACCCAACATTGACTATACGCCAATTAGCTGACAGGCTTGGATACTCAAAATCTAGTGTGCAAGAACATCTGACAAAAATCGGCAGGATTTTGAAGCAGGGCGTATGGATACCGCACGATCTAACGGCTGAGACCAAAGCGGTACGCAAGCGCACATGTGAAGATTTAATCGAAAAAGAGACAAACACTTCGTTTTTACACCATTTAGTGACCGGAGACGAAAAGTGGGAAAATTTTGCACCCAAATCTACTAAATTTTATTCTGACGGTATTAAAAATTTGTTAAATAGATGGAAGAAGGTTGTGTCTCCCAAAGGAGAATATATTGTGTCGATGTATTGTAATAAGAATTTTTTTTTCTATTGCCTCTTTCATTTAATAAACGACATTTTTGTCCGGACAACCTAATATATATGTTTTAATTAGTTGTTAAACACTGTACTTATAAAAGAGGAAAATTAATATTTTCAAGTCTTTGTATTATACAAACCATATACTCGTATATAAAAACAGTTTATTTAAAGCATTTAAATATACTTAATTTTATTGCTAAAAACCATATAACATATGTTATAAAAGCCAAGCTCATACTATAATTTGGAATGAAAATGAAACCATGAAGCGACAGAACATTTTATTTTATTGCGATATTCCTTAGAAGTTCCTTAAGATACGAGTATTAAAAAATAATTAGAGAGAAGTGTTGGGTATTTATTGCTTTTTGAATCTTCTTTAAACATCAGGCTAATAATTGTGATGGTTTTAAAAAATGTTATTGAATTAACGAATATTATATTAAAAAATGGGAAATTATTTCGTGAACCTTTTCATTCATTTGATTTGAAAAAACTTTTCCTGTACAATCAAATTATAACCGGAATTGAAATACACTTATCGACTCAAATTTTGTTTTGAAAAAGGATTCTTGGAAAGATTTCGATAAAAACATTTTTCCTTCTTAATTAACTTTCTAATTTTTCAAGGTTTCGAATTGAATGTATAAGGGTCTTAGTTCAGTGGCTTTATTAATGATCTATGGTTTATTTTTGTTTAGCAAAAATATTTATATAATAGTAATAAATTATTCAGTTTTGTCTCATGTTTACTTGACAGACCTTTTTATAATAAAACTTTCAAATAAACGATTTCCTGGAAACTTTGAGAAATTCGTGAAATTTATTATGATTATTTCGTCTCCGTTGGAGATGATTAAGCAAAGAAAAACGGAGGATGAGAACATTGAGATTGTGTATTTTCACTGTAAAATATTTTTTTTCAGATGTTTTCTAATTCAATCCAATATTTTTATCGAGTCATTGTCAATTTCGAAGATTCATTTAGGGGACAGGTGCCATCGATTTATTTAATTTGCTCAAATATTGAATGCAAATATTTCTCCCATTCAAGTATATCTTAAATCATATATAAAACAAACTTTGAAAAGATAAACATCTCTAACGTACATCTATTTTTGGTATAAGCTTTAATTTTTAGAATATATGTACATTTTTTTTAATGAAAATTAAACATTCTTATAACCAGTCAGTCAATCGATACATTTTTCGTTACATGTGTCATATGACCCTACATCTGCGTATTTTTATATGAATATTTGTTGATTTGAAAAAGGTCAGTATAAATATTATTGCAATATACGAGTATTATATGTACTCTCTGAATTTGTTATGCATTTACAAATAAATTTTGAAAAATTAGCTATGTTTTTTATATATTTTTCACAAGTGCTTTTTTTAAGATAAAACTTCAATTTGTGTACCTAAAATAGTACAATATAGTACATTAACATATATTTGCCTTATGAATGAAAAAAGTATCATATTTTTGGTTATATATTGTTTCTTTTGATTTCAGTATTAATTATTCATTATATAGCTCTTGAACGCCTTGTGTATACTTAAGTAATCTCTGAACGGAATATTTGAGCTCTTTCAGGTAAACATTGTTATTTTAGAGAGAAAAAAAGTCAAATTAAATTTTACACAATACAACTTTTTAAATGACTACATTTCCTTATAAAATCCTGAAATAGGATAAGAGATTGTGTATGACCGATTGATTGCTTTGGAGAACTTGTCTAGAGGGATGCTCTACATGCGTTGTCCGACCATTAGGGTAGAAATGGTAGACTTTTCTGTTGGAAAGGACTCTTATAATAAGCACTCTTATAATAAGTACTCTTATAATGTTTATCTTATAATATGATAATTTATAATAAGAATAATTTATAATATTATAATAAGGACTCTTATAATGTTTATCTTATAATATGATAATTTTAAATAATAGTTTCACAGTTTGCGTATTTTTATTTTATTTTTAAATATTATACACTTTTTACTTTTTCTAAAGATGATTGAATTGTTGGTAAAATAGAGTTGGTTATCTAAATTGAATGTTTAATCAGTGTTTTTATTTTACTCTCCATATTTGCAGGGAGGGGGTCCAAAAATGGTTAATCATGAGCGGAATATAACTTTTTTTTTCATCCTGTCGGTTGCAGATAAACGTGTACTTAAAATGAAATTATGGGATTCAAGTACTCAATAGGGGCGATTTATTTCTCTCACAAAAAGGCGGAAGGCCTTTGTACTCCAACATTCCAACTGAAATTACCTCTCCCATGTTAGGCATTTAGCGCCACGGCTTGATTTGTTCGGGTGCTTCCGTCGCTAGCGCATTTAGCTTAATGAGAGAATGCATTATTCAATATCCCATTAGAACGACCCTCCGCAAAGATGTTCGTAATGCTACACAGCTTTTAATGCTTAAAAAACAATTTATAAATGGATGTTTTTCTAGCTTTGAATGTTAAACGAAATAGTAAAAATATGAAAAACGTAACCACGTTAACTGAACAGTTCAACAAAATTAAAGCGGTATTTTATTATTTTTTGCTTTTCATAATAACTAAATATTCTTTCATTTTTGAGTGCAAATAAGTTTTAACCAGTTTTTTTATTCACTTATGTTTCGCCCCGATGAATAAAAATTGTAATTATTTCAATTCTATAGTATTCATTAAATATCATTACGTCATTTTTCTAATCCGTCAGAAACGAATTCAAGCTTTTAAAGTCGATCAAGAAACAAATTAACATTTATTAAATAATAATTTGAAATATATATCTTGATTTACTCGTAAATGGTAGTATTTTGCGGGGAAGACGGTTTCATTGAAAAAAAAATCATTTTTATTTGTTTTTTTTTGCTGTTCACTTATCAAGAGTGTTCTTCGACATTATACAGCCATATGTAACATTTATATAACCAAACGAACATTTGAACGTTTAACACTAATAAATAAACATGATGTATTTTCATGTAGTACGTGAAATAATCATTAAACATTTATACTTTAAGTGATTAAATTAAAATATAAGTAATGTATAATTCAAATGAATACCAAAACAAGTTTAACAAAAATATCAAGTATATTTTATCAAATATTGTTACGTTTCGATTCTTGCTGTATAATATTATCTTTACAAAAATGGTTCAGGAGGGATATTTCTAACATTTATTCTACATAGTTTTAGGTTATTTTACTTGCTGCATAATTTTATTATTGCTTCTTGTAGTTCTGATACATATTCAAACAACATACACGTAATAAAAAATGAAGTAAGTTTTGATGACAATGATAAATATCGTTTATGATGTGCAATATTTTTTGTGATAAAAAATATATACTTGTTTATGGTAGAATGAATCGTATGTATGTAATTAAGGATGCGTTATTTAATATCCCGTATCCGGGTCTTCACAATGGCCAAGAAGGTATAACTTTACTTTTCCCCGGGATTCTTTCCAAACTAAAACCATAAAAGTACCAAGAGAAATGTGAGAACTTTTGCACTTTCAGAGCCCCAGCTTACAGTATTATATATAAGTTGTTTGTTAATTTTTTGTTGAAAAGTTCAAAGTATTTGCTTACGTATAGTATAGTTATGTTTGAAATTGAGTTCAAGATATCTTTAATTCGACATGTTAGAATCGCTAAATCATAGTATTTTATGACACTTTTGTTGTGTACAGTACAACTTGGTTTGTATAGTACCATTTGGAAAATTTTCGTACCAACCAAAACATGTTTTTAAGGTCATGAGTAAAAACCAGGTTTCAAAAAAAAAGTGGGCACTAACGGGAATCAAACCCCCAACCCCCGAGTTGAAAAATAGGCTTCTTACCATCTGGCCCACACAGGGCATGGAATTATGATTATAAAGAAACTAAGATGACTGAAGTAGCGTTATTTTAATGAAAATCGTTTAAGGCAAGTTTGTCAAAAATATAACAATGATTTACATGTGTGGAAATATTGTATTGCGTGGATATAAAACGAACATATATGATCCCATACATGCAAAAATAACCCTAGTCACTTATCACATGTTTTGGTATGATACATCAAAAACCATAGGTTGAATATTCTGTATGAGCGAAAATACGATTATCAAGCAAGTGCTACGGGTATTTCAGGTTAAAATTCCGTCTTAAATTGTTTCATTCCTTATAAGCCCATACAAAACGACGTGATATTGGATGTGCGTTAGGTTGTTGTCGCATATATACAATATGCCCAAAGAAAGGGTAGTTTCTAGATATTACTCATTATAGAAAAGGCTCATTTATCTCCAGAGTATGGGCTCGTAATGCAGCGTAATGGCAGTATTGCAGGGAAGTCATTGGATAAACCAACTGCCAGAAATGTAATATGAAGACCACAGGCTAACTGGTGGTCAAACATTTAGAAAAATGACCTGAGCATGACGCTTCCGTACGACAGAGCTGACCCAAATAAGTAGGGAATGGAAAAGGAAAAAGAAAGATCTAAAACATGAGTTAAATTTCCATATTCAGTTCCTTTTTAAATTCTCATTTCATGGAATTAATATTCTGCGCTTTTCTTGGTTCTTTTCGTTTAAGGGTGCGGTAAATATTCTTTGAATGCTAGGTTTAAATTTTCGAAGAATATACTATACATATGGTATTGTATGTTGTCTGAAATGTTGGAATTTAATTTCATGAACTTAATATTTGACATGGGAGGTACCAAATAGCTGCAGCCACTACCTTTCTATTCTTAAACTCAAATTATTATTTGTCTAATACAATATTTTTTTAATCTGTCAATAATAATGGGTTCGATTTCCGAGTTATCGCCTTTGAGGAGAGCCTGCGCACTAAAAGGAGCCATATAATTTTTATTTTTATTATTATAGAGAATAAAAAGGGATAGAGAGAGAGAGAGTGATTTCAAACATTTTCAGTTCTAAATTTTAATATTTTTTTAAAATTTCCTTTTCATGTAAATAATATTTTATGTTTTTTTTAGATATTTTTCGTTTACGCGTAATATATTAAGTGTTCTTCGAATATTAGACATTCATTTTCAATACAAATGACCTGGAGTTAATCATAGTTGACTGACTATATTACTTTAAGTTACGTTTTGTATTTACTTTATGTTTTTTACAATGTCGCTATATCGAATGGGTGGGTAATTTATCGAATAAAAATTCATAGTGGGTCTCTGTAATTTAATCTCGTACTTTTATAGTATTCGCCATTATGAACGCTTGAAATATTTATTCAATAATAACATAATCAAGTAATGCCTTTGTATTTTATTCAGTCTGGCTTGCTTTTACAAGGGTACTTTATATAAACATTTCTGTTACGACCGCCCTGCCCTAGCCGTTGGTAATTGGGCATCGTGTAATGGAATAACGTCCATTCCCAATAGCTTCGGGGCCATTATTGTAAATTGAGTGTTTCAGAGCTATTTATATGTTTTTTTTCCTTTCATCAGCTCTTAAAATGGATTCGCAGTTATTATTTTTGCTAGGCATTTTAGCATTCGCGAACTTAAATAGTTCCAATGAAACATTTAACATTTTTTGTTTGAATTCGAAATAAGATTTTACACCTTGCCTTTTAATGAACATAGTGAAAATTTTACGGAGAAAATTAACTCACCCTTTTCAAGAATTGATGTTAACAAATCTAATGAACTGTTTTGCCCTTTCATTTCAAATCCCATGATTTAATATTTTTTTTATATTTCTTAATTTAGTTTAGTATTATTCTTCAAATTTATTTGGAGATAAATCATATCAATATTTTTTTATCTCAATTTGAATTCAGTCTTCGAAAAAACTTGTTCGTATACTCTTACTTCCACTCCTGCACTTTCGGGCTCGATTTCCGATGGAACCCAAAAAATCCCAGTTTGCTTTTTAATGTAAATAATTTTAACATCTATTTGGTTCGCTGGAAAGAATTTCTCAATCACAATAAGCCTTGCTGATTTTGCTGTATACAACGGAAGGTCAATGGAAACAAAACATACATTCATTTATACATCTATTATGTTGATTTAAACATTAATCAATTGATTTTCAATTTAAACTTATTCGACGAGTAAGAATATATCCATTCCTACACTTTATTTAAATTTGGATAATAAATAAATGTATCACTACATTGAACTTATGAATAACACGTATTTTATCGGCAGAACCATGATATCGCGGACACAGCAACGGTTTAAGCTATTTTCATTAAAATAAACTTTGACTCTCTTCCTGTTTTGATTTAATAGTACATACGAGTATAAATAGAAAATATTAAAAAAAAACTTTATACCCACTCTGTGATCCAGCAAATATCAGCATACCATGCCTCTTAGAGAGCATGTCCCTAATATATAATTACGTCGCGTAGTGCAGCGCTAGAATAGTAAAGAAGTTAAATAGTTTGCGCGGAAAAACAATTTTTGTCCGATATTTATTCGACAAATGAAAATTTCTCCACATCCGTTTCTGGCACTACAATTCAATTTTGGGTCCTATCAGAAGAAACGTAGAAAGTCAGGAAAATTGTAGGAGTTGTATGAGATGGTGTATTTATGTAAAGGAATGTGTCGATATTTGAAAGTTCGACACTGTCCTCTCTGCCTATCCAAGGAGGGAAATGGCGTGATGGTATGTATGCATGTATCAGAAGGGTCATTAGTGCGCGTCTGTACAAAGCCGCGTATCCCTGAAATTTGTCAGCCACATTCCTGATATCTTCATCATGACCGAGCGTATTGAGCAACAAATTTTGCAAGAAAGTTGAACACAAACAGCAACAATGATAATAATAATGAACGCTTTTGAGGATGTATCTTTGGGTGAAACACAAAAAAACATGTTTTAACCGTTCAAACATAGCTGCGATTCAGTTGAATGCTATCCCTTACCTGACATACTTGCATTAACTATGATATGATAAAACGTTAGAAAACGTCAGCCCTAACGTGGCTCCCTGCGGTTTCTGGCTATTCTTCGAAATTGTAATCGTCCTCGAGGGGAGACTTAAGAATATGGAGCAATCAATCAGAACGCGACAGATCAGCTACAATCTATTCCAAAAGCTGACTTTTGAAGATTGCTTTGGAAAGTGGAAGGATCCCTGGAATAATCCAGTCAAAGGGAAGACATTGGAAGGGCGTTGAAGCACCGTTGCTGTAGTGTTCCTTTTCTTTCTTTTTTCTAGCAGTTTTATTTTTCATAAGTCTCACTTTCTATTCAGTTTGAACTATCATTTTTCTCTGTCTGCCTCTTCTTATTAAAACTATTTTTGGGATGTTTTTTAATCTTCCGTTGGGTTTCTCTCATTTCGTTATTGGTAGAGAAGGTAAAAATGGTAGCCACTAGCCGCGTCCACGTGTCGCGGATTGTGAAATAGCCCACATATAATTTAAATAGCTGCAAATAGTTATTGTCGAGTCAGCAGTCGTGGATAGTCAGCGGCAACACCAGCAGGAGGTGGAGAGTGACATGTCGCGGTGGCGCTCTCGGCAAATCAACACAATCCTAGAACGGTAATATGATATGGCGGGAAAATGCCGCCATCAAATATGTATAGCCACCAACCAGCCGCAGTGAAGATGAACTTCTTAAGTCTCGAAAAATACAGTATGTCTAGGAGAAAAAAACTCCAAAATCATATCACTTGACGATGAACAGCAACGCTGCACTGGACTAAGGCGGAGAAGATGGACTTCGAAACGACTTGAATTCAGACAACGTAATCATGTTCATATAGCTGTAATATTGCTATGTGGAAAGCAATGGGCGACTAGCACATAATGCATCCTTAATAATCATCATGGCTGGAGATTGGTATAATTGTGGCCAATCTCCGACAACAGACGAAGGCGCCTTGAAAAAAACAATCTCCCGCTGGTCAAGTTCCTTCGACAGCGTAGATACGGAACAAAATTTGCCTGCGTCCAAAAAGCATTTAATAGCATACGAGTATTTATTATTTATACGATTTCTAACTAAACATATGTATTTGTTTTGTTTTCTTTAAATCTCGTAACGAAACTATTAACATAAAGGAGAAAGTTGCGTCCTTTAATGTCGTTTAACTTAAGAACGTATAATGAAGTTCAAGCTAAGTAGGCACTTTGTGTTATGTTGAAAAATAAAAGTTTTTGCGTTACACAGGAGAAGGTTCAGTCTATTTGCCAAGAGTCCAACTACCTCGCAATTTACACAACTTTTCCCCAACATTTCTGTTTTTTTTTCAAAATGTTTCCTTTGCTAAACTTTTTCATCACGGAGACATTATTTTTTTGTATTCCCGGATTCGTTACTCTTTGCTTACAAAATATGCTTAATGCCGAGAAGCATTTTCCCTGTCCGCCAAATTGTAATATTTCATTTTATCTTGCATTTTTATACGTGGAGTATTTTAATTTGTTTTTTGTTTCTTGAATGACGCTGTTTTAAGTAGTATTAAATTGATAAAATGTTTTTTTGTCTTTTTTAACGAAATGCCAGTTAATATATTTTCTTAACTAATTTTTTTTCCAGCCGTTGTGGATTTCCACGATGACAATTATATTTTATTTATAAGTAAACGGTACAATGTACCTTAAAATAAAAAAATTAAAATAAAAGAGCCTGTAGTGAGTGCTCAACACATTAAAATTGACAGAATATACAAAAAAAACAATCGGAATGAAACAGGTATTAAATCGTACAAAATCATATGTTACTAACACAATACGGGGATGTCCACAGGCGCACAGCCCGCATTGCGCAAAACAAACATACTGACAAATCATTAAAAAACAAATTAAAAACAAAATACAAATTGAAAACAAAGTATAAAAGACGGAATCAGACAGGTGCAACTTTACAAATTCTCAAATAGCACTGGGAAGAAATCACAAATATAGTAAAAAAAAACATATTAATCAATTAAAATTGTTTTATACTTTCGGCACCAGTTTCCAGCTCATCCAAGTTTCTTGCCATAGAAAACAAAAAAAATATTGAAATTCACTTGGTAAATCTTACAATTATAATTAATTTATTCGTATGATACCTCTTTGTGTGTCTGCACAGATGATATGATGATGATGATGGCCGGGACACAATATTGTCTCTGATTCCATTAATCAAACAGTATGGTTTAGAACCACTGGAGTTGTCAAATAACTCGCAGTTCATCATTATACTAATTGGTAATACACGCGCCCCCAGAAAAATGTGTCAAAAACGTCTTCAACGAATTGTATTCCAGACTTGCTCTCTTATTTTGGGTATAATCGGGAATGGAATCTGAAACTACCTAGTGAAATGAAGGCGTTTTACCAACTAGACCATAGAGATAACGTTTATTTTTTTTTAAATTTTGTTTATATATTTATATATGCAAAATTGAAAATGAAATCATAAGAATTCAGAATATTTTGTCAACTCATATGTTAAAATTTAAAATCGGTTGCACGAGTATTTTGTCAACTCATATCTCCAAATTTCAAATTTGTTGCTTTTTAATTCATAAAACACTAATTTCAAAAAAGTACCTAATTTTCTGAAAAAAAAAAACTACGCAAATTTTTCCTTTTTAAAAGTTTTGTGCTTGTGCGCAACAATTTTTTCGTATTAATATTCGTATTTCCTTTTTTAGCGCTCGTTTAGTCAAGGCGAAAAGAGTATTTTCGTCGGTAGCCCAGTCCGGTTAATTATTCGTAATATGCATTCGCAATAACCCACACAGGTACTGTGAAAAACAGAATGCACAATACACTGTCTACGTTTGTTAACAATTGTAAATTTATATAAAATACAATTCACACGGTAAAATTTCACTCGTTGAGTGGTACAGTAATTAAAAGCAATTTCATCCTGTCCAAAGTATTGTATTTTCCATACGACATGTTACACATTTCGAAAGTAATGTACTCTATACTTTAAAATTCGTAAAAACATTTAATTTTAAGTATTTATTTTGTAATAATAAAAGCGCACTCTTACTAAACTTTTTTTTGTACGAGTAACATATATTAGTAAAGGGCATATATGATATATAGACTAATCCCATTCAATACAAAAAGTTTTTCTTCTGTATAAAATATAATCAATTTTATGTAAGTTATAATACATATCATACATATATACCATCACGCCATTTCCCTGTCGAAATAGGCAGAGAGGATAAAGCGTCTGACTATCCTATCTTGGCACGCATCCTTAGCCCTTTCCATATCTATACTTCTCATAAAACTCGTACGATTTTTTCTACTTTCTATATTTAATTCTTTCAACATATCATCCACTTAACTCTACCATACTTTCTTTGGTATTCTTCTCACGCGTTATATGAACAACATATCATTACGCCGTGTCCCTTATTTATTTATTTATTTATTATTACACATGACAAGAAATATACACAATTTGCGAAAAAACAACAGGTAATTTGATTTGGACATACAATTTTAATGGATCTAGGATATAAAGATATAACAGATCTCCAAACTTATCTATCCAAGCTAACAATTTTCGCCTCCTCCACATTCATACATCTCGTCATGCACAATCTTCTATTTTTATGCTTCTCACTTTACCTTCTTTTAAAATCTAGTCCACTTGATCCTGTCACATTTTCATATATCTATCTCTTCCACGCAAACTTCTGACTTGTATTCTCATTTACATGTTATTTCGTCATTCATTTACTCCATATGTCCAAACCACTTTAAAGCTCATTTCTGCTTATGCTGATAAAGGTAAAACTCCTTGTTTTGAAATAGCATTCACTTGATACAATAATACTTTCCTTAGCCTTCCTCTACCACACGTTGCACTCACATTTGCTTTATTTTTTTGTTTTGTTAGTCTTCATTCATTCGTATATCTTATATGTATAAAAGATAATTTATTATATCAGAACACGAAATTACGTGCTAAATCTAGTTCCAATTCATGGTATTCAAACATCATTTGGGAGAAGGGAAATATAATTTCTTACACCAAGAATTTAGACAGCATTCCTGAGGAAAAGTGGTGACCTTTGCAATATCGTACCTTCAAATAAAACGAGGCTGTTGAACAGCGGGGAGAGCGAGGAATGAGGAGTTTTTAGAGGTCTCATCACATACATGTGAGTAAATTACAGATACGGATCTAGAGCGTGTGATAATGAGTTATTGGACATGCTATTGATGTAATCTTCGAGAACTTAGATTACAAGCTTATATTCAGATTAATTAAAAAGGTCTTAAATGCACTGTGTACACAGTTGAAGATCAATTCGTAAACTGACCCAATACAGATTTTAAAATGTCATGGTAGATGAACGTGTTTATTTCTTTTATTTATTTAACACTTTACTGGAAACAAAATCTGGCGACCTTATTACCAGGTGGCAATATCTTCCAACCAACCGACAAAATTAAATAAAGGAAGTTACATGGTCGCAAAAAATATTCAAGGGATTATTCCCCTTGACAAACTTTGTGAACAATGAGGCATATCCAGAAACTAAGTGTACTGAATTTTTGTAGGTTACATTTTTTTTTATTTAAACAAAAAAATTACGTGGTTACCGTAGTACATATGTAAGCTATTTTTCGACATAGTCGCCATTCCTCTCAATGCAGGTGGTGAAGCGGGGTATCAACTTTTTGATGCCTTCCCCGAAGTAGTTTCCCGCCAACCCCTCCGTCCACTTCTCCACCTCCTCCTTTACCTCCTCGTTGGTTAAAAACCTTTTTCCACCCATGTGCAGCTTCAGGGAGGTAAAGAGATAGTAATCTGAAGGTGCTAGGTCAGGGGAATGCGCGGGATGGTTCAGGACATCCCATTTAAACGAGGCGAGCAGTTCCTTCGTGGCGTTGGCTGTGTGTGGTCTTGCATTGTCGTGCAGCAGGCAGACTCCCTTTGTCAGCATGCCTCTCTTCTTGTTCTGAATCGCCCTCCGCAATTTTTTTAGGGTCTCACAGTATCTTGCAGAGTTGATGGTCTCCCCTTGAAGCATATATTCAATTAAAATTATGCCTTGACAGTCCCAAAACACGGATGCCATGATTTTCTTGGCTGAAATTGTGGTTTTGAACTTTTTGGCGGAGGGTGAAGAGGTGTGACGCCACTGTTGAGACTGCCTTTTGGTTTCAGGCGTGTAGTGTGCAACCCAAGTTTCATCTCCAGTAACGATGGATCGGAGAAATTCATCTCCATGGAGTTTGCAGCGCCTCAAAAACTCTTGCCTTTTTACAAAATTTCGCACTTGGCGGGAGATTGGTTTGACATTTTTCACGAAACGTGTTGTCGCGTAGACACTTCTCAACGTACTGACCTCGAACCGGTCTCGTTGCGGAGGGGAAGGGTCAGACTACACGGAAGTGTAGCCAACATGTCGAAAATAAAATCCATCCGGTCGTGAGAGCCTCAGTACACTTACTTTCTGGATACGCCTCGTACATAGTAAAAATAAAAGTGAGATATAATATATCAAAGGAAAAGAAGCGATCGTGGAGAGAGAAGAAAAATCAAGAATTAAACACGTTATATTACTGACTTGAAATTACTAGTTTTTTTCAGTCGCTTTTTAAAACATACTAATGGTGGAGCAAGTCTAACTTTGTTTTATAACGGATTCCAGAATCTCACTGTATTGACAGTGATAAAAAAAGAACAGCGGGGAACTAGGCAAACCAATGTTCATGATCGGAAAGACACTGAATATTTTCGGAGAAAGAACAGTTTCTTCTGCTTGATGTAGATCTCGGATCTGCTATGTTGTGAAAATCATTCCTGGGTGGTAGACCACCAGCTGTCTCTTCACCTTGTACGCGATATCTTGCGGGGATCTCGTTTGCCGTTTTGTATGAGATTTTGTCACTACCAATATTTTCCACATGGTACCGCATTGTGTTACAGGTCTTTCGAATTTGAGGGTCTCTGACTTTCTGTAAAAGAGATTTCTCTGCGATGGTTCGTAATATTCTCATGTTAGTTGATGGAAGAAGGCTCTGTGTTCTATTGCGGCGACAATCTCTTTGTTTACCGTGTGTAGACGAATTTAAAAATGTCATCTACAATCTAACATTAAAAAAAAACAAGAGCCACTTGTGAATTGCTACGAAATATATGATATTTACCCTTGAGGAGAGTTTGCTTTCTAAACGGCGCTATGTAAATTGTCCTATTATTTCACTTTTTGTGCTTCGCCAACTTTTGGAGCAGTTTAATTGTCAAACATCCTAAAACAGGAATGCTACATTATTTCAGGATCATACTTATTAGTTAGTATAAACGAAAGATTTGACAACGATTACGTAATAGATAAATTTTTGACATTATTTTATATCTGCTAGTTAGTTAAGAATAACAATTCGAACACCTACCTTTCTAACTTCAAAATTGCGTTTTTTTTTATGTATTGAAAATTAAATATAATATTTAGTTCTTTAACGAAAAAATAACGATTTTTGCATTTAGAATGTATAAAACATTCTGGATTGAATAAATTTGATTTATAATATTTTGTATTTTTCTTTTTTCGAATTTTGGTAGCTTTATTCTTTTATTTTAAAAGTAATAAAATCAAGTGATGGATAATCTGAGAAAAAGAAAAAGGTACGAGACATCGTGTCTCTGGAGGGCAATTCTATCTTTGAGTATCATTTTAAGTTTTTTTATTTCTTTTCATAGATAATGGACATTTTTATATATGAGTCCGGTAGATAGCTGAGCAGTTTATTCATTCATTCAGTTTTATTCATGTTCAATTGAAGTTTGAATTAAGAAAACGGACGTGGTCTAGTTCGTAAGATGAATATCTTTCAACCTGGCTTGGGTTCGATCGGCCCGATTTTTTTTTAAATGGGTTCCAGTGTGGCTTTTACTTGAGGCTTATTTAACGCCGTTCTGGTTAGTTAGAAATGATTGACACGTGGCAATTAACCTGCCAGGTTTTATAGTATACAACGATAGTGTAATATATTAAATATTTCTAAGAATTCATTAATAGACTACAATTAAAATCATCCTTGAGAGCCATTTATTTTTACATTTTTTTTCTTTCTTTCCACATTTATTAAATGGACCCGTCAACACCAACTACATACTCATGTTTTACAGTAATTTCATGTTAATCCCTCGCTTCTCTTAGATGTTTCATCTGATATGTTATAATGGATCCTTGACGATCGATGATGATTTTCAACCATCCTATAGGTGAACGTGTTCGTTCATATCTTGGACTTAATGTGATATTTTTCTTTTGTACACGGAAGTTATTTTTATATTCGCGGCCCGCCTGGTGGTCGCGACCCACATTGAATAACGATTTATAACAGAAGTTGCACCTAATATTAAATATTAAAGAAATGTCTTTGAATTTTACCTTAAAATTCGGAATTACTTTTAGGATACCCAATTGATAAGATAAATGAATGGTCAAAAACAAATTTGATTTCAATTATCAATTTATTTCACAATTTTTTGTAAATTAAAAATTGCATAATTCGTTTCATGCACCCTTAACTGTGTTAAGACAGAAACAAAAAGGTGATGTTAAAGGGAAGAGGTGATCGAGTTTAATTTAATGATTGGCTTCAGTTCAATGATTTAATCACAAGGAACGTAATCCTTTTAAGCTCCAATACTAAAGAGTAGGCTTAAGTAAAAGGAATGCTTTGCCTTAACGTAAACAAAATAATGAGAAAGGAATTCGTTCAACAATTAAAAATGACTAAGGATCAATTTAGAAATATTATACATTTAAACAAAGAGTACAAAAAAGAAGGAAATTGGAATACTTGAAAATTTTAAGAAAAAGAAATAAATTCGATACATTTATTTCCAAGTTTCAATACAAAGCTCTTTTGTGAAACAGTATATGTTAGTACAATAATTATTTTCTGTTTAATTTAATCAAAAATACTTTTTAGTTTGGGTTTCTTAGTTCATTACGCTTCTTTTTTGCCGCTACGCCATTCTTTACAGTCCATGCAATGAAAATCTAGAACCAGTTACCTACATACATACATACCGTCACGCCGTTTTCCTGTCGATGTAGGCAGAGAAGAGAGAATGCCACACTTTCCTTTCGCGACAAAAATCTTTCGGCTCTTCTACTCGTACATCCATACAACTCATACAGCTTCTACGATTTTACTGACTTTACATTTCCTTCTTTCAAAATAGTATACTCTTAATCCAACCATACTTTCCTTTGCTTTCCTCGCATACGCCTTCCACTCACATTTGCACTTTATTTCTTTTTTGTTAGTCTTCATTCGTTTTTCATGCCCAAACCATCTCAGCGTGCTCTTTTTCATCTTGCTTAACGCCTTAACTTCATATTTGTCCCTTATTACTTCATTCTGTATTCTGTCATACATTGTGACCCCATGTATTCTTCTAAGTGCACCAGTTACCAACTAATGTTTAACTGGCTCCGCTATTTACAGGTTTTAAAATATAATTAAAAAAACTATTAATTTCAAGTCATTAATGTTACTAGTTGCATTTCCGATTTTCCTTCCCTATCCAGCACCCCTTTCTTTTCATTTGATTTATGATACCTTATGCAGTGTTAAAGAAAAAAAAAATTTGTAATATCTAAAATAATCGAAACATATTTTCATCATCCATAACAAATGTTTTATGACCTTCTATAATTTGTAAATTCTAATAATCTTACTTAATCACAATTCTATTGATGAATTTATATACTATATTATATAATATATAACATATATGCCTTACATGGTGCAAAACCAGAGGTACATGTTGTTTTTTTTCGACTGACACGCGGAACGTCGAAGTTCTATTTTCCGCCGAGAAGAATTTTTCGTGTATTTTTTATTCATCGTGTAACACTGAACACTGAAGCCTAGCATCAATCAATAGATTAGATTTTTTGCATTGGTAACATTAAATCCCGTAAAATATACTGCAAAAATACACTATTCCAAACAGATTAAATGCACGCCTTTTTTTAACCTGTTAGTTAATTATTCGCAACTATAAAAAAGGATTTTAATTAGCAATTTTCTTTAGTTAATGTTTTTTTCACTTCAAGGGCTAAAAGTAATTATTAAAAATGTATACGATTTGAATTGATATCAAGTTTGTCCTCATTCTGGAGGTTTCGAGGTCGGTGAAGAATAAAGGACCACTTATATTTATGTTCATACGAGTACTTAGGCCTTCTAACAATCTGTAGTTTGATGGGAAGAAATACGAGTAAAGCCGCTTGACATGATGCTATACTCGTATTTAATACAATTTGTATTTTTGATACCTTAATTTTCACTGATTAATTACACAAAGAAATTATAGAAAATGATTTTGAAACAAATAAATACTAGTGCGTTTTCTACAATGTTCATATTATTTAGAAAATTATTCGTGATTTTTTATCGTGTATGCCAATAGTCTCAGTGGACTGATTAAGATCACAAAGGTACTATAAATTTTAAAACATGTGTTGACTATATTCATGTGAGCAGAAAGTGACGCATATGCACATTAAACAAATAAATTTCGTGTTTACTAATTTTCTTTTTCTTTATTGTTTCAGGTAAGTCCACTGGTATTATTACTTTTTGCCTCTTGTTTTTGGTAAGTTATTTTAATTTTCATGATTTATTTTTATACACCATAAAAAATATATTTAAATCATGTTATCATAATTTATTCTAGAAAATATTTTAGATTTTTTTTTAAATTACCTTTTTTATATGTATCCATAGATTATATTTTTGAACAATGCTGAAATAATAGTATTCGATTTATACTTTTTGAGTTGAAGGACCAATGTTCCAAATTATTGTAGAAAATATGTAGTATTTCATTATTTGTACGAGTGTTATTTTTTCTTGAATTTTTAATTTACTTTTATGTATTTGTAAGAACAAACCATTTAAATGGTTCTTAAAATGAACTGAAATTAAAATGAAATCTCTCGGTTTTTAAACTAGTATATATTTTCATATATAATTGAAGATTCCTCGCTTAGTTTAATCCCACCAGTAGGATCAAACTTCAAAATTATATTTCGTGTGGACTTCAAAACAAATTAATATTTAGTTATTTAAATCGACGAGGTTGCTGTACCCTCTCTCAAATTTTTGTTTTAATAAATGTTCCCTCTTTTATCACATAGCTTGCATTTATCTTTCCGCTTTCATTGCTGAATGCGGCCGTTGAGTTTTACGTAATTAAACCACTAATCGCACATTGTAAACCGTCAATTCCCCCTATGCGTCGTTATAAATTCAAATTGAAAATCCGTTTCGTCGGGGTATCTCCTAAACCGTCATTCAATGGATCAATAGTGCACGCTCATTAACAAACACTGTGGAGGCTCCGTTATTCGATACACATCTGCGTTGCACAGGATGAATTACACTAGCGTGAAATGTGCCGTTGTCAGTGGCGGCGGGTGGGCACTGTCAGACGTCATTGATCACATGCAGGGAACCTTTCACACACACCCACCCGTCCAACTCCAGGAATTTCTCTGATTAGCTATTCTGATTGATTACGGTTTAATTTGATGCCGGAACATCCGACACAAAAAGGGGGATCGATCTCGTTTATTGAAAATATACCCGCCACTGGTAAATATTTACTGATCCTTTGGTTCTTGTTTATATCGTATTGTTTTGCGATTCGGTTATATATTGTCCAACCTTGCGAACACATTGCTATATGACATATTTTTTTTGTGAAAACCCTGATTTTTTGCGTCTGAATGTTTTTTTGTCACTATCAATATTTTTAGCCAAGTTTAAAAAATCTAATGTTTTTATTTTCAGTCATCAAATTCCTTTTTTTCCAACTATACGTGATTTTTTTTTCATATTTCAGACCTTTTTACTTCACCTTTTGTTAACCCTTAAATTTGGATTTGTAATGACGTAATAGAAATATGCTCAAAACCTGTTTTGGTTTTTTTTGTATATTTTGATTGACTTTATTTGTTTCTAAAGTAACTTTAAACAATTTTAAAATAATATGTTGCTAGCCACCTAATCTAAGACATATAAATATTATCATAATGAATATACTAAATCTAAAGATTTGTTTTGTAGCATTTATGATGTTATCAAAATATTTGTTATATTGAATTAATTAATTCTCCTATCAAATATTGATCACTCGAATCAAATCTACAGAACCTTTATCTTGAGCGATAATTATCTTCAATTTAAATTGGTCTTGTTCCTCAATTAAAGAAATGCGATGCAAAAATAAGTTTATATTTTAGAAGCCAGCAGTTTGGAAGTAATGTTTCAAAGCAAGACAGCATTTTACATCGGGACAAACAGTTAACAAGATAAACTACCTGACCGTGTATAAATGCCTAGTCCTTAATAGACACTGCCAACCTCTCGAAGCTATAATTAGAATGGGATCCCTCACGGATTGTCGGTATTTCCTTGTCTACTGTTATAACTTCCAGGTTTCGTTAAGTGTTATCAAGTTATCTTATATCACACCAATCTTTCGCAATCCAGTAGTTTTATAGAATCAATCATGTGTCTTTCATTCATGACTTTAACTAGTGTTATTTTTTTCCAATCCATCAACAAATTTAGCCCGGTATAGTTTTTCAGTACAAGTTTTTATAAGGTTTTCAAATTATCCTAAAATATGAAATAATTAACTGTAATTTCTGGGTTTGAATATGTCGTACTTTACTCCAATTATAGCAACTTCGTAACTTGGAAACAAAGGATTATATTTAATAACAAAAATGCCAAGTAATATTTAAGTATTAAACGAAGTAAATTATTTACGACAATAGTAAAGAAATAATTTTCTTCGTTAAAAACTTATGTGTGCTTTAATATTAATATTACTCGCCCATTTTATTATTTCAAAATATTTTTTTATGAATCTAATCTAACTCTTTAACTTTACAACTCAACAAATGTTAAAAATCTGATTATTAAAGTTTGATATAATCGCTTAATAGTGAAGATTTTTTTTCTTGGGATTTATTCCACTACATTAATTACTTATTTTTAACATATAATTACATATCCAATTAAAATATTCTCTTTTAAAAAGTGACCCGATAGCAAATAATCAAATTTAATACCACAAAAAATATGCCAAATATATCTCGGAACATAGGAAAATAAATACGTACAAATAAGTTTGTTGTTTATAGTTAAGGCACTAACGTTGTGGAGGTTTAAAGACATTGTAATTTATTTTTATCAAACACTGTTTATTCCACTTTTTTCTGACGGTATAACCCTACCGGTTTCAAGGCTTTCACCTCATCTTCAGGGGAGCACAAACAAGACTCTTGTTTGCGTTCCCCTGAAGATGAGGTGAAAGCCTTGAAACCGGTAGGGTTATACCGTCACAAAAAAGTGGAATAAACAGTGTTTGATAGAAATAAATTACAACGTACAAATAAACTACAAATGGCCTAATAAAAATGTATATAGTAAGGGGTTAAGCAAAACACAATATCTACGAGTATGATGATTTGATATTTTTGTGAAATCGGTCATGACGATGACGTCAGTACCGTTTATACTTGTAGTGGCACTCAAGGATTAAGGTCGTAGTTCTCGAACCACTGGTGTATAATATTCGGACCAAACAACGCAAGGTAGGGCCATTAAGGGCTAACGGGCCTAGGATCGTTATTCCGGCTGTTTTCCCCCCTCATGAATGTCGAAATGCTACACATTTTGTCTCTGCTACGGAGGACTGATGTGGATTCGGTAGAACAATGTTTTTGGACTGAAAATGTATTACTTGGTTTAATTTATTTAAAGGATTGATTGCTGTGCCATTTTATCGAAAACAGTATTGTTGCTCGTTATAAATAATTTATTTCTAGTAAGATAGCAGTGTCACAGATGCCAGAGATCTTCAAGAATTTTATAAAGAGAATGAGGAAATATATTGAAAAAAGTTCATTTTAAACCATTCTGTTTAGATTCCTTTTGATTTCCGCAAAAAAAGGTTCTAGTATTTTCTGTATTTGAATTGTTAATACAACCGAAAAGTCGGGAACAATGGTCGATCTAAACATTTGATTAAGTTTTGATTAAATAACATTCAATTTTGAATTCAGCCTTCGTCTGCGCTAGGTATAGTGAAAAATTCTTGTCGTAAAAGGTAAAATTATTTACAATATATTTTTTCTATTTTTTCCTATTATATAAAATAATTGGTTTCAAGAAAACGAATTCTATCATTTTTACTTGAAAATCATTACGAGTTTATAATATATTCTGGTATATTGTGTATTTCTCAACTTTTTTAAAACAGCGTTTATTGACACTGGAATTTTTACTACCACCTTAGCCTGAAGCTACTGTAACATCTACAATCATAGAAATACATCTTTCTTCTGGATAATTTCTATGCTTTATCAAACATGAAACCATATGAGGATACATAGTACATGTTATATTTCATTGTTTTGAATCGTCTTTGTAAGGTTACCTTCCGTTCTATGATATGTACAATTCGACCCAATACTAAAGGCACAAAAATGAAAGGTTTAAAATATTCGACCCGAATAATGCAATAATGCTTTCACCAATATCCAACAGTACACAATCGAAACATTGATTTGATTCCAGATTATAGACATCAAATCCTAGTTTCGGGTTGTTAAGTCGATGTTAACTACAAAATTTTAATTTATTTTCATTTATCGGCATGTTCATAAAACTGAAGATAGTTTTTTTTTACTATTCAATTGTAAGTTTTAAGTTTTTAAGATTCAATACCGTTGCGTTATATAAAATACATAATTTAAAATAATAATTTGTCCTGCTTTCCTTGTCTTTGATATTTCTCCCCTTTTTGTTAGTAATTGTTGGAGTATACGAACGCGTATAACAGATTTATGTACATTTCATTTTCTTCATTAGGAAGCTTCTTCGGGCCTCTGAAGGGCGGCGTTTGGGTTAAATACTAAATAATTGACCTTTAAAGTTTGCCTGGAGGTCCTCACACGAGGGGTATGGAAGAGTCCAATTCGAAATTTAATAATTCAAGTGTTGAAGCAACGTGCACCGGCGTCGTCTTTATTCTAAGAGCAAATCCAAGTGCATGTGAAATGTGAACCCCTGTTCAATGAATATTTAAGGACACAAGTGGGAGGAAGGTGAATGATTTCAATATCCATCTTACAATAAAGGGGCTTCTTGGAATAATTGAAATGTGATTCAAATTTTTTTTAAATATTGAAATAGTAGTATTCTGGATAGGTATTTATCAAAGGGATGGATCAATTCGTTTTATCCTCAAGGCAAAAAATATATTTACCCTGACTCTTGACTGACGACCCCGTAGTCTTGTTTTAAGACACTTTTCTTCTGCCCGGGGGTTTTGAGTTTGTTTCCCGATGATACATAACAATAAAAATAAAATTTAAAAACGTTATACTCTGGTATCAGATTTCGTCTGATAATAATCGAATCCACTAACTTCTTATCCTTACCTTCAGCTAATTTTATACTGGGCTCAAAACTTGACTTAAAATATTCTTGCGGAGAGTTTACTGTCTGAACGGCGCTGTATAAACCGTCTTTAAATTATTATTACTTGTTCACTTGCAGTAGTATTATCAACATATATGAACTACGAGTTAAGTGTCTACTCCAGTGGTTCTTAAACGGAAAGCACGATGAGTGGAGCCTAAGATACTAATGCCTTCCGATCACGCTCTTTAACATATCCACATAACCGATTGGATATGTTGATGGGTATCATACGACGGATCTCCGACTTTTATTTCAAAATCACAAGTTCACATTTCAATACTAGAGGATGAACGTTAAATGGTTGTTTTAGGAGAGTAGAAATTTGTCCAAATAATAAGTATTCGTAAAGTGAGTAATATATTGAAAATAAAGACATAAAATTAAATATTAACATATCTCAAAGTTTCAAGCTATTTACAAGCTATTTTCAAGCTATTTATTTAGATAATTTGATGTGATGTTTTTTTTGAAATCTGCTAAGTTTTTAAATCCACTACAGTATTTTAGTAGAAACTTTGATGTATGGGAGGAAAACTGCTGTAAAAATACGTTCACTTAGAATAATACACGGAGTGACAATATATGAAAGGACAGAATTAAGTGATTATGGATGAATGTAAATTTAAGGTTGATGTATTGAGTAAGATGGAGAAGAGCTCTTTGATACTGTTTGGACATGTGTACATATAGTGCAAATGTCAGTGGAAGACGTTGTATAGAAATATCAAGAAAAGTATGATTGGATCAAGTTAATGATATTTTGAAAGAAGAAAAAGTAAGAAAAATGTAGTGGTTATGTAAGGAGATGTATGGATGTGGATGATACAAAATGTGTGTATAAAAGTAGGAAAGTCTAGCGCTGTGTTTTTTCTGCCTATCCTATCAGAGAAACGGTGTGATGATATGTATTTATGTATAAATATGTTTTTTCATATAAATGATTCATTTGATTATTTAATTGAGCTTTATTCGGCTTCAATTCCATCAGGCTTTGACAAACATGTCAATCATTTATTATTATATATTTTGGATAAACTGGGCAGCAACATCCCCCGAATCCAGTTAACCACGGCTTTATGTTTGCATAATTCCATTGGGGATGTATGTCACCCGGCCTATTAGTATCCTCCAAATTAGTATTCCCACTCACGACACTTCTAACCGCTACTCTCTCTATCTGAGTGCTATTCTCCAGACCGTTTTGCAAACAGACTGTGTGTTAAAGACCAAAATGTCTTTGTCAAAGGCTCATTTCATACACGTACATCAAGTATTATATATTTGAATAATCATTAATGCCCTGTTGCTCCGTTTACGCTATAAAATATAATAATTGAATACCAACAGACAAATAATGTAGTGTGTTTTTCTTCAATGTAAAATATTTGATATATTTAGTTCAAAAGCATTTCGGAGTATTGTATCAGTTTTGAAAACCTGTCTTCTTTGTTATGTAATCAGGAACTCATCCTCATCTGACGAAGGAGACTGAGGGCTTTGAAGCCGATAGTTAACTCAATAAATAAAACATTGGTGAATACAAAGAAAAATCGTGTCTATTTTATTAAACCAAAAAAAATCTTTGAACTCTTTCATAAAACCTTTACGCGAACGTTATTCACGAATTAGTTATAAATAAAACACCTTGCTGTGATCGTATTTTAGGTCTAAGTCGAAAGCAAAATTGTACCAAATGGTTTTGTGAACGGTGGTTTTCGATATTTTCATTTTCTCAGTAATCACTCATGTTGTACAATGCTGGTTATTCTCGATAAAAATCTTGATTTAGTCATCAGTGGTAATCGGCCTACCAGAGTGGACACCATCTTCGAGTGTCGTGTCACCATAACGGAATTTTTCAAACCATATTTGACACACATAATCGCTTACTACATCGTTGCTATACACTATACATATCTTATATTTGGTTTGTGTCACATATTTTTTTACAGGAGGAATGAGCATAAAACTCCGAAAAAACAACGTAATTTGTTCCATCTTCAAATGACGCCAAAAAAAGCTCAAGTAATTTGGGTAAAAAATGGCTGAAAAAATACACTAATCAAATAAATAATTTAAAAAATATACTAATTAAACATATCATTAAATAACTTATTAAACACACTACACAATAAAAATACACTATTGCCTTTCATAACAATATACATTCAGTACGTTTGAAATGAAGTTAGCAACAAAAAATTTGTTCTAGAGAAATACGAAACAATTTTCATAAGATCCCAATACATAGTCTTTCAAGTCGTTTGAATTCCTAAAAAAGAAAATTTAAATATAAAATTAAATTGAATTAGAACGCATGTGTTAACGCTTAGTTTTTGTTTCTTTCTTAAGGATTTAATTTTCTTTGTAATTCCATTTTCTTTTATAACATAAATGTAGATGGTTGACCATTTACCTCAATTTCGGAGTTCGTTGCGCGCATTCTTGCAAGTATTCTCATGAATATGTCAAAGTTTCTCCGTATTTTTATTTCCTGTGGAAAATCTTTTATGTTCATGTTATCTCGGGGAATTCTCGTACTTTGACTTCATTTACAAAAAGGTCATAGTATGGCTAAGGATATTCGTTGAAAAGCGGTGGAGGTTTATCATTGTGAATTAATTGTATTCCTTTTCATTGAGATAGTTCATTTTTTAAATACTTTTCCTTTTTGAAAAAATAGTGATACGTTCTTTGACTATTTAAGTATTCCTGAAGCTGTGTACAATATCTCATTTTATTATCTATTTTTTTATTGGTTTTAATCGATTACAGTGTATTTTTTGTCATATTAACTTGTGTATTTTGTTATATTATTATTGTGTAATATTTAATGACTCGATGCTCTTTATTTTCGGTTAACGTTCGTTTTAGCGAGTAATATTTTATTTGGGTCGATCTTTGTCTGCTTCGAAGGGTTAGATATATGAGTGGTGTGTGGAACGCTAGGGAGCACTTGAAGACAACCCTTTTTGGGAAGTATTATCAAAATTTATGATTATTGATGACCACTAAACATAAATGTGTTACTGTCACGTATCAGATGATCTATAAAGGATTCTTTTCGTATATCATTTATAGTTCAGGCATTAACATTCTTGAGGTTTAAAGACATAGTAATTTGTTTTATCAAGCACTGTTTATTCCACTTTTTGTAAGAATTGTTTGTGCCCCCCTGATGATGAGGTGAAAGCCTTGAAACCGGTAGGATTTTCTTCAGTTTGTCTTACCATGGTGAGTTTTCTGTGGTTTCCTTACCAAATATGTTTTTATGAGCATATGTAAAGGCGGAGAATTTCCTAATCTAATTGCCACCTCTTTCTATACTAACAGATTTTTTTGTATTATTTTGAATCTCTCAATAAAAGTGGGTTCGAGCGGTCTTGAGAAAAGTCTCTTTTCTTAACCACGCTTTATAAATTGTTTTTTTATTATTATTGTGTTTATACATATTTTGGAAAAATGAGATGTATTCAAATCGAGATTTAATATTTACCCAATTATTTTTCAAGTACATATTATATACACATATATACCATTTACCTTTTTAGGTAGGTAGAGAGGACATTAGACCTCTTTTAAATGATTTTCCTTTCATGACGTACTTTCTTCGCCACATCCATACAGTTTCTTCTGTTTCTCTTACTAGTTACTTGACCTTCTTTCAACATTTTATATACTTGGTCCAGCATTGTTTTCTCGATCGTCCTCTACCACGTCTCCCACTTGTGTTTGCATTGTAAATAGGTTTATTTTGATAGTTTTTAAATAATATCCCTTACTTTGCTTTAGATACACATAGAGCAAAACGCGTCAATGGTTATCTGAATAAAACTTGTGGAAAGATAATTTTATTATCGTGTATCGATAAATTCTAAATGATGTACAATATTTTGGAATTCCGCTAACTACTGACGTTTAATAAACTTGACTCATTTAAGAATGAAATATTCACGCACGTTATAGGTGGAGCTAGAATAATAAATAAAATCGAATCGCGGTTAGGTGTCACTGAGGAGTAGATAAATGCGTATTCGAATTGTAAGATCCAATGAACGCCCACCTCAAATTAATAACTTGAGTTTGCGACTAACGTTAGCTTAGAGAAGGGTTGTGGGTAGGTAAAGTCGGTCGGGTACCGCTTAATACTTAGATAATTAGACTTTTATTTCCTGGATGAATAGCGTACAATATATGATACCTCGACAAATTCAATAACATACATTATATATCGATGTATAGCATACAATATAAATGTACTTATTGGTATCTTCCAATTGGAGGGTTGCGGGTTCAACTCCCGTTGGAGCCCAGATTTGAAAAAAAAGTATCCAATCTCTTGTCTCGATTTCTCAAACATCTTTCTGGTCGGTTGGAAGATATTTCTACATGGCAATGAGCCCACCAGGTTTGCTATAAACAAATTAAATACATTACAATATAAATAGGTGCATTGCATCGATGCAGAAAATTGGCGGTCCACGGTATGCACTTTTCTCTACTAACAAGGGTATTTTTCTGCCTCGCTTTTGGAGTTATCTGTATCTGTCATAAATATTCTTTAAAAAATGTTGAATATTCCAACTTGGATAAGTTTGAGCTGCTTAATCATATTTGAATCATGGTCTTAACATTAAGAAATGCAAGCAAAACTAGAACATGGTGAAAAAGTTATGAAAGTAAGATAATTGCGGTAGAAATAAGAGCGTTGCGTAAAATGTGTGGAAAAACAATGTATATTAGAATAAGAAAAATGTTTTTGAAGAAATTATATGGATTTTAAGAAGAAGCAATGCTTAAGATGAAGGAAGGAGCATTGAGATGGGTCGGCCACGTAAATATAACGGTTGAAAAAAAAATATGTACAAGTAATATACTTGTATAAATAAGATATGAGAAGTTTAGGAAATCTTAGAAAACGTAGCTCGACCAAATTAATCAAATTAAGGAAGAGCGAGAGCCTTGATAATATGAAATTATGCATGACAAGGCGTGTGGACGTGGCAGATGCAAAAGGTGCGTGCAAGGATAAAATTAGATTGAGGTTAGTTTTCTCTGCCTACCCCAATAGGGACATCGCGTAATTGTGATGACGATAGTAAATAAATAGCTTTGAAAGGAGTTTTTTATGTCTTTCATAATTAATAACCTTTTATTATTAAACTACTAGTCAAATTTTTGTTCTACAAATATATACGCTCCACAAAAATCTAGTACTTAAAAATACGAGCTTTTCTGTCACAACTACGAGTATCTTCAAACACTTGATATAATTCTAAATTATCTTGTTCATTTCCATTAAAAGCAGATGTCAAACGGTCCAAGACAATGCCTGTGACGGAATACATTCAGAGAGTATCAGACCTAATAACGTCCCACCATAGTGTTCCTGTTTGTTCCATAACTATACTATTAATTGTGATGATTATTTGCGTAGCGATACTTAGGTCCGCCCCAAAAGGCCTTATTCCTGTTATGATCATAATAAAACGCCTTCCGACCGACATAACAAACCTACTCACTGGATTAATTTTGTCGCACCCAGCACAAATCAGCGATATACTTAACGAGTCGGCGCACTGTTTAACCGTAAGTATTATGAGGCGACCCTGCCAAATCGTATGGGACTTAAACTTGTCGGGTGGATGAGGAGGAGGGTAAATGATTATAGGCTAATACAAAATATCACTAGATTTTCTAATTTTAGACGTGATTCTTAAAAAATGGTTTACTTTGTACTGTTTTGTTAACAATTGTTAAATAAAATAAATATTCATTATTCTTTGTATTCACTATTTTATTTATTAAGTTCACTACTGGTTTCAAAGACCTCTGTCTTCTTCGACAGATCAGGTGATGAAGACCTCCTTCCTCATCACCTTACAAAAGAGACAAAGGTAGTCGAAACAGTGGGGATATTGGATCAGTTAATAAAACATTAGTGAAGACAAAGAAAAATATTGTTTAATTTACAATATTTTATTAAAAAAATCAAATGATTAATTACATTCAGTTTTTTCCCTATAAAAAGTTTATTTTCGTGTTCAGTGCATTACAAATAATTAAAATTGTGTAACAATAACTACAATCTTTATAATGTATAATTTTATTAATCAACCCTTTTTTTAAATACAACACTTGTATTTTATAAAAATACAACGCTTTTATATATTAAAGACAACACTATTACCCGTTAAAGAGAACACTATTACCCGTTAAATAAAATACAAACACCAACAATTTAGTGCTTTCTTAATTTAACATAAAAAATGGATTTTTTTACTCATTAATTTTATAATTTGCGGATAATTATTGTATATGATTATCAAATTATAAAAAAATACGATGTGTTATATGAAGGACCTCTGTGGCCTAGTTGGTAAGATGCCTGTCTTTCGATTCGGAAGTTGCGGTTTTGGTTCTCGTATGTACCCATTTTTTTAACGAGGGATCCAATCTAGTTTTCACTTCAGACCTTTTAAACATTTTTCGGGTTGATTTGAAGACATTACTATATAGCAATAAACCCAGGAAGTTGTTCTGTTTACAACGAAAACGTAGTATAATACAATGCAACAAAGTTAAATATTTAAATCTGAAACATTTACATTGTTTTACATATGATTTTTCCTAAAAACAAAACAAAGGATTTCTAAATATATCATACATTCTAACTACCAAAGATATTTTTATAAATTTTTAGTAATACCTATGAAAAAAGTCAAACTTATAGAATATTATTTTTATGATGCGTATTATGAAAACACAATTTATAATAAAAAATTGTTTGTCCAGGTAATAATATTAAAATAAAACGGGATAAATTAATAAAATAAATTTCGCATGAAATTCAGAACAAATTTTTTTTTTAAGAATATATATGAAAACCTTCTCCGTGCCTTAGTTGGTAAGACGTCTGCCTTTTAACCCGTGGGTTTAGGGTTCGACTCCCATTATACCCTCACTTAAAAAGAGTTCCAGTCTTGTAACTAAAGACTTATTTAACATAGTTCTGGTTAGTTGAGGGAAATTCACACAGAGCAATTAACTCACTATCTTGTATTCAAATATGGTGTAATATTATACAATGGCCGAAGTCATACCCCGTGGAATACTTGGCGAAAAAAATCTGTACCATTCGATAGGCGTAGCGCAGGGTTCGAACCAGCGACCTTCTCCTCGTAAGTCCAGCTTTTTACCGCGCGGTCTCCTAATATAATTATACCAAATATTGTATTATATATTTTAATATGTCAGAGTAAATTTTTAATCCCTACAAAAAGCTTCACCGATCAATAAAATTATACACCATTATCTTTCATTTATCGGGAATTTAATAGAAACGTATTGTGCTTTCCTCTATCTACCTCGGCCTACGAATCACGTAGCTTAGGCATCCCTTTATTTTCGTGTAAAGCTGGTGCGCCTCAATATTATATGATGAAAAGGGAGGCTGTCGGTTGCTTGATTGAAGTGCAGATCCTATCTTCACCCCAATCCGTTTTGCAGCTCAAAGAGACGGACTCTCCTCACAATTTAACCTTTAAACCCCCGAGACGTCTTTCTCCACCGAGTCTTCCCATTTTTTACTATGGCAGACTAGAACGTGGAGTTCAACTATTTGTATTGTTAAAGTCTTTTTTTTTGGTGTCTGGAAATTCTGCTTGTTTTTTAAGGTTCTTTTGTGGAACGAAATTAATAAGGAGATTAATTAACTATTGTAGACTATGAAAAACGTGTCTATTTTATCTCTTAAATTTCTGTGTGCTTTCTGTAATGGTACCCTCGTTAATTAATTATATGTTTTTTCACATTTTCTTTCATAATTATTTATTAAACACATACAATATATACGAATACATCTGACATATTTATTGATTTTTAACTTTTTTTTATCAACGAGTTATTGTTTCGGAAAATATATTTGGTATGAACGTCGGCGTCTTAGACTTATTGTGTAAAAAGTTTTAGTAACATTAAAATAAAATAAATGTAAGTAAAGGCAAATATTAAGGAAAATATGCATAAACCTGAAAGTTGGATAGGGTTAGGGATGAAGAGGAATTAGGTTTATAATACTTTTTTAGATTCTGATCAAACAACATCCGCTATAAATGTTCAGATTCTATTATTTTTGAAAAAAAAATGCACCACTCATAAAAATACATTGTTTTATATTTGTCTTTCATTTACTTTTATAGAATTTATTGTCTGTAGTGAAATTGAATCCTCGCAATAAGAATATATTGAATCTTGTGTCTTCTGGCATTACGTCAGAGATGGTACCTCGTAGATATTTATTTTTCTTAGAAATGTTAGAATTTAAATAAACATTGCTGTGAGGCAGTAAATTAGATTTTTAGATTTACCTAAACAATGCAATAATAATGTTTAAATTATTCTTAAGATTTTATAAAATTATGGAAATAAGTGAAAAAGGACAAAAAAGACAAAAAACTAATAAATTATATAGAATCCATGGAGTAACAATGTATGACAATACAGAATGAAGTAATTCGGAAAAATTAATACTTAATGCTATAATGTGTTTAGTAAGATGAAGAAGAGTGCTCTGAGATGGGTTTGGCACTTGAAACGATCGAATGAAGAAAGACTAACAAAATATTTACAAGACTAGCAAAACAAATCATTTGCAAATGTTAGAAGGCGTGATAGCGAACGACCAAGAAAAGTGTGGTTGTAGTAACTGAAAGATGTTTTGAAAGGTGGAAAAGTAAGACATAAGAGAGATCGTAGGAGCTGTATGCAACAGAGGCGAAATATGTGCCGAGATAGGAATATCTGGCGTTCTGTCCTCTGCTTTCCCTAACAGGGAAACGGCGTGGTAATATGTATGGTATGTATGTAATCGTGTATACTACTCACTTATTCCTCCATTAAAAGGTTCCTAAATATCTCCTTCCATTGATTAGTATAGAACTTTGCAAATTAATAAAAAGAAGATACGCCAGTGCATTACATGAAATCTTGGATATGTGAAATTAGAAGAAAAACGAAAACTGGTTTGTGATTTCAAATGTACTCGTATATGGTATATTAATGTGTCTTGCTTTGGTGACTGATAAAGCTTTAGTAGTAAGTTTTGGTAATAACAATCACTCAATTTGAAATACTTATTTTTACCGATTTTAATATTTACAAGCCGTGATTTTGCCACACCTGATCTTCGAGTAAGTAAGTGATGCACCAAATCCTTGACTTGAATAGATGGAGTACCGTTTCCATCCGCACCATCCGGCAGATTTATCCTGAAGACTTTTATTTTTCAAGCACATCTCTCTCCCCGGGATAATATTATGTGTTACAGCACGTATGCTGAGCATATGCATTGCACGAATGAGTCTCTTGTACACCACCAGTACGTGTATTAAATTATTAGACAGTATTCATACACAGTGTCCTTATCAGGCACAAGACACCTCATCAACAATAATTGAATTTACCAGCAAAAAGATATTAGTACTTCTGCGTTATTGAAACGTGTTTCTGTATGTCAACACCATTTTTATTTCTAAATGTGAGAATCTATTTTTGAGATCAATTTATGTCAAGAACAAAAAAATATCTCCATAGATAAAAATAAAATTGTCTAGTCCTTTATGGAATGGGTATTGTAGAGAATCCTGGCTGCTAATGATGTCTGGATGATGAAACTATAGATCATGTATTTTTTATTGTTCTTTGTGAGACAGGTTTGATTTACTAAAAGCCATATATTTACCGCGTCCGATGAATGTTGCATTTCTTCTTTCGTCTTGCAACTTTTCCACGTATAGATCGATTGTTAATTTTTTAAACCTAAATCTTTATATTATCTAGCATTGTAATTTTTCAAAATTAGTTTTGTTATATAGACTCATATAATATCATAATGACTTTTATTTGGTGGCACAAATCATAGTTTGGGTGGATTGCTATTGTAACAAAATAAGATTCTATTAAATTTATATTCTGATTAAATAAGGATCATGTACAGATTAAATAAGGATCGTAAATATCTGATATAACACGGGAAGCAGAGGTACATGAAAAATATAGCATAAAGATCTTATAACACCCGTAATGAGTAGGCACACAAAAATGTATCACGAGAATCGTTTAACACCTGTAATGGGTAAGTACACGAAACATGTACTCGTATCATAAGGATTTATATCTCACGTAATGAGAAGGTACACAAAAATGTTTCACAAGGATCTTATAATATCTTTATTGAGTAGGTACACAAGATATGTATAATAAGGATCTAATAACACCTGTAATGGGTAGGTATACGAAACATGTATCATAAGGATCTTATAACACCCAAAATGAGTGGGTACACGAAACATTTATTATAATAGATCTGATATCATACGTAATAAGTAGATACACAAAAATGTATTATAAGGATCTTAAAACACCCGTAATGAGTAGGTACACGAAACATGTATCATATCACACATAATTAATAGGTACACAAAATTTATTATAGAGATCTTCTTACTACCTTGATCAAAAAGCTTTAGGACCGGCCACCGTTTGGCACTGTCAGTCACTCGATTGGAATTCTTTTTTTTTTGTTAGGTTACCACATCTATCATTGACACATCCCTTCCAATTTCAGCGTCATAGCTTGACATTTGTAAAAGTTACGCTGTACTGAGTACATCTACCTTTGTGCGTGTTTTCGACATACCGAAAATTGAGTACCAGCGGTTTTTCGAGGATTGGATCAAGCGCTGGCGTAAGTGCATTGCAGTCGATGGGAGTACTTTGAAGGGGACCATATCGATTTTGATGAATAAACTTGTATTTTCGATTTTATGAATAAAGTCCTAAAACTTTTTGATCAAGGTAGTATACACATTATACGTTATTAAAAGAGACCCGAAAAATGTTTCAAACAGGTCTTATAACATATCACACGTCATGACTAGGTACAGAAACCAAACAGGTCTTATAACATATCACACGTCATGACTAGGTACAGAAACCAAACAGGTCTTATAACATATCACACGTCATGACTAGGTACAGAAACCACGTATAAAAATCCAATATCACATAAGGATCATAAGAATATAATATCAGACTTAAAGAGTAAGTACGCTAATATTTTTTTATATAGTCTTTCATATAATTAGTATTTTATGGGAATGGGAAAAGATGATGTTCTTATTTCATCCTGCATGCACGTATATGATTGTGCTTCTCTTTTGCAAAATATTATTATAACTTTTACTCAATGCAAAATATTGAGGAGGTAATAAAAGACATAACGCACGCATAGTAATAGGTCTATATGAATATAACATCGATTCCCAACCATTACAAAGCCTGTAAAATTGAAGTTCATATTGGAGGTAGAGCCACATACCGATGACTCTTCCCCTGCCTTGTGTACGAAATAGTACATAGTATACATAAATTCGAATATATTTGTTGTGTTGCTGCATATACTGAAATTAAGCACCTTTCCAGTCCTCTTTCCTTTATTATACGAGTATTCTTATGAAATTACTTTATGTGCACTTTTATGAAATTCACTTTATTATGTATGAGTTCCCTAGTACCCTAGGTATAACATATACTCGTAAATTGAACTTACAACATATGCTAACTAGACCAATGATTTCAAACTAGAGTATTTGAAGGCGTCTACGTACAAAATTTCATAAATTAATTTCTATTGTTTTATAAACCATAAGGCTAAGGCCACACCGAAGTGCTTCGCTTAGTGCTAAGCTAGGTGCTACATGACTAATATACTAGGTGACTATAATAGTCGTAGCGTGGCGCGAAGCGTGCAGTGTGGCCGTTGCGATAGTATGGGGTGCGTTGGTTCGCTAGGATATGTCACCTAGCTCGCAGCGTAGCTCTAAGGACCAAGCGAGGCTCCTACCTGTGTGGCCGAGGCCTAAGATAATTTTTTTCCAATGTTAATACAAACGCATAGAAAATATGTGTTGTATTTACTTCGACACGGCATATTTAGTTCGTTTCTCTATAAGATAAATAATTGGATGCGTTTCCAAAGAATCTGAGGCTGCATGTGTGATATGCGTGTATGTTGTATTTTTCATTAATTTATATATTACTGCTTTTTTATTACCATCTTTTTGTATTATGTAATAGTTTGTGTATTAACATAATTTTCTATTTGTGATTTTATTTTGTAGAAATTTGGACTTATTGGCTTTGCTCTTTTTCGAAGTGGTTTGTGTGGAGTGTGCTTTTTTCACAATTTTTGTATTAATACTTATTAACTATATATTTTTAGTATTATAGTTAATGTGTGCAGAAAAATAATATACGGGTTTAATTTTTCAATTTTTTTAAATTATATGGTCATTTTTTATATTAGTTTATGTGTTTAAGAGTATTGGCTGAAAGATATTAGGTGTCTTTGCAGCCGAACTCGCCCTCCTAATGGTAGGGGTATGTCTCGGCTGGTAGGGGCTGTGGGACGAGCCCGAACCGTGGCTTCTTTCTTGAATATATTTTCTTTTCCTTTACCTTAATATGTGTGTCAGATCCCGGGAATATATTTGTATCCAATATTTTTATTGGTGAACCTATTATTGTTTTAACTGTTTTGATTGTATTGACTGCTTATTAAGTATAGTTTGTTTTTTTTTTAATTTTCTTTTACTCGTACAAGGGTGTGGGTTGTAAAACATCTGATGTCCTCGCGGCTGTGCTCGCCCTCTATTGGCGGGGTGTATCTCGACTGGAAGAATATTAGATGAACCCAGACCTTTTGATAGCTTCTCTCATAAATGTATTTTCTTTTCCATTATCTTGAAATATATAATATATACAATTTCAATATATACGAGTATATGTATACTCTGTTCTTTACATTTTTTGTTGCTATGAATAAAAATATATTTATTTATTTTAATATTTCAACTGGTAAATTAATAAGAATGAGGGGGATCAGTTAACAAGTTTGATATGATAAAGTAGCGCCTAGTTTCGAAAAGATGGGACATCGTTGAACTAGATTAAAATTTTAACAGTATACGTTTTGTGACATTTACACGGTTATCCATTTTGAAAACCTTTTGTCACTCAAATGTCTGACACCAATGTTTTTATTTAATTATTCGATTGTGTGTATCTATTTGGAAAAAAAATTAATGCTGAAGGTGGGAAATAAAAAAAATCATCATTTTAGTTAAAATCTAACACTTTATTTTGGCAATTTATAATTTTACATTCATCTCCATATAAATATAAATTTATTGATCATCGCTACAATGTATATATCATTCGGAACCAGAGTATGATCCCATTAATTATTATTATTTTATGTACACACAACTCTTCTATTGCAAGAAATTAATTTACATTTCTGATGTTTTTATGTGATAAGCAAACTTTGAATATTACTCGAAGAACTAAACATATTTTGTTGGCATTAGGAAAAATAATTTAAGGTATATATTATCGTCGAGGAAAGATTTGTTGCTCGCCCAATTTTTAAGGTGTCCGTGTTGACATGGTGGAAAATCGTATTAAATGCTAAATATAAAAAAAACATTTAAAACTTATCGTTGAAATATACAAAATACATAATAAAAACATGAAGGCAAAATGTAAATAGCATACATACAAAATTCATGTAAACTTACAATACTGTGGATACAATAATTTTAAAAAATCGTTCAATAAAATCAAACAATTATACCGATAATTTATTCACATAATTTATACATGATATTTGGCACGAATAATCATTGATATGTAACTAATAAAACACCGTTTTAATTTCTAGTCACCACTATTTTATTCTACTTAATTTTAACCCCTCAGACTCATATTCAATAGACTTATCAAAAATTGGAATTTCACAATGAATATTTTCACAGTTGTAAGATATGCTTAGAAAATAAGTTTTTAGGAATTTGGCGTCCTGCGTGGCTTAGTAACCTTCTATCCGATGGATTCAAGCTCGATTCCCGATGATACCCGAAAAAAAATGAGATCCCAACATCGTAAAGAATTCGTCTGTTAACAATACTCGAGCATTCTAGGCTTGCCCGAGTGTTTATGCCTCTTTAAGCGAAGTGAAATTGCCGACACGTGCGATGACGAACTGTTTCGTGCCTACTTCAGTGGGCCTACACCCGATGTTGTTTCGATCAATAGAAACAATGACAATGTCGCCTCCCGACTACGCTGTTCATTATATCTTAATCGACAATATCGATATGCTAAGAGGTACCATATGGGTGAATTAATATGTTTTTTTTTACTAAAATTGTTTTCAGTTTTCCGATCGCGAACACAATGTGCGACTTCTGAGGGTTGGTGGTGCGATCAGCCTAAAACGTCGAGCTATCTACTAAAAAATAAAAATATACCATCAGTAATAATTCTTAACAACTTATTTTCTCAAAAAAAATATATTTCAATAACGCCCTAATGATGATTCGAAGGGGTCGAAATCGCTATAATTTTGGAATTAAACACGGTGTTTTATTATTTACGTAGGTTTGCTTACCTTTCCAAAAAAAAATAATAACCTCTAAAAATTAAGATAAAAATTTCTATTATTTTTCGAATAAAATATTTTCAAACAAATATGATATTCTTAAAATTAAATTACTGAACATCCTCAAAAATGTCTATCGAATGCCTTTTTAGTATTTTTTTTAATTATTTACTTTTGAAATAAATTATATTTGAATATAGTTAGATAAATAGCAAGCAGTTAAAAGTAATCAGTGTTGTACGTTTACTATATTTCTAAACAAATGAATTAATAAGCCTTCTTCATTAGCAAGAATTCGATATTAAGATCATTTTATCATTATAAAGGGAAATTTATAATTAAGTTCGGGAAAATCGCTTTTTTCTTATAATCAAAAGGAAAAATATTACTTTATGTTATCTAACCTCATTCAAGTCTGCAGTGTTTTTAAGAGAATTTGAAAGAAACAATTTTGAGTAAATAATTACCATTGATCGAGTATATAAAATTTTGTAATTACTTATTAATTTCGTCTACGAATAGTATTTCAACAAGAACTCAAAGCGAAATAATGATTTAATGAGTTTAATTTTATAATTACTCCTTTAATTTGTTCAGTTTTAGATTTTTACGTCAAAAACATTTTATTACAGATCAAGAACACTGATTGCTGTTTTTTAATTATTGAGTTAATGCTTTTTAGAGATTCACAAAAAAGATAAGTGCTAAGTTCTTTATTCCTTGTTATTAAATTGAATAGAAGTACTGAAAGCTTCATACTTAATTAAAATATATATATTCATAGTAAATAAATAAAAAAAAAATTGTAATCTTCAAATTTAAACTGGAATTTACGTCAGGAGTTTACTCAAAATACAGTTTGATATAGCGGTATTCAATTTCGCTATTTTACTCAAAATATGGTTTGATATAGCGGTATTCAATTTCGCTATTTTACTCAAAATATGGTTTGACATGCCGTATTCAATTTCGCTATTTTTATATTCAAATTTTTTTTTTAAACTTACACATTTCTGGTGTGATTTGTATTACTTGAATGCTTTTTTTCTTCTTCTACGGAGTTGTATTAGAAGGTGTAATGCGTGTAGTATAAGTGAAATATGTATCTCGCGATAGGAAAGTCTCTCGGCCCTACCCCGACAGGGAGACGGTGGGGTGGTATGTATTTCTCAGTTGAAATTGCTAGGGCATTTATTGATGACTCCAGAGTCTGTTAAGAAGACTATTCCAGGCGGCCTCTTCAGGGACGAAGCCGGCTACCGAGACACATATATAATATAATATAACTATGAAGCGACTGGGACTGCCCTGGGTGGAAGTATCGATGATGGCAGATAACGGAGGCAATTAGAGGAGACTCGTCCCAACGTTAAACTCCGATCCCTTATGGATGAGGCTAAAGAAGATGAGTGAATGGTATATTATGTATTCTGTTATAAGTAACTAGCACCCAACTTTTTTTAAATTTCGTAAGTATTACATTTTTTGTGTAAATTGATTAATACTTCGTATTTGTACGCACTCAAAGCGCTTTTTAATCGACTTGAAAGATCTCTCTCAACGTTTTATTTTTATATTTTGTAAATTAGTGTATTTTCCAATAAGATGTCTTTAACTATTTATTTTTCGTTGAATTTTCATTCCAACGTTTCGTAACATGTATACCGAGAGAAGAAGAAGGCTTATTTTTTACAAAATGTCTAGTAAGAGAAGTAAATGTATACATTTTGTTGTAATTGATTGAGATAATTTATTTTTAATTTTTCCCTCGACAAGTTCCGGACAAAAAAGTTATACAACGAAAAAAAAATTACCATTGTTTATTTTACAATATAGCGATTTCATGAGTTTTGTGTATTTTTTACATTTATAACTAGTAAAGTTCTTCGAGCGCTGAAAAATAATATCTGAAATTCTACCAAATGTATTAGGAAATCGTATTTTTAACTATTGTAACGCTTTATTTTAGTGGTATGTATTTTATGAATAATATACTAGTGGTTTAAATCAGGAACAGATTGTTAGCTATTTATTCTCTTTGTTAAATCGCGAATATTTTATATTTAACTACGAGTATCATAAAGAATTCTGCAATTTGTTTACTTTTGCAATATTTTTTTGTCGAAAAACATGTATTCATTAAAAAATATGTAATGAATATTCGCGAAGAAACATTTTACTTGAGAATTATTTCACACTTTACATATTTATTAATCTAAGTTTTCTTTACACACTGCAAAAATGACTCATAAAAATATACGTAGCTTGTTTTTTTCCAAATTTACAAGATTTATTATTGTTTACACTTTCACAAACGCAGTTATAGTTTCGACACCAAAGTTTTTAGTCTTTCTAAGCACATCACTGTTTCCTTTTTTTATTTTTTTAATTGTCTTTTCTCTGCATCTTCTTTTCCTTGCGATGATTTCATATTGAAGTTCTGCACTGAAAAACATAATGTTACTTCTATTTTCCATTTGCTCAAATGTTATCAGTCTAAATAGTCTTCATTTTTTTAATTCAATTGAACAGAAATTCAATACTTGTACACATGTATTTAGTAAGATATATATCAAATTTGAAAAACAAAAGTGTCGGGTCATATAAATTAAAAAGGTTTAAGTTTTCATATATTACAATCATCGTAAAATTATAAAATAAATATTAATGATGTTTTATAAAACATTTTAATCTTCATATATCATGACAGCAAAGGGATAATGTTAAAAAATAAATGAACAGATAATGTAAAAATTATGTAATGTTTGAAAGGAAACAAACCTATGATACTTTATAATATGAATTTTATTCCATTAAGAGAAATCTTCAAATGACATCGTCATAATTGACTTGAGAAACACGACGAAATGTTAATTATTTTTTTCACATTTTATTTTTCTCAAGTAACAGTTATACAGTTTTCTAGTATTTCATTACATATATAAAAGTATAGTATAATAGTTCATAAATGTTAATAATGTCCATAGGTATGGGATGTTATAGATTTTCAAAACATAATCAATCGATGCTTACCAAGTCATAGAAATAGATGTATCCGATGAAAATATTTTCAAGAGTATCAAAATTATTTAAAAAGCATGCTGAAACTGTTATAAATATACATATTACTTACATTGTTGTTATGTGAGGGAGTCATACTCGATGTCTGCTACGTGCTCCCCCGTTCTCAAATGTCACCAGAGCTCTCCAACAGCAGAAATGGTTTGAACCTCCATCATCTCTGGAGCCCTCGTCCCCCTCCTTTGAGGACGTCTCTTGGCAAGTAGAGCACCTGCTAGTGCCGCACAAGCAGCTCCCATAACTCCAACCAAAGCGCCAAAGCCGAGACTAGATGATCCAGTATTCTCTTCAGCTCGAAATCTTGACGTCTGATGTTCAGACACGTTTTCTCCTTCGTGCTCCCCTACTTCGGTTACGAATTCTGCTTTTAATATTTTTGACACATTAAAATAAATAATCTTTTTGTTCCTTTCCTTTATATCACCCTCACCCGTATCGCCTTGATTGCTAATGTTAGTAGGATTAAGTTTTTCTTCACCGAAAACTTCTTTCAAATCAGAAGCTTTCATTTCTGTCTTATTTGATTTTCCCTCTACAGGATTGTTGAGTTTAAAATTACTCGCTTTGTGTTGATTCGCGTCACTTTGTTCAAAAACGGACGAACTCGCTAATTTGATTCTTTGATTTTGGTCAGTATTTTGACGTGATTCAATGTTTGTTTGATTATTTCGACTGTGGCTTTCCTCAAAATCTTTCGAAATATTTAAATTTTCATTCGGTTTCGACACGTATTTTGATTTCTTCGGTTTTGTGTTATTACTCGACTTGAAGTTAACATTTTTCCGATAAATAAATCTTCCTTGTTTGATATTTTTATTTTCATGGTTCTCAGAAAGCTCGGGCGCTATTTCCGGATGTTGCGAACATTTTGTTTTGTTTTCCGTGCCATTTAAATTTCCGTTCGCGAAACACAGAGAAACACTTTCTTGTGTCGTCGGATTTATTTTTTGGCGCACATTCGTTATATTTAGGCTATTGTTCTCTTTATGCGACAGTTGTGAAAATATTTCAATAAGCTTGTTTTTATCGGTAAAATTGCCGGGAGGATTTTTCACAGATAACAATTTATTTATTTTCTTCGACGTGCTTCCTCGATTGCTCGATGAAATATCGTCGCTAGATAAATCAGCATTCAAAAGCATTGACGGTTTTTTATCCAACACAAAAAGTTGCGGTTTATCAGTTGTTACATCTGGGTTTCTCGTTATACTCTTGTCCGGATATTTCTGCTCGAGAATGGGTTCTTTTTTCGGCAGTTTAAAGTTCATGTGGTGCTGGTCATCATTTTGAAAATCAAGCAGGCTTTTAACGTGGTAATGAGTATTCATTTGATTTGCTTTGTTTACGTTGATTGTGTTTGAGGCGTTATACTTTTGAGATTTAAAAAATTCTTTTATATTTTCCTGAATTTCTTTTATCGTATTAGTATCGCTCGCATTTAAGTCTAACCTGGCATTGGCATCTTCTTTACTTAGAGCGTAATTTTTTATACTTTTTAGTATTATGTTGTTTATGTTGATCATCTTTAGATTTATGCTTTTATTTCTAGATTTCTGGGAAAATTCAGTTGAAAATGATATATTTTTTATAATCACTGGTGGCAAATCCACAACTAATTTGCCTTCGAGCGCTATCGGACTTGAGCATTTTACTCCTTTATATTCTTCGGGTAAATTCTCCCTCATCCAATCTGCTAACCAATTCAAGTCGCTGCAATTCAGTTCGTTTCCTTCCAGTCGTAAAACTTTGAGCTGCGGGAAAAAATGAAGTAGATCGGAGCGGATATTGGTGATGTTGGAGTAGCTGATATCGAGGTACTGCAGCTGGGCTATGGCGGCCAGGGCCGCGGAGTCGGCCAGCAATTGCCGCGTCAGCCCGGGGCTGTGCTCCAGGTATAGGCTCTCGATCCTCTCCGGAGATGGAACGGGAAATGAAATATCTCTGGCTGGCGCGGATATGTTAACATACGCTATATGTAAATTTTTCAACGACAACGGTCCTCCAAATGTATTTGGAGTCAAAACTTTTAGGGGATTATTCGAAACGTCCAATATTTCTAGAGACGTAAGTTGAGCGAATGCATTTTCTTGTATGTAAGATATCATGTTATTGGATAAAATTAACGCTTTCAAATTTGTTAGTGTAGCAAAATCAATTATTGTCAGATTCTCGATCAAATTTCTATCTATTGATAAGTAAGACAACTTATCCGGGAGCATTTTTGGCACAGTTCGTAACTTATTCTTATTTAAAAAGAGTCTCGATATCATTTCCAGTCTTCCCAAAGCATCATCTTCTACGTACTCGATGATATTGTCGGCAAAATCGAGCATGTGCAACAGTGGATATCCATCCAGGTCCCCGCAACGCAAGGTGGAGATGCGATTACCCGCGAGACTGAGGTAGCGCACGGAGTGTGTGAGGGCCTCGGGAACTCGCCTCAGACCAGTGCGCGAGGCATCCACTTGTTGCAACCTTCGGCCAGTGCCTACAAATATCTGCGCGTCCGGTTTCAACTGAGGATTGTCCGCTAACAGCAATTTGGCCAGATTCGGTAGGAATTGCAACGTTCCCGGTGCCACACTAGTTAGTCGGTTGTAGGAAACGTCCAGTTGTTGAAGCAATAAAAGACTTCCGAAGCACTTTTCCGAGAGAATTTCAAGCATATTATAACTCAGATTCAACTGTTGCAACGAAATCAACGGAAAGAACATCGCATCCATCAAGATCGAGAGATTATTGCGCGAAATGTCCAAATGAGCCAACTTCCTAAGCCCGGAAAATGAATCAACCGACATGTCTTTTATCTTATTTGCACTCAAATCTAGATACAACAAATTGTTCATACGGCTAAACGTCCTGTTTCCGATAAAACTCAAACGATTGCGAGACAGGTCTAGATGCGTCAAGTTGTCCGCCTCAAGTCCCGCATCTATCGACTCGATGGAGTTGTTAGACAAGTTAAGAGATTGAATCGGGTAGTCGTTATTGACATAACTGGCAGGTATTTTGTCCATGAGACTGTCCGTTATTTCTAATTTATGCAACACAAATGTTGTAACTTGTTCCCCTTCTACATGCGGTCGATGCAGCTTTAGAAAGTACTGAATGTCTCTGCATCCAGTAACGCTGAGGACCTGCGTATCGTTGGCGAGGATGAGGTAATCCTCGGGGCAGCCCCGGCAGACGAGCGTGGCGGGCGGGCAGGAGCAGGGCGGCGGGCAGCCGGAGCAGCAGCCCGCCAGCAGCCCGCCCAGCGCCAGCGCCCACACCCAGCCCGCCCCGGCCCATCTGCGACCCATGCTGCGGCGGCTGGTGGTGCTCATTCACTCACGTCATAGCCAACACACTTCCTATTCTCCCTCTGTTTACTTCTTACAGCGTACCACGTTTTTCGTGAAACCATTAACCATTGCTTCATTTGGCGTATGCCAAATTCAAGTCGTTATGGTTTACTTCCAATTTCCATGCATTTAGTTTCAATGTTTGAAATGAGATTAAATGTCTTAAATCATCTATTTATTAATGATGGTGCTATATGGACCATTTCTTTTGTCAATGTTTCTTGTATCAATTTTAAATCTTCACTTTTCAAAATAGTATTTACCTCCAAACGATAAGACCGGTTGTAGATATAAGTCTATCATAAATCATCTGTTTATAAGTGGTCATTTTTAAATAAACAAGTCTAAATCAAAATTGTTTACCTTTTCACAAAAACATAAAAAAAAACTCCTTTATTCATCTGTTTGTTTGTAACTTGAAACAAAACTTCATTTTAAACGGTCTCCCAGTCGGTATTGCTGCACACGAGTGAGACCGTGATCCGCAAACACTACCACAACACTTCCAAGTAGCGGACACCTGCCTAATGACAGCCTACTTTCCTCTTAACTATTGTAGATCTTCCGCCCACAGTCTGCCGCGCTCATTCCTTAACGAGGTCGGAAATTTTGCATTACACGATTATTTTTCTTACTATTACGGCATCAGTTTTTTCACTAATTTGTCTTGTTTTTTTTTTTTATAAAAACTACTAAAACACCGATAAAAGTATTTTTTTTAATGTATCACGCAAGTAGGCTATTCAGTTTTCATTGACGGTTTCAAAGTAAACACCTGTATATGATGAAGTGGTGTGTTTTCTCGGTTATAAAATACGCGTGAAGTGTTATGCCCATCAATCAGCAGGGGTAGCGCGGCGCGTAGGGGCTGCTCGGCGAATGAGCTTCTACTGAGGGATGCTCTAGGCAGGCGGCCGGTGGTCGGCGGGGTGGGAAGGGCGGGGAGGCGCCGGCGCCCTGCATACTACTTCTCATACACTAAAACATACTCACGAACTTCAAAATGCCAAATTTATTTCCTTAATATCAACAATATTTACAAATTAATTAGACTGATTTACACCAGAAGTAATATCTGGTTTTTATTTATCTATATACAAATAATTCACTTTATTATGTAAGGCCATTTTTTTCCTTCGTGAACGTGGAAAAGTCAGTCTGTTGAATTCTTATTTCATCTCCAGCCCACCGTGTCACGTCTAGAGCCCGGAGAAGAAAATTCGATAATGCAATGAATTCTTCACTTTTTAAAACCTCATATTTTTAAATTAATGCTTTATACATCTAATTAATCAAATTATTGAAATGTGCCTTTTTCTCATAAGACAAAAAGATCTAAAGAAATTCAACCAACACATTGACAACTGTTGATAGTTTGAGATAAAACTCATGAACAGACAATTATTAAGAGTATCTATCAACTTTAATTTTCAAAAGGAGTTTTTAATGTGATATGATAACAAAATCCTGGTTTTGATTTAATCATTGAAGTATGCCATATACGTCTGTCCTAAGTCTTCTTTTTCCTTCTTTGGGAATATTTACATGATTAATATTTGGTTGGAAAATAAGTTTTCAAGAATTCTCACTTAATGTGTTCATATTATTGTACACAATGAGTAATAATCATTTAAAACGTATTTTCTGTTTATTTCTTACAACTATGAAAATCTCTCATCAGCAATATTATTTCAGCTTTTTTTTTATCTTTTTCAGATACAAGAAAGTGCGTAGTTTACTGGGTTAAGGTATAATTGTAGGCAACAAGCATAAAATACTACATTTTATACATTATAATATGTTTTATTGTATTACTATTTTGTTTTATACTATACAACCTAACATACTTATTGCCATGTATCCATTCATTCCAACCAACCTGAAATATGTTAAAGTGGCCTTAAGAGAAAATGAGATATTAACTCTCTTTGGAAAATAATTGAGTACCAACGGGAATTCAATACGCAACCCCCGGGTCGAAAGACAGTCGCCTAACAACTAGACCGTGAAAGTCTTCGGTGGATATTCGGGTATCTATAATTTATGTAAACTTATGTCGTGTTGGGATTATTTTTTTCTTATGTAGGAGTAAATGACACTTATGTTAATTTTGGAGATCACAGTTACAATCAAATCAATTGCACAATTTTTATGGACAGTATAAAATACAAATTAAGATATTTATCACTTAGTTCCTAACGTATCCTGCCTGAACAAGTAAGAGCGCACATATGTATATGGACATATACCAGGGAAAAAGCCCGTCAGATATTGATCGACGTTAATGATGCTGTCTAAAGAGACTCTTCTCCATCGACATCATATAAACGTAGTAGACAACATCTTAAAATCTTCTTTCGAAAGAAACTTGATAACTACGCAATATTTCACATTTCAAAATATAACGAGGAAATACTCTTTTATCGACTGTAGTTGACAAACTACTGAGGGTAGATTATCAAATATTATGTCCATTCGGTGGACGTGACTGGTGTGGTACCTGTCAATAGATCCTTTACTTCTTCAGGCCGGAAGCTTTTCGACTTAAGTGGTATATTTATTCTTATTATATCAACTCAATTGTGGTGGGTCTCTTAATTTCTTAAGAATATGCAAAACAAAAATATATGAAACAATGTATGGCATTAAAATATTAATGTGTCGCAAAACATTACAGAAAACAACACGCTAAATAAATAATAACATATACTATAATATTTTTAATATATTCAACAACACAAGATTCGAGTAGAATCCAACAAAATCACTCCTAAGGGCATTCAGAAGACGAAGTTTTGGGCACATTACAAAAAAAATTATATAATGATGTAAATAAATTATAGAATTGTTGTTACGAGTACAACGTACCATGACATAATTTCCCTGTTGGAATACCATAGTCATAGCGGAAAGAGCGCCAGACTTCCCATCTACATCAATACAACCTTTTTATACAACTCATACGATTTAACTGACTTTTTACATTACCTTATTTTAAAACGCCATTCACCTGATCCAACCATACTTTCCTAAGACTTCCTCTACCTTCCACCCACATTTGCACTGTATGTATGGTATATACATATGTTTTGTTAGCCATTCTTCCTTCATCCGTTCCACGTTTATTAACATATTAACCAAAGTTTCACATTCATCCCTAATTACTTGATTCCTTATGCCGTCATACATTGTCATCCCATGTATTCTTTTGGGTGCACGCATTTCTACAGCATTTTTTTTTGGTTCCTTTCAGTCTTATTCCACTCCCACGATTCACTCCCATATATCAAAGTTGGTACTAAAATACTGTTGTGGACTATCATCGTAACTGATTTTGATACTGTTTAGTTCGAGTATATATGTTTTGGTACCCCACTGAATTTGTTTCCTACCGCTACACGCCGTTCACTATCCCTTGTAACTCTTCCATCATCTTAGAAAATACTACCCAAATATCAGAATTCTTCAACTTGCTCTCATCTGTCATTGCTCACCCATATATCGCATTTGCTTTTCACACTTTTCTATTACCATGACTTTGTTTCTTTATGATATCTTTCTATTTAAATTTCTCATACAATTACATATAAAACTCTGCAATTCATCTTCATTCTCTGCCAACACTACCTTGTCATCTGTATACAGTAATCCACATACGTTCCCATTCGACATTTGTATGCCCCCAATTGACATCTGTAGCTCAAACATGAATATATCTACTTATCAAACTCTGTAACTCATCTTCATTCTCCGCTTACACTAATATGTCATCAGCATACAGCATTGTTACATTAAAATGTTTTTTTTTTTTCAAATAACTCATTTTATTATTTTAAACTTTAACTTAATAATGAAGCTTTAAGTGAATATGTGGACTTGTAGTCATATTAGATTAAAAAAGGGAGATTTAGATAAATGTCAATAAAGTTACAGTTCGTATTTTTTTGTAACTGGTAATAATAACCTTTAAGGTTTGTAGCGTTGAAGAATGAATGCTACAGTGTAATATGTACGAGTATATAGTGCACAAATTAATCAATTATAATTATATTGTTTTTTTTTTGTTTTTGTCAACATCTAAACCTACCGTATATGATAAAGAAATAAAAAATAATGTTCATGACATATTTTTCTTTGCGATTGTTTATTGCAAAAATCCTTACAAATTCTTTTTTTTAGTTAGTTGTTAACACATTCTTCACGTTAGGAGTTTTGATTTTGAATTCATTATTTGTAAATCAAAACTAAGAATGAAGATACATGTTTATTGGAAAAACGTTATCAAGTCATGCTTAGATCTAAGAATAATCGTAGTCAATCGTTTAATTTTGGCCGTGTTAAGAATGAAGCCAGAAAGCAATCAAACTGATAAGGAAAAAACTTTTTGTAATTAAAATTTTCAAAATATACTAAAAAAAACATTTTTTTTACTTAAAATGCTTTTAACATGTACATACCATCACACTGTTACCCTTTCAGAGAGGATAGAGTGCCAAATTTTCATATCACGATATACATATTTGGCTTCCTCATCCATACATCCCATTATATAGCTCTTTGTGGTTTTCCTCTCACCCTTCCCAATTGCATTATATATTTGAATTGACAGTCCTTCGTCACTTATTCGTTCTATTGTATTTATCCAATCACTTCAGAGTACACTTTTTCATTATGCTTATATTATATTAGTCACTAGAACAATCTTTACTTAAGTTTCTCTGACTTTTAACTTTTTCTTTCAATATTTCATTAATTTAATCTTCCCATACGTTTCTTGGTCATTGTATCTCACGCCTCCAAACCACGTTTGAATTATATATTGGTTATGTCAACGTTTCATCACTTTTTAAAATTGAACTTGTATCAATTCTCTGCCTTCAATATTTCAGTAACACCGTCTCTCACTACATGTATTTTCATCACGTTATCTTATTTGTTTGTTTTTCGTGTATCCTTAAAAAGGCTTTTTATCCTGACAAGATTTCAAATATTTAAAGAATTATGTTTGCACCAGATCTCAGTGTGATCTTTTCTGAACTAATATAATATTCATACATTGTCTTTTGAAGGTTACTTTTCTTGGCGAATTGAGGGTTTATGGATTCTTCATAAAAAAACTTCAAGTACCTAAGACAATACTTACTTTTAAAAATGTATACAAATGTTTCTCTCTTGCTTCAAGTGAATTTAAAATGGCCTATTAAGCGTTAACACAGATGGTTGGATTTATAAAAGAATCTTCTCGCTTTGTGATGCTTTGATGCTGTATTTGAGTCGGTGAATGGAATGTTTTATTTTTCTCAGGAATCACTTCTTTAATATATTATTTCAAGTTCTATTCTGGCTAAGAAGTAATTCAACTTTTAATTTTTTTCTTGGATATCATCAAAATACAAATGTATAATATAAAATAAGCATAAAACATACAGAATGAGGAGTGGTAGTCGTTGTAAATTATGACCGAAAACAGTGTGGTTTGACCAAGTGATTTTGAAAATAGGAAAGATAAGGTGTGTGATAAACAGAAGGGATGAGATGTATGAATATGGAGAAAGTGAAAGAAGAAAGATATGTCGTGACAGGAAAATAATGTAATGGTATACGAGTATATGTATGGATACAATAATAAAAATGTGTCATCATTTCCAGACACATTATATTCTTGTATAATACTCGTATATATTTTATTTTTGGTATCATAAAAGACTATGAAAGTGATAAGACGAAATGAGTCCTGAAATCGAATCTGGGCACCCGCTAGCTAACCGATATTCCACGACTGCCGACTATTGCAAAGTTTTAAAATAATATGCTTCAGATCTATTTTTAATTGGACTAAAAGCGTTTTCTATAATATACGAATATTTTCTATTTTATATTAGAATAAGAAAACAGTTAAATTCTACTTTCTTGACCTTCATGGCCTAGTTGATAAAACATCTGTCTTCTGACCTGGAGATTGCGAGTTTCCGTTGGAACCGAGATTTTTTTAAATAAGACCCCAGTCTTATTTTAACTTAAGTTCTATTTAATATATTTCTTTCTATTTGGAAGAGTAAGCCACATGGCAATTAACCCGTCAGGTTTTGTTTTAAAAATCAGTGTTACAGGATAGTTTGATGGAATACTTCTGCACTGTTTTAAATAATTTTCACAACTTTAGTTTTTATCCTCCCTTTTCTCCATAGTTTTATATTACTATATAAACATTGAAAAAATATTTACAATATATTAAATCGCAGTGATTTTTAAGAAGTGCCAAGGAAACATAATAGTTTATAAACAACTTTAATTATCGCACTGTTTCTATGTATTTTATCAATAGTAACTACTACAGTTTAACCGCTGTATAGGATTTCTTATACCCCTCATGTTCCCTTCAACTTATCTGATTTTTTTATTCAGACATATTGAAGAGAATGACCGAGAGAAGATAGTGTTTTTGCCCCATTTATCATGCCTCGGGTTTAGAACTACTGTAGTAATCGCACATGTTAGTAGTATTACCGCGCATGAAGATGCATAATTACTTGCACACACCTAACTCGTCTAGATATTATTACCAGACGAACTCTTTTATCAGACTAAGAGCCGTTTTATTTATGTTTTTTCAGTTGTTATCGAGAATCAAACCCGGCAACCGTAATTATATATATACCTTACGGTTTGAGTTTTTTTTTCTCAAAAAAATTTGATTCCCTAAGAAATCCACTTTCAAAACCATTATTTTTATTAAGGTTACTTCTACAGCAAAATTCCCTTAAACCATCGTCTATGTACGAGTATATAAATAAAGTTAGCCAAAGCAGTTCGCTTCTTTAGTAGTTGTAGTTCGAAAGGGGAAGCTTAAAATGCCTCTGATCTACAGGGTCTTTCAATATGGACGCTCAAAATTTGTTAGGTTATAGCGGCCATGTTGTTAAAGCAACATCGGTCAAATTTGTTGTGAATTGTTAAGTAGTGTGTGGCAAATCACCATGGAAGTTTATAGCGTTGAACAACGTGTGCAAATCATCAAATAAATTTTTCAAAATCAGTGCTCCGTTCGAGAAACGTTCCGCGCATTACGTGATTTTTATCCTCGCCACAACCGTCCTGCCGAGTCGACTATTCGACGTTTGGTGGCCAAATTCGAGTCAACCGGTTCGATAAATAATCAGCTAACACCCGTACGTCACCGAAACGCAAGGTCTGCTGAAAACATCGCTGCTGTGCGTGAGAGTGTACGGAAAAACCCGAGGCAGTCAATTTCTCACCGTTCACAAGAACTTGACCTTTCTGCGACTTCAACTTGGCGAATTTCGCATCGGGTCTGTGCCCGTATAACATCTAACTGACCCAGGAACTTAAGGCAAATGACCATAGACAACGCCGTGTGTTCGCTGATTAGGCAGTTGGAAGTTGACCCAAATTTCGCCAAAAAAAAATCATCTAGCGACGAGGCCCATTTTTGGATGAATGGATGTGTGAACAAGCAAAATTGTCGGATTTGGGACGATACCAATCCACACGAGATACACCAGCACCAAGAAAGTCGCTGTTTGGTGCTGATTTCGGTCTGTCAGAACCATCGGTCCGTATTTCTTCCAAAACGAAACTGGCATTGCCATAACTGTCAACGGCGAGCGCTACAGATCGATGATAAGCAACTTATTGTGGCCTAAACTGAATGATATGGATACCGACGACTTGTGGTTCCAACAGGATCACGCTACGTGCCATACAGCGCATGCCACGATGGACATTCTGCACGAGCGATTTGAGGGCATGGTTATCTCGCGCGGCGGCGACGTGAACTGGCCACCGAGATCGTGCGATTTAATGCCTTTAGACTTCTTCCTTTGCTGCTATCTTAAGTCGCAGGTCTATGCGTATAAACCGCAAACAATTGATGCCCTCAAAGTCAACATAACGAACGCCATCCAGCAAATTCATTTATGCGACAAAGTCATCGAAAATTGGTCCTCCCGAATACGTGCCACCAAGCAAAGCCGCGGCGGACATTTGAACGACGTTATATTCCATACTTAATGCCATAAAATATTCTTTCAAATAAAAAAAATTGAGTGGATATCTCACACACAACTTGTTTTATTTACATTTAAAAATCGAGCGTCCTTATTGAAAGACCCTGTACTTTATACGTTCTTTCTTGTACGTAAATCTGTTATAATCGTTTCCCAGTATTTAGCTCTTACTTTTCCTATCATCTTTAGCCGTTGTCTATACATTGTAGAATTAAGACATCTCCATGATGTCCTCATTCATTTCTAGTACTCGCCTTCTTCTACCAGCACGGACCTTCGAACCTAAGGACGTAAGTAATTTTAGGGTCGCCTTGCTATTTTTTGTGCGAGAATGCTATTACTATAATCCTTCATACCTGAAATATTTCAGCTTGTTAAATGTCTAAATTTACTAAAATAAACAATTGAGTGTCGCGAACGGATTCATTTCAAACTTTGTCTTTTTGTATTCAAGTCCCTTAATATAATGCAACATATTTTTCGAATCTGTTTCTTCGGAGAGGAGTAGAACGTTGAAGTCGATTTCATCTTCATCGAATAAATTATTTGTTCCGAATCGACCGCATACAGTGGGATATTGTGACAAGGCTTTTATCGTTGCTGGTCCTGTGACGTGGAATGGTTTGCTTCGAAGTGTTCGAGATATTGATTCTTGAAGACAACCCTTTTTGAGAGATCTTATCAAAATGTATGATTGCACTACACTTCACTTTAAGCCGAACGTGTTACTATTACTTATTTAGTAGTTTGTTTTACCTTGGTAAGTTTTCTGAATTTTACTTGTTTATTAATATAAAACTTGCGCAAATCTGCATGTGTCTAAAAAAACGAATTATGTTTTTCTATGCATAACATATGTGTAGATTCGGGAAAGTTGCATATCTAAAGGCCGCAGTTACCATAACGTATCCTTATACCCAACTAAGATATATTTCTGATGTAATATTTTTAATCTGTCAATAATAGTGGGTTCGAGTGCTTTTCAGGAGAGTCTCTCTAAATAGCACAATAAAAATATTGAATGTATGTTACTATTATTATTATTATTGCGATCATCTCATTGCCACTTAACTAACAAATATATCGGTAACCTTCGTCATTGTATTGAATTGGCCTGCATCTCGTTTACAGTAAGAATCTGGTGGCTTTTTTGCCATGTGAAAACCAGACAGGAATCCTTTTTGAAAAAAAAGCATAACAGCGGAAATCAAACTCGCAATCCCCAGGTTGGAGATACATAGGTGTCAACTAAACCACAGAGGTCGTTATTGATCAAACCCAAGGAATTATATTTTTTTATCTTCTGGTTACTAAATATCATGTCTCTCTGTTCAGCATACTCGAAGTTTGATCTCATGTTTGTTTATCAAACTCTGGGAAAGATGATCTGATTGAATACTTACATGTAAGACAAAATATTACCTTTTGTAAAATATTCAGTTTACGAAAATCACTTTTTCCTAACTCATCCTTCTTTTATGTGATTTTCAAAAATAATCGTCAAGGTTGATCCGGACAATATTTGCGGGCAGTTTCAACATTGATCCCATCAACTTTAATTCAATGTTTTTGCAATACAACGGCTTAAGATATTTTACGGCATTGCATACGTTTCACTGTCACTATCTAGCCTTAAACTCAGAGTTGATTTAAACAGTCCTGGAGTTCTTGCTTTTACCAATGTTTATCCTGAATTGTTAGTTTTTATATTCTTAAAACACTTTTGTCATCTATAGTACAATTCCTTATTGCAATTCGGTTATTTTTTCAACCAACCAGATGATGCTTGTAATCTGTATTTATAAAAACCAGACAAGGATACATACCTTTTTGATTTTTTTGGTCTCCATTGGAAAGAGAACTCGAATGTCTTAAGTAGAATAAAACTTTCTACCACTGGACTTGCCTCCCAAACCGGGGGTTGAGAACCGATTCTCGTTGGTATCATTTTTTAAATGGGGTTTTATGATACTTTATCACCAAAGGCCTCGTCATCTTCCTAGTTGGTTGTAAGAGATTGCCACTTTACAATAAATCCACTAGATTGTATTGTTTACAACGAAAATGTAATTCGTACTAGTTCTTCTTAAGTTTTCACATCTGTAAAAAATGTACTACTTTGAGTATAATTCAATTAACAAAGAATCTTTCTGCAAAGCTCTCGCTAACGATTTCCATATAAAATATAGAGAAAATATGTCACACTGGAAGAAATATGTCAAGAGTACCCTTGTAACCAGAAGGAGCAGTGCTAATGAAAAAGAAATTTGGTAGGGCCACGGTGGGGTACATCTTGCTGGAAAATGTGCTCCTATAAAATGCCGTGTAATGCCACAGTTGCATTCCATCAGCAACACTACCAATAGTCCTACTCCCTAGCGTCCACGAGTGGTCTTAGGCCCCGCGAGCCCCGGGCAATGTGACCACTGACATTAACATCAGTGTCATAGCAGATAGGGAGAGGATGAAGGGCGAGTGTCCGGCGCCTTAAAACCGGGCCCCCCCAGCTAAGGGTAGGTAACCCTGACAGAAAATTCCACCGAAGAAGGCAACGGGAAACCACTTCGGTCAACCTTCCCCAGGACACCACTATGAAGAGAAATCAAGCAATGGCCCCGAGTCCCGGGCGGTCCTTAAATGGACCAGGGGTGCGAAGAATCTCCCGGCTCAACATAGTGAATGACATGGTGAGGATTGGAACATGGAATGTAAGAAGCCTTTATGCAGCTGGTAAAATGGACAATGTTGTACAGGAAATGATGAGAATTAAGATTGACATCCTTGGTATTAGTGAACTCAGATGGACTGGAACAGGAGTGCATCAACATGAGAAAGGCAACCTGTATTATTCTGGAAGTGATATATCTGACAATAACCACCGGAATGGGGTTGGCATATTTGTATCACTAGATTATATTAAATTTGTTAAAAAGTTTGTTCCCATATCGGACAGAATTATGATTCTACAGTTAGAAGCGCGACCGTTCAATGTAAATATTATACAAATATACGCACCAACAGCTGACACTAGATATGATGACGAAGTTGAAAAACTGTATGAAAGCATCACAAATGTTCTGAAATCGACAAAAAGTGATGATATAAATATTATAATCGGGGACTTTAATGCAAAGATTGGAGAGGGCCGACGTTCACACTTAGTAGGGGATTATGGTCTAGGCCAGTCTAATAACAGAGGTGATAGAATGTTTGAGTTCTGCGAAGAGCATAATATGGTAGTTGTGAACACATGGTATAAGCTTCCGAAACGCAGACTATACACATGGAAATCACCACAAGACAATCCATCTTGCCCCAATCCTATCAGAAACCAGATTGATTATGCACTGATAGGAGAAAGATTCAGAAACAGCATTAAACGTGCCGCAACATATCCCGGAACCGATATAGGATCAGATCATAATCCACTTATTATAGATATTAAATTGAAATTAAAAATATTAACGAAAAGATTTATGCATAGGAGAGTTGACACTGAAAAGTTGAAAGTTGCAGACCTTAGAAACACAGTGTCCACTGAATTAAATGAAAAACTACAACAGATAGACAATAATGCCACGTCAGTTGAACAACAGTGGAATAATTTTAAAAACACAATACACGATGTCTGTAAAGAGCATCTAAAATCTGCAAAAAATATTCGTAAAAAACAGTGGATGACAGATCATATTTTAAATTTAATGGAACAACGTAGAGTGGCTGGTATCAAGGATCGTAATAGCAGTGAGTACAAAAACCTCCAGAGGACTATAAAACGAGAGATTAAAAAAGCAAAGGAAGAGTGGATAAAGAGACAGTGTGAGGAGTTGGAGCGATATGATCAGATGCACGACTCATTTAATATGCATAAAAAATTAAAAGAAATGACTGGCCTCAGCAGGAAGCCTAAACCTACCTGTCTCACAGACGAATCTAATAACCTGATCTTGGAAGATTCGGAAATCTTAAAAACATGGGAAAATTATATAAGAACACTCTTCCAAGACTCTCGAACTGACGTTGAAATATCAGAACATAGTCAAGGTCCTGCTATATTGAAATCAGAAATACTACATGCTATATCAACATCTAAACCTCGAAAAGCCTGTGGACCCGATGAAATCCCTATGGAGGTTATCGAGTTGATAAATGAGAATAATATTGATTATTTACTTGGACTGTTTAATAGAATATATGACACAGGGACCATCCCCCAAGATTGGTTAAAATCTGTATTTATTACATTGCCCAAAAAACAACACCCAAAAAAATGTAATGATTATCGCCTCATAAGTCTTATGAGTCATATTCTGAAATTGTTTCTTAAAATAATACATGCCAGAATGAGACTGAAATGCGAGCGAGATTTGGATGACACTCAGTTTGGGTTCAGGAATGGTTTTGGTACCCGTGAAGCGCTGACAACAATAAACATATTATTACAAAAATGTTACGACCAAAGAAAAGACATCTATGCTTGTTTTATTGATTATGAAAAAGCATTTGACAGGGTTAAACACACATATTTAATTGAGATGCTGTTGAGATGTGGTATGGATGAAAAGGATGTGAGAATAATCAAGAATCTGTACTGGGACCAAAACGCTATCATTAAATTGGAAAACGGAAACACCTCACAAGGTATTCCCATTCAGCGAGGAGTCCGTCAGGGGTGTGTTCTCTCACCAACTTTATTCAATCTATACTCTGACTTGGTCTTTAAGGAAGCGCTGACTGAGACAAATCTCGGTGTGAAGGTCAATGGGGTGGTCATCAATAATATCAGATATGCGGATGACACCGTTCTAATTGCGGACAGTTTAAAAGGCCTTCAAGAACTGCTTGATAAAGTTGACTCCGTTGGTGAACGTTTTGGTATGAACATTAATGTGAGCAAAACTAAAATGATGGTTTTTAGCCGAGAATGTCATCCAAATGTCCACCTTACGCTAAGGGGTGTTGTTGTCGAGAGGGTGAAACAGTTCAGGTACCTGGGAAGCGTGATTACTGAGAAACTGGATCCTGACATTGAGATAAAATGCAGAATAGAAGCGGCACGAACGGCTTTTAATAAAATGAAAAACCTTCTTTGTGACGATAATATAAACTTAAAGCTGAGACAAAGAATGGTCAAATGTTACGTATGGTCTGTCTTACTTTACGGCGTAGAGGCGTGGACTCTTAAAGTTAACATAATAAACCGCCTTGAAGCGTTTGAAAAGTGGATCCACCGTAGAATGTTAAGAATATCTTGGACCGATATGATAACAAACACTGATGTACTACGTAGAGCCAATGCAAATAGAGAACTATTCACCACTGTTAAGCTCCGTAAAACATCATATTTTGGCCATGTAATGAGAGGTGACAAATACACCGTACTTCAGCTCGTCATGAAGGGGAAGATCGAGGGCCGCAGAGGGGTCGGCAGAAGACAGCTCTCCTGGCTTCGAAACATCCGACAATGGACCGGCGTCAGAACTGTGGGGGAGCTGTTTCGCGCCGCCCAGGACAGGGAAGCTTTCTCTCAGATGGTCGTCAACGTCGGGGGGACCCGGCAGGACACGTGAAGAAGAAGAAGAAGATCACCAAAGGCCTCGTCATCTTCCTAGTTGGTTGTAAGAGATTGCCACTTTACAATAAATCCACTAGATTGTATTGTTTACAACGAAAATGTAATTCGTACTAGTTCTTCTTAAGTTTTCACATCTGTAAAAAATGTACTACTTTGAGTATAATTCAATTAACAAAGAATCTTTCTGCAAAGCTCTCGCTAACGATTTCCATATAAAATATAGAGAAAATATGTCACACTGGAAGAAATATGTCAAGAGTACCCTTGTAACCAGAAGGAGCAGTGCTAATGAAAAAGAAGATGAATTTCTACTTTGGGGGAGTCTACTTCCTCAGAAGAGGAAATACACTCATTCCCCCCCGCAATGGTCGAGGTTTGTAGCTATTGAAGTGTAAAATTCAGACTTGCAGTGCAATCAATATCTTTAGAAATTAGTGGTTCTTGATAAAATTCTAAACTTTATGCGGTCTAGAGCTTCGCCATTTCGCTGAATAATGAATTGATATTCGCTCTTCAAATAAATCCAATTTTATTAATTTTGATCTGCTTTTCACTTTTTCCATCTATATTTTAAAACTAAAAATAATATTTTCCATTCTGAGAGCTTAATATAAAAGATTCTAAAATAGTATTATATATTTCATCTGTATTTGAGAAAACCTCCGTGGCTTAGTCCGTAAAACGCTTGACTTACACTTAGGCGCACTCTATGCCTGTTTTATTTATTTATTGGCAAAATAAACGACACTTAACCTATACTTAATACACTTACAAATAATTAATTAAAAGATGAAATATCAATTTATTCCAAAAGAAAAACTAACAATTCAGAATACATATACAGTAGCGGTCAATGAAATGTGTTCACCTTGAAAAATCGTCAATTCTTAGCATTACAATGTTTTATGTATTGTTTTAGTTATTTATTTATTGGGTAGTTAAATTGTGTCAGTGATATTTTTAAGTAATTCAACTGGCAAAATCTGCAACACATTGTGAAATAAACAAATTATTGAAGTTTTTCGAAATTAATGATATTTGGGAAAATTTAGTATTGCTATGAAATCCTTTTTTTTTCGTAAAACTAATTTATTAATACAAAAACTGAAACTAACATTATATTTATAATTATACTAGCTACAAAGAAAACAAAAGTTAAAATTTAGTTTGTCCTCCTTTATTTCGCAATACTGCCTCAATCCTTCGAGACATCGATTCGACCAACGTTTTTAAATGGTCTTCTGAAATATCTTCGTACCATACTTTTTGTAAAGTTTCTATCAATGCTCATTTCGTTAAAGGCTTTGTTAGTTGGATTTTAGTTCCTTTTTAGCCCACATGTTCTCTATGGGATTCAAGTCGGGGATTTTACTTGGCCATTCTAGGGTCAAAATGCCATTTTTCGCTATAAATTCCTGTACCTGAAGGTACGGAGACGAAATGCTTTAATTTTTTTGGTCTTAAATGTTAACCGTGATACATACTAATAGAAAAAATTAACACTTAAAGTTTAAACACGGTGGAGAATCGTCCTGGAATATGCACTCCGTTTCGTGCGCATAGTAAATTCAGCCGACAGTCAAAAATTCTGCAGGTCAGATGATCTGGGAATGTTTTTCATACCATGGGGTGGGTCAACTGGCAATCATCGATGGGACATTGAACGTAAAAAAATGAAAAAAAAATTTATGCGTGAAATTATTTCTAACTATTGAAATGCACTATGCGCACGAAACGGAGTGCATGTTCAAGGACGATTCTGCACCGCGCCACCATGCTTAAACTGTAAGTGTTATTTTTTTCTATTAGTATGTTTTTTTCACAATGAGTTGCAACTTTTGCCAGTTGAATTACTTAAAAATATCACTAACACAATTTTACTACCCAATAAATAAATAAAACAATACATAAAACATTGTAATGCAAAGAAATGTCAATTTTTCAAGGTGAACACCTTTCATTGACCGCTACTGTCTATCTTTTAATATACGATGAATTAAAATACCAATTTATACGTATAATACAATACGGAAAGTTATAAAAATAATCAAACACAATTAATTAAATTCAATCAACAATACAAGACTCGAGTAGGGAAACATAGACTCGTAAATCTCTTTCAAAGGCAGCGAGACAATGAATTATAAGAATTATTATAAAAAAATACTTATGTATTAAATTGAATAACCAGCTATGATCTAAGATTAAGGATAAAATGGAATAACCCGTCTCTCAGTCATGACCTAAGATAATGGAAAGTACCCTCGTGAAATCATCAACATCTGCATTAAAAAATATCCACCAAACCACACATACAATTATCCATTGTTGCATTCTCACGATTGATGAATTACAGCTTGCAATTGTAGTAAGCAAATTAATATTGACACATTTTATTTGTTAAAGTTTCCTTGTGTTTCTAACAGGAGTGTGACAACCAAATTGAGGCAATATATCGGGGTTATCAACGATATTGTGAATAACATTATATAGAAACATCATATCCATGTTTCAAAGAGTTTATTAATGCGTATAGTTCAATGAGATATTTATATGGAGAAACATGATTACTTGAATGGTCTAGTATAAAATCAAAAATACTTAACTATGAAATAATTATTTTATTGGCTTCATATTTTTGCACACTTCATAATCTTTTGCCATAACTATGTATGTTTTCTGATTCCTTTTTTAATATAATTTGAAGCAATTTGCTTTATTTACTTTTTTCCTTTTCTCTATTTTTTTAAATACTAGTATGTGGATCATCTCTAAAAGAACTTCAATCATAATCAAAATTGTTGTTTCTATATTTTACCTAACAAAATAAAACTTCGAGTTTTAATCATGTTATCTTTTGTTACATGAAAAATAAATAAAAATCTGCAAACCTAAGAAAAAATATTTACAAGGTTAATGTGTAGACTATATTTATTATATTTAAATAACGATAAATATTAAAAATCTAAAAAGATATGAAATTAGCATATACTTACGTTAGGAATGCCTAATTAAATATTTAACGACTCGGTTTTAAACTATTATGGCATGAAAACATTTTCCCAATAATATCGTAAAATATTTAATAGGAAAATCCAGCAATTTTCGACTAACGAAATTGAAAAAAAAATTTTATTCGTAAAATGTATTAACATAAGTCGATTGTTAAAAATGTCGGGTCTCCAAAATATGAAGTAAAATGAGATGGAAATTATATTTTGAATGTGAAAACCTTTCCAAATTAGGCGATTTTCGGGAATCACATTACATACTTTGTCTCAATTATATGGGCGGGTAGATTGTAATTACTTGGACACATCTGTGGAATTTTGGTCGAGTATATCACATTTATAGGTAGGTTTCGATAAAAAATAAAAATGTTTATTTAAAATTGTTCTTTTGAGCTACGTGTTTTCAATTTGTTCAGAATAGTTTTGTTGTATTTAATTATACGAGTATATAATACATCGTTTTTAATTATTATTTTCCATGTAGTGTTCGAAAGTTAAAATAATTATTCATAAAGTTAAATGGATAACACCATATTCATAGGTATCGTATCAAATCCTGTTTGAGGTGGGCAGAGAGAACAGATTTCCACTTCAATTTGTCCTGGCATACATCTTTTGCTTCTGTCCATACACATCTTCATGCATAATTTCGTATTATAAAGGCTTTTTACACTTTGCTCTCTCAGAAATTGATTATTGTGGTCGCGCCATGTTTTTCTAGGACTTCCTTCTTCTATTGTATATTACTCTTATAAATTATTTTTTTAAATCATTTATCATTCATTCGTTTCTACGTTGTCGAACCATCTCAATCTCAATGTTTATTTATTCATTTTAAGCGGCTTCTTTCAATTCGCATTATTTCCTGATTTTTAGCATCATTCTTTATTCTGTCAAATATTGTTTTCCACACCTTCTCTACTCTATGGAATGTGTATGCTGGATATAACAATAAATAAAGAAAAAACGGATTTTTATATTAAAATATTGTCACACCTCTTTCCTATTTAAAACAATATTAGGTTGTACACAAAAAAAATACATATATTAGTTATAAAACATTACCAACATATGAGGTGTGACATATCCCGTTCAGCTCCGTCGGCTTCTTTCGAGACAGGTACTCTTTAGGTCTCTGGGGTTTTGTTGGGTTCCTCTGACTCTGAATAACTCTCTTTCAACTCTCGCAGGGACAGGCGACACAATTAAACAAGTATGATTTGGAATGAAAACAGTTTATTATATTGTAAAAAAAAAGAAAAAAAGAAAAAAAATAATATATAAAAAAAACTCGACGAATGTCAAGAAAAAAAAGTTTAAAATTGGCAAGAAGAAATGTGTTGTATTTGGCAAGGGAGATTTCAATAACAATTTGAAATTACTTTACTCGGTGGGTTTTTTTTAGCGTGGCGACGAAATCCACATTAAAAATAGGAGGAATAATATTCACCAAAGCAAAAGAAAAAAGGGTCCATGTCTAGACTCTACTTTATCTTTTTTAAAAGACAATTGAGGTCGGCATCTCTTAGAATTACTCAAAAGGATATATCGTCTAGACAGAATTTAGTGTTTCCTTGAACAATGGATTTCTTTTTATGACCGTGCTTTTGTTTTCACAGTCGTTTACCGATGGCCTTACAATCTCGAATGTAGTTTTACAACCCGAGCCGACCACCTAAGTTGCCGCTGCACTATTTCATTTGTATAACCCAAACAAAATTACACCCATTATAGGCCCCTTTTCTTAAACAAACAATAACCATGGGATTCTCTATAATCCAGGATATAATCCTGTACTGCAAGGCGGTGAGCACTTAAAATAACATCCTCTCTTTTATTGGTTTAATCCTAGCGACAGTATTAGAAATATACTAAATTATTTTGTTTCGAGAAGCCAGTTTCAGGAGCATGCAAATAGTGGGAATTTAGTCTTGGGGACGTGAACTATGTAATTTATCGAATACCGTCCTGACAATATATATAAAATAATATAATGAACATTTTATATAAAAAACATGAAATGTATAATAGAATAAACAGATTTTTCGGATTTCAAAAATAAGACGAATATTACGCCAAGATTTAGCAAAGGAAATAGAAACAGATGTTCTGTGAAATTTGTCGAAACACGGATATTAAATTCATTCGTTTATTAATTACTAGTAGAATGGAATGAAAGTAGTCGATTACACGCTGAGACTATATTTTGAATTCCAAAATATCACATATCTTCGGCTAAATGTTGATACCTCTTGTCTGTTTTTTTTTTTTCATAAAATGTTCCGTTTTGGTATACCTTCATGACAAATTGGATGAAAAAATGTCAAATACGTGGTGCAAACTCGGAAAAAACTAAATATTTTCAAATTCTATATATCTTATGTTTCTGTCAAATTATACAATTGGAGTGGAAAATCGTTGTATTTTCCTTCAAAGTTTCTCTCCTTTTCGAAGGCTTGCGACCATCATGATTATCACGACCTTTTAAACAGTAATTCTGAACAAACATATAGTACCACAATGAAATCTCAAATAAGTTCTTTAACCAGAAAATGCGTCTTTTCCCCGCATTACTTATACTTAGATTTTTCCGTACGAGTATCAGTTGAAAAATCTCATATATCCCCTAACATTGTATGTCCAAAGTAATCTAACTTCTCCTTTTGATGGTGAATAATACTTCTATATCTTTATTCATAATTTTAAAATATCATTGCGGATTCTGTCAACCCATGTGATTCGGCATTTTTCGATAGCACCACATTTAAAAAAAACTATTTTCTTTTAGGGGGGGGGTCTGAGTAATTATCCCCACTTCTACACCATACAGAAGTAAATATAAAGAATATCTAGGAACACAAAATTCGAATACGTATGTCGAGATAAAAATTCTAGTTGCAGAAGAAATCCTGCATTTCGAAAAAGCAACTTCCTGCCGTCCCACTCTTACTTTGATCTTTTGAAATCGGTTCCATTGATCCTTCAGCCGGCATCCCAGATATTTGTATTGTTGGACTTCTCAACAATTTGATTATTTATATCAAAAGATTCTCATTTATTTATATGTAAAATTTAAGAACATATTTGTGTGACTTCGTCTCTGTGCTATTATGAGAAAAATGCCAAAGGTTTTTTTAAATATTACTTTTTAAAGGTCTTGTTATTTGACTAAGTAAACACATTATTTGAAGCTTTTTATCTGTACCAGTTGTTGATATTTGTAAATATAAGTGTCATTTATCTATTATTTGTTACATAATTTTGTGTGCATATTTAATTTCATTATTAATATTTTCCTAGTATATACCATTATATTGCTTCGTTTAACATTTCACATCCAGTAACATCAATTTACAGACTAATTTGAAATAGTTCCACGTTTACTCAAATACTGTAATTGTACTTCTTTTACATATTCTGTTTTATCAATTAACGTATTCAACTCATAATTTCTCACAAACTGAGAGCGCTCAAATTTGAGTGAATAGCCATTTAAAAAAAAACAGGAAATATAAACTTGTATTTTCGGAAAATAAAATAAAAATAAATAGTATGGTTGATTTTACTTGAAACATATCCGTCTAGGCTCCATCTAGTCGATATCTAAAATAACATTTATTCAATACAGTATAATAAATATGTATATTTCTCCGATAGTTTGTATATTATTACTATCCAGAACTTTTTATAATTGGATGATATGGTGAAGAAGTAGAGAAAACGTTGCTACACATTGCGCAGTTGGCTATAATGTTCCGCAAGAACGTCGCTTTATCTAATCGGGGAGTATTTCATATTGTCATAGGCAACATTTATTGGAGCATTTATAAAATTAACGACCACTTCGGTATAATTTATCTGTACCGAATGTATACTTTCTATATTTTCTTACTCGAAACCTATTCGAGAAGATTACGATTCAATGTCATTATTGAACTTTTTTCTCTATTCACTTTCTCCCTCTTCATACATTTTTTTGAAGACATTTTGACGTAATCTCCTTATTTTTTTGGTATGTGATTCACGTTTTCGTTTAATAGCTGGCTTAGGCCTAAATGTTTTTTTGTTGATTTAATTATCTAATATCTTTTCTTTTTGTTTTTTCGCCCACTTTCGACTCGAATTCGCTACTTGTAAAAATGTCTTTTTTCTGTTAATTTCAATTCAATTTTATTTGATAGAGTTTAATTTTTAACTATCACCATAATAAAACTTCTCGTTATTTTAAATAACATTTTTCGGTAGGCGTTATATTTCTATTGGCCCTTACTTATATTAGATTTCTATCCTTATCGCTATTTTACTTGAGATTTGTCTTTCGTTTTTAGTCATGTTATTTGACACTTAAGTATTAGTTTTCGTTCGTACACCTTAGTCATGGTTTTGTATTATATTATTACGCTTTCGTTATGTACAGTATAACCTGGTAGTATTTTTGACACGTGGCAATTTCAAACAAAATGATGTTTTAGAAGTGTGCAGTGAAAAATAGACTGGACCCCCTTTAAAAAATCAATACCAGCGGTAATGGAACCAAATCCCTAGTTAGAAAACAGGATTAAATTGAATACCAAGAAGTTAAATCCTGAAAATATATTATTAAACAAAAACTTATCGATTAGAAGAAACTACTACGTAACAGGTATTTTAGATTTTTGTAAATTAAAAATAATATATACGAGTGGGTAGTTTAAAACGGTTTGCATTGACGCTTAGGAAGGCGGCGTCCCAGGTTAGATTCATGGCGTATTCACTTCCAGAATGATTTTACTCTCTGTCATATTACATCTGATTTTTTTCTGCAGCTGATAATGTGTTTTTCTGTAGCTGATAATGTGTTTTTCGTAAATTCTTATAGTGGTAATAAATAACATAAAAATGACGCTGTATATAAATTCTCTTGAAAATTTTATATCCTTACCATCGAAACTTTGATCTGTAAAAACTGTGATGACCTCTCTTAGTTCGTAAGACACCTAGGTGTCTTCTAAACTGAGGGTATCGGTTTCGATTCCGGTTAAAGCTTGAGTCTGGTTTTCAATTCAGGCCTCTTTAACATATTTCTGGTTGACTGGAAGAGATTGCCGCATTTCTTTAAACTCTTTAGGTTCGAAGCAACGAAAGTGTAATACAATACAATAATGTATACTTATTGCAGTGCAACATCATTTAGACAATAAATCAATACACACAGACGTCTTCCATCCACAGAATGGCTGAAAGTCATACTCAATTGTGAGGGATAGTCTATCGAATTTAGTGAAATCGACATTTTAACGCATAATTTTTACAACATGCCTTTTCGGGTACATTGAAAAATGCGTTGAAAATAAATTTTAGCAATGATTCTAAACTGATCCTAAGAAATACAAAGGAAAACAGAATATAACTAAATAATCATAGCATGTATGTTAATCATATGTTCATATATCCTAAGTAAGATACTTGCAAAAGCATAGTTTACTGAGATCACTACAAATTACAGGTAACAAACCCAGAGTTATATCATTTAAGCGTCCTGTTGATATTACATTATTTCTGTCTGTTTTGTTTTTTCACGTATTATGTTTACATACTCGTATTATATATACTTGTCATATAAAATTATTAAATAATATTAACTGCAAACGCGGGCTTTTTTTACAATATCCCAAATCGTTTTTTAATAAATTCCATGTTACCTGCTCACTGTGCATTCTTTTTCCTTTCATTTCTAGACGCGAGCCTTTCACTGTTTACAAACAACTTTAAGTAAATGAATTGTTTAAACACTAATTTATTAACTTTATTAAAATATCCATCATCCATTTTCTATACATACTTCTGGAATTTAAAAATGTAATATGTCCCGGTAAATCCTGTGGCGAAATATTTTAGCGCTTAACTAAATAAAAGCTTAACATGTTGTATATTGTCTTATCCATAAGTGAGTTTAAATTAGTTATTATTTTTTGTCACTCTTGGTCTTGTTTTTTTGTGTCGGGATATTTTTATATGGCAAAATTACTTCCAAGGTACGCAAGCTATGATACTCGTAGATTGCCGCTATTAATTATAAATTATTAGAACACTCATCTTTTCCAGTAATTTCTTTGTAAGTGTTCGTGCTTAAAATTTTAACATTACTTTTGATATAATTTGTTAATATTGTTCTACTAACCGTTTGGTTGATTTATTGGAAATCGTCCCTTTCATTAATTGTATATTGAATGATTGACTAACTAAACATAAATGAGACTAGTCTATGATTGAATATGCATAAATCAAAATGCGTGCAAAGCAAAGAGCTTCTCAATATAGTCAGAAGCCTTAAAAGCAAGTCATTTATGTACGCAGTAAAGTCCTAAAGTCTCCGGTCCAGGGATATTTAGTTTTATAGAATAAAAACGAAAACAAATATTTTTCAATAGTCACTCTTTAGTAATACATTTTTTTGAAACAATGAATACATTTTCAATACCACTGATAAAAAAAATTATTTTTTCAAAATGTTAAAACCTTGCTAAGATCACTTCTTCGTCATTTTTTTCCACGCATATCAAATTTGTGTTTTGAAAATAAATAATTATCACTAGGGACCAAGTCGAGAATATGGGATGGGTGATTTAGTGCTGCAACAAAAGTGTGAGCTAGTTAGTGCATTGTCGCGTTTTGACTGCTTTTTATGTCCAATAATCACACGTTTTTGGATAGCTTTCCTCGATCCAGGACCAATTTAAACCAATGCTAGAAGCCATCTATGGTTCAAGATACTAGAGACCAACGTCTGATTACGAGCACTGCACCAACGAAAAAGAGATAAACTTGTATAATTTTATATTGCTTATAAATATGTTGATTGCTTTAAATATGTTACTTGATCTTATTTTACCTGTTTAGATGTAATTTTACGTCCCGACCATAAAACATTGTATATGGATGTCTTTGCAATGAAAAGTCTATAAAATCCTAAGAATAGTAGTGCTGTCAATTTCTTCGCCGTTGTGTCTCCATGGCGTCGTTAAAGACAACTCTAAGGAGGGTAATGGATATGAGAGTATGTTGTGATAGATGCGCTTTGTGATATTACGGAACGTATGTTTAGATGCATCAATCCTGTCAGACTTGGATGGGAACATGTAATAGAAAATAAAATTGAATTAAGGTAGAGTTTACAACATAGTCGGTAAACTTCTTGATCAAGGAGGACAATTAGACAAATATAAAAAATAAGAGTTCACTTACATATTTTATAAGATAATATTTAAAATATTTGTTCGCATATTCAATTTAAGTTATTTTTCGCATTTGCTAAAATAGATGTTAAGCATTTGATAATTCTGCAATTTTTTAACTCAATATACTCGTACTATTACCAAATTCCTTAGATTTGGTCATTGTTTGAAATCTCGAGTAGGTTTTTTTTATCAAATATATTTTTATTCTTCAAATTTATTCGTCATGCATTCAGTTATTGGTTGTTTTTTTTATAGAAATAACATTTATTTAATATGCTACTTGATATCAAACTCAATATTGTTAATTCATAAATTGTCTCTATTTACATATATAAACTGTTGTTCCAGACCAATTATGGGGCAATTATTTAATTTACTTTGGAAAGGTACTCATAAAATAAATTAGAGCTCTATAAATTACTTTTTCAAGCGAGAGTAGAGTGCTATGTTTTTCTCTTAACGAAAAAAAGACTTTTTTTATTACAGTAATATCCCGTAAATAATAATTTCACCACGCACGTGATATATTACGAGTCCTTGTCACCACCCCCCACAAAGGGCAAGTAGCTCATTAATTTTAATTACTCCCATCATCATCATCGCCATGTCTGTCTGCAACTAAATAGGGATGGTTTTCCGCCATTTGGAGAGAGAGACGCGAATTAATACGGGGTAGATTAGCGTCATATTCTATTATTATTATTTGTACTCCGCTTGAATGAAAGATTTTCGAGACCCGACAAATTAACCTTTACCCCTTTTAAAACCCAAGTGTCAGATAAATTGATGAAATAATTTTACTTCAACAGAACAAAGATCGTGTACTGTACATGTTTGTCGCGACATCCTTGGCCTAATGGGTAAGACGCCTCCCAACCCGGAGGTTGCGGATTCAAATTCGGAATTCAATTGTGAAAACCCTATTTTTTTTTTAATAATTTGAGACTGGTTTCCACTGTATGACCATATGGCCATTCGCGCCATTTCACTGTATGACTATATGTATCACAATGTGACCTCTTAACATCTTTTTGATTGGTTGGAAGAGATTGCCACATGGCAATGGGATCGCCAGGTTGTACTCCATACAACAAAAGTATAGTATAATACAATACAATGTTTCCATTATAAAAAATATTCATAGTTAAAATAAACACTTCAAATGAAGTTACTCCGTTTCTAACATTTAAACATATGCTGCTTTCACTGCGGCAGGCGAAAGTAAGAGAGTTAATTTTTATTTTAAATCACTTTGTATTACTACACTTTCGTTGTATATAATTCAACCTAGCGGTTTATTTACATGTAGTCACAACGTCCAACCACCCAAAAAGATACTAACGAAGCTTTAAGTGAAAACCGGACTAGAACCATTAAAAAAAATTGGGACCAACAGAAATTAAACCCGCAACCCCTAGGCTGGAAGACAGGCAACTTACTAACTACTAAGCCACGAAAGTTACTTTGTTGCGGTCGATAACGTAAATTGTGTCGGTTATCTATAGGGTGTCGGCTGAGAAACATCTGATGTCCTCGCGGCCGAGCTTGCCTTCTTTTGGTGGGGGTGTATCTCAACTGAGACTAATAAATGTGTTTTCTTCGACATTATCTTGAAAATATATATTATATATATATATATATATATATATATATATATATAT
>OX463846.1:28457255-28512013 GCA_949825065.1 Odontocerum albicorne
GTTTGCCATCGGACTCAGTACAGCGGTGTGGCCGGTGAGTTTGCTGGTGTCCAATGGCTCACTCACTTAAAACAAACGAGACTCCACGGCACAGTTTCGTTGTCCATCTGAATTGACATTGTAGTGGCGAGAGGGTCCTAGACTGTGGGTCCAGCAACGATGTATAGAACACTAAAAAAATAAAGAAAATAATGTATTTACCTGCTTATTAATACGAGTGTATTTGAAATTGCCTAGTAAATGAGTAACTTTTATTTAGTCTATCGTATTTTTAGAAGTATATTGAATTGGGATTTACCGACATATTTATGTATGTAACAATAATGTATGTATGTATGTATTGCGTGTTAACATAAGTTGTGTCCGTTTTTTTTTTCAAATTTAAAAATGAGCACCAAAAAAAAACAAAATGGTAAAGGTTATACGTCATTCGAAAGAAAACATTCTGCTCTACAAGATATTGTGTTTGCTTTTACGTTACATATATTATTTTATATGATTACAAGCCTTCAAAATGGAATATCAAGTAGACGAAAGTGAACATTTTCGATACCTCTTTCTGTTCGCGTTCAATCGAAGGAATAAAGCTGCCAAAGCTGCTCGCGATATTTGCGAAGTGTACGATGAAAATGCTATGAATGAAAGGACAGCTCGTTGATGGTTTTTGCGTTTCAAAGACGGTAATTTCGACCTGAAAGACATGGACCGAGCCCTTCAAACCTTCAAATATGTAACGTAAAAGCAAACACAATATCTTGTAGAGCAGAAAATTTTCTTTCGAATGACGTATAACATTTTCCATTTTGTTTTACTTTTAGTGCTCATTTTTAAATTTGGAAAAAACGGACACAACTTATGTTAACACCTAATACAATAGAAATAAAAAATAAATATTATTATTTACTTACTTATTTTTATACAAGATATATTTGAAATAAAAGTTGACCAGCAAGTGAGTTAATTTTATTTGGTATATCGTATTTTTCAGAAGTATATCGAATTGGGATTTAACGACGCCGAGGGCCGAGCGCTCCCATCCAGTGGCGCGCCGCTCGAGCCATAAATCATTTCTCACGTTACTCGTCCAACTTATTCCACGCGAGCTTTGACTCAATCCTTGGCAAGATTTTCACACTCATTTTACTGGAAATTTTAAAGCAATCTTTGCCAAGATTTATATGATAGTTTCAAATTAGAAAATTAGATTTTTGAAACTACGTCACGTGGATTCGTTTCTGTATTTCATCCATTTTTATGTCGTCTTTAACTTTATCTAAACTTAATAATGTATTGTTTATCTTTGAAGTAAATTAAGTTTCACTATTACTGCCTTGATTCAGTTTTCAGAAATAAGTTTTCAGTACATACATACCATTATGCCGTTTCGCTGTTAGGGTAGGCAAACAGGACAAAAGCCTAGACTTTCCTATTTCGCGCTGCATAATTTGCCTCTTCTCTTTACATACACAGTCTCATACAACTCTTTGTGTTCGATTTCTATGACTTTTACATTTCTTTTTTCAAAATATTCACTCGTCCAAACCATCTCTGGGTGCTATTCTTCATTTTACTTAACACAGCAATATGACCACATTCATCCCTAACCATTTAATTCAGTATTCTGTCATAATTTTTCATTATTCTCAGCGCATGCATTCATACAGCATTTTTTTAGCTTGTGTTAATATTTTACCACGTCCACATTATACTCCCATATATCAAAAAGTTAGCACTAAAATAGTATTGTGGACTATCATCTTTGTGGATTTCGCTACTCTCCGGTTCGAATATATATGTTTTAGTACTCCATTTACTTGGTTTTCTATCGCTACATGCCTTTCGATATCCCTCGTAATTCTCTTCATCTGAGATAATACCTAAATAGCAGAATTTCTTAACTTGCACGCATCTTCTATTACACACCCATATATCGCATTTACTTACCCTTTCACACTTTTCTATCACCATAACTTTGCATTTCGCAACATTCAGTTCGATCCCACCACCACCTACGCTGTTATGGAGGACAAATAATAATAAGTCCTCTCCCAACACGATCTACACAAGGAGATCGAAATCTTTTTTTAAGAGCGCGACATCACGCCATGCCGACTAAGAAACTGCCAAAATTATCATAGCAGTACAACAAAATGTGTCTGCAGGTTGATCTAGAGCGTCGCACAAATAGGCCGAAGGGACAAGATTGAAACTAAAAAGTTTGCTATTTAAGTAATTAGATAGTCCAATCGCTTGGATATACCCACGGGGAGCCAAAACGCGCCCTGATGTAAGGGAAAAATTAAATTGGGTGTGGGTAAATGCAGTTAACTGCCGTGAAAATATCTAGCAGTGAATTGCCGTGAAAATCTTATGAACTTATTTAATCAAATTAATCACACTTTGAAATTAATTAATGAAAGCGGTTTACTTACCATATACTTTAAGAAGTGTTGTTTTTTTTCCTTGGCGTTGAAATATTTTGTGAATATAAATTAAAAAATTAATCTTCCATACATTTCATATATGAAAATTTAGATTTTCTTTTTTTTCAAAATAACCACATTATTCGGATACATCCAACTCATATTTACAATCGAACTTGGAACATTGTCCTCCTTTAAATGCGCTCTACTTATTATAAGTTTTATGCTTCTTTGATGTTCCCATAATATTCCCCCATTGAAAGTTAAAACACTTGTAAATTTTATGCACCTTTTTTTACTTTCTTTTTTGTAGGTTAGTGAAAGTATTGTTTGAATATGAATACTTTACTTTTATGTTTAAGGGTTACGCCTTGTACTGTATTTAAAACGTGCCTTTGGCATTTTTATTTAATTTAATTGCCGACCTCAATGGCCTAATTGATAAGACGCGTAGCTTCCTCTCGGGGGTTTCAAATGACTCGATAAAAGGAATCCAGTCTGGTAAAAGAGTTTATCTAGTAAAAATACTCACGCGCTAAACGTGTGCGAGTGTTGTTGTCTTTTCACATGCGGACTGTCACAGAACTGTCAAGTGCGGTGACAAAATTAAGGTCTCGTGCCTATTCCAGTAGTTCTAAACCCGAAGATTCGATTAATAGATCCGAAGACATTGTCTTCAGGTCACGCCTTTCAATGTACCCGCATCGCCAATTTGTATATGTTAAGGTGTACAAACGACAAGTATGGTTTTTAATAACTTGAGAGTTTTATGTTTTATGATTTGAATGTGTACAGGTCATCACAAATATAAGTTAGAATTTTTCCAATTATCATATAGTTAATTCGAACAAGTATGGAATTCGAGACCTTATATGGTACTGATGTATTTTCTCCATAATGATCTTCTGATTTTAGTATCAAGTATCTCTGTACCATATGCTTCTAAAGATGTTTGCAGTTTTTTACAAAACTATAATATTATTAAATCAATTAACTTAACTCGTAAATCGTTTATCATATTATACGGAGATTTCGAAGCTTACGAATGTGAGGTTTTGATCGTCCGTCAATCATACACTAAAAGTTTTCAACGGCACTCATTGCCTATACCTATATGTTATTGCCTAATCAGATGTGAATCACCACAATTACAGTAAGGTTTTAAGTTTCATCCCCATAGCATGTATCAAATTTGCCATTTATGGTCACTAATTGTTTCAACCTCACTCATAGCTTTCTAAGGTGATCAAATCTCGTCTCTCGCGTCGTTGGATAAATCATCTCAGTTTTTGGAGAAAAAATATTACTATGATTTTGTAAATTAGCTTTATCGAATTTATATTTTCACAAAATGCATTTTTATTTTAAATCGTTTTTCAATATATGTTATGTAAAATAAAATCTTTTATGCCTTACTCAAGCTGTGAAAATTAAAGGGGATTCTTTTTTAGTATTTCAACATGTTTAAATTGTGTAACTCACATATGAAATGTATGAATTTTACAAAAAGAATTAGATGTCTAGTACAGTGCTTCCCAAATTGGGGGCCGCGGGATTTCTCGTGGGGGTCGCGAAAATATTCAGTACAAAGTACAAATATTTACTTATGAATATTTTTCCACATAACATATTTAGGAAAAGTATATATTTAACAGTTAAAACATGCGATCTCATCTATCGCATTAAATTGTTTCATGTGAGTATAGTTTTTATTTAAAAAAAAAGTTTTTAAGCAAGTTCCTATAATTTTGTGTTGAATGTAAATATGTGTATTTTAATTGTAATAATTATTGCCAAATAAATCTTCAACTATAAAAAAAATGTTTTGGGGGGGGGGGGAATAATTACTTCAGATTTAGGGGGCCGTTACATGAAAGTAATTGCGAAGCACTGGTCTAGTGGATAAATAATTAAATCAGTATTGTAACGCTTATTTAAATTTATAGAAAACTTTTAAGACCCCTCTCATGTAACATCAGTTCAACCAAAATCGTACAGTTTGCGCTTTGCACGGCGATATCGTTGATTTTGGTTCCAAAAATCATCGTATAGAATTAAAAGCAAATTGATATTAAAACAAAAAAATGTTCAGAGACAGGAAAAATGTTTTTTCTTCAATTCAATCTGAAATTTATCATTTATCGTAAACATGATGTATTTTTTATTAAAAGATTTATACTGACAACATCACAATTCCATTTTCCCTCCGTCGTAACGGGTGGCGATACACGCAACTTTAACAGTCACTTGAAATTTGAATCAAGTACGAGTAGCTGAAGGAGGCTCGCCACTCCGCACTCCACGTATAGCCGAGCCGCTCGCTTTAGATGACTGTATTTTTGTAGGCATTTCGATGCTATTTTCGTTTTTCTTTCACCTCCCTCGTTAGTAAGTCGTTGCATGAAAATATTTCGAAAACTTGACTGCAATATTTCACGCACGTGTTAGAATATTAAAATGTTAGGGAATCCGTGGATTTTTACGTCATCTGCTTATGGGAAATAAATCTTTCGAATCATATGCAAGGTATATTTTTTAAGTCTAAAAATTGGCTATAAATCATTCAAATGAAATAAATGTCTTTCATTAAAATATACGAGTATATGAATATTTATATCGGAATTTTTCAATGCTCCGTGTATTGATACTTGACTTACGAGTGATTTTTATCTAGTACTGGTATTTCTCTGTCTTTTTAGACAAGAAAGTGTGATCGCCGGACTTTTGGATAAGACTTTTCACATGTAGCTCCTTCGATTTGTATCGCTTTTCCTCTTTTCAAAATATCGTTCACTTGATATTCTGCTCGATATGTCTCTACCACGGCCCTCTTCACGTTCTCATTGTAGACTTTTTTTAGTCAGTCTTTCAATCGTTAATTGCCCGTAATGCTCCTCCGAGAGCTATTTCCTACCCAATATTCTGCATCTATGTTATCTTTAATTTACATTGATTGTTTTTTATTATTATTTTATATTTTACATTCAATTTAATTTTAGCGTTTATCAAACTGTACACTAGCTAACCGCCATCATGGATGTATCATCATCATTGACTGTACAACCCCGGGTGGATCCGAGCTTCTTCCACGAACATTTTCCACTCCCTCCTATTCTGTGTCATAACTTCATCTATCAGACTTGACTTGCACCCTCAGAAACCCCGTCCATTGCATGAATATTATCACTGACCGAATCAAATATGTCCAGGGATCTCTCGTCGACCCTTGTAAGCGTTCAACACTTTAACCCATAGGTGAGCACGGTTCGATGCTCTTATAGATCAGAATATTGGGGCAATATTAGAATAGTGATGACTTTAACTGGGTTCGTAGATCCAATTATTTATTTGCTGTATTAATTACTTTATTTTAACGAATTGTAACTCCATAACTTATTCTGTCGTATATCAACTTATAATGTATTTTTAAAAGTGGTTAATATTCTGAAAAATAACTTTATTTTCAATTAATGGTTTGAAATATACAAAATATGTCACCGCGACATACGAAATCCATCTGAAGAGAGCCTCGGAATACTAGAAGAAACACGTATCGCGGTGATTAAGTGAAATCATCGCAATTAAAAAGGGACTTTCTAGTTTAACATGATATATTTATAAATATTCAATATTAGTATTATTATAATAAAGATATCAAAAATTTACATTTTTTGTTAATTTAATTAGTTACTTAAATTCATAAAATTTACCATGTTTTATAATTTTTCTACAATGTTATTTTTTTATAAATATTTTTTGAATTGCTTTGTTGTGGTCTGGCATGTTTGACTGTTCTCGTTTATATTTGTACTTAGAAGAATTATTCCATTTCTGTTGGAGCAATTTGACAAAATCATCGACTTTTATTAATATTTTAACTTATTCCACCAATTTTCCACTTTCTGCTCTTTACTGTTTCAATCAGAGCGTTAAATTTAGCTTTGTCGTATCTTTTGTATTCTTGCTGAATGTTTACTTCGAGTTTTTAAGTCAAGCGAACTTCTTGAACTATTCTCTCATTATTAATGCAAATATTAAGATTTAAGTTTTCTCAACATTCAATCTAGGCTTCGTTTTATACAAAATTCTAGCGAGTCAAATTAGCGAATTTCTTGGAAGGTCGAGTAATTGTTAAAACAAATTGTTAGCGCTTTCTTGGATTTAGAATTTTCAGTACTTGCGTAATTATCTGTCTTTCTGGGTCAGTGAGAATGGTTTCGTCTTAAAATATATTTAAGAGATCTTATCTCATCCTATTTCATCTTCTTTTCCCTCATTTTGAAAGGTCAAAGACCTATTATTTATTTGAGATAAAAAATATCCATATCAAAATCATCTTGTTAAAATATTCAACGTGATCTATCGATACAGGAATAAATGATTTATGCTTTTGAAGTGATGACCACTTTTAAACACTGACTTTTATTTATATCTGCTTAGGAGTTATTGTTACTCAGTATTATTTACCCCAAACTTTTATAGTGAGAAATAAGTTGGGAGATTTCATGACGTCCCCCGTGGCCTAATTGGAAAAACGCTTGATTTCCACCCCGTGGTTTTGGGTTCGTATCCCGATGACACCCAACAAAAATTAAAAAGTACTCACATTCGCTAAACGTGTACGATTATTGTTGCCTCTTGAGAAGTGTTACTAATACGAAGATATTACTAACAAATGCGAGTTCCATGAATACTCCAGTGGTTCTAAATCTGAAGGCTTGTTTAATGAGCCCGTAGACAATGTAGTTTTCCGGCCACGCTATTCAATGTATCCGAATTACCAGTTCGAATATGTTGAAAATCATACAAATAAATGAAAATATGCAATAAACTTCATGACCTAATTGTTAAGATGCCTGGCTTCTCACCAGGATGTTGTGGGTTAGAACAACTGTTGATACCGATGTTTTTAAAAAAGGTTGTCTTATTTTCAATTGATTTAAATTTGAATATTTACTTAATCGACATTCAATCCACCGAGTTAGATATAAATAAATTGTTCTTAATCCACAGCAAAGCTCCCTTTTAAATTGAATATCCGAGTAAAGAGAATTCCTGAGAACAACACGATTGTCCGTCCACTTATGGGATCCGTTGAAAAACCTGGTCATTGTGGGCCCACATTTCATTCTGCAAAGCTCATATGCGCACAATATTCCCGGATTCAAAAAGGGTAACGAACGATTTTAATATCGCAATTGTTATAATCCATTTAAAATTCAACTTCTCACATTTTCTGGATTGAATAATTAAACACCATGAAAAACCTTTTCATTTCAAAAATTTCGTACAGAATAAATGAGATAAATTACAACGTTAAAACGATCTACCCTCTCGTCGTGTATTGTCTACAAAATGGAAGGGGGCCTTGCAAAAATATTAGTTTTATGCGGTTGTAAAAACGAGATAAATTCTTTATCACGTAAGGTCACGTTGCGAAATTACGCAAATATTTCTGGTCGGAATTGTCTATCGGATGATATAACATCCATTGTGTTTTTGAGAGGCTTTTTGCGAAATGGTTCCGGTCAGTAGAACAAAACATTTGTATATCAGAACCTCGCCCCAGCGTCGAGGGTTGGCACCCCGCCGGAAGTTTTTGTACGCACACCTAGAATTAGTTGACACTTCCGATTCTAGCGTGATACATGGCATAACTGGACCGAACTTCCTACCGCTCTTATTCATCTCTTGGGGAGCCACCTTTGCCACCTTCCTCTGGTCTACGTGTACTCGAGCAGTAAATAAGGAATTTTAGCATTTTTATTTACGATTTATGCCACAGCGGTCTTTTTACAATGGGTACGCCACTGATCCCTTGTAAAAATTATAGCCACATTTTCAAATACAATATATTCAAATACTAGAAGATAACAAAAAACAAAATTTCGTTTTGTTGCTTATGCAATTTCACTTCTCCTGTTTTTCTAAAATCGTAGTTTTCTCAATGCCAATTTGTATGTGACAATTTTAATTAACGTTAGTAAAAATATTTTTCCACTTAGTGAGTTCTCCGAATGTGATTCGGAATATTGTTTAAATTCAGATCTTTTTTTTTATTTTTTTATTCTCGAACGACCTCCGTGACTTTGTTGTTATGGCACCTGTCTTCCAAACGTGAGTTGTGGATTAGATTCCCGTTGGAACACGATTTTTTTAAAATAGCTCCTGTCTAATTTTCACTTTAGGTCTCTATAAAATATTGCATTGTGTGCAACAAAAGTGCAACTAAATAAAAAATATTAAAAAAGTTTCGTCCAAAGCAGAAAATAGCATTTATAAATGTTTAAACATACATCACGCTATTTCCCTGTTGAGATAGGCAGAGGGAACAGAGCGCCATACATTCCTATGTCAACGTACTTCTTTCGCCTCTTCTAAATATATACTCGTTCTTATACAGCTCCTACGAGTTCTCTAATTTTCTACATTTATTTCTTTCAAAATATCATTGACTCGATATAACCATAATTTCCATGGTCTTCTTCTACCACACCTACCACACTCAATTGCACTATGTATTTGTTTTGTTAATACTTCTTCATTCATGCCCAAACCATCTCAAATTGCTCTTCTTTATCTTACTTAACACATCAGTTTTAGTTCACATTCAACATCACTGGATTTCGTTTTCTGTCAAACATCAGTTTTTATGTAAATTAATTTGACGAATTTCTTATCAACAAATGTAATCAGCTGAAACTTTAAATTATCTATATGTAGAATTGTCATTTAAATTTTTTTTTTATTATCTCATATGATTTTTTTTAAACAATAGCTATGACCGAAGTGATAGGTATCCTTATACCCTCGTACACTAGGCGGAAAAAGTGCCTGTGTCGTTCGAGGGGAGTAGCACAGCGCGGGGTTCGAATCGACGACCTTCCGCACGGAAGTTCAGTTCATTACCGTGCGGTCATGCACCTCAAATGACTTGAATTTGATGGCACAAATCATTGTAGTTTGGGTGGATAATAAATAAAATAATGAAAATATTAATTAATAAAAAGAATATAAAATTATATTTTTTATCTTATGGTCAAATCGCTTTCAAATTGCAAAGCTCGCATTAATTTTTAATTTTTATTGATTCGCATTTATTATATTTAACTTCAATTCCATATTGAAAAAAAATCTTTTCTGCTTTACTATGTCTTAGTTGGCATCTGCTACGAGTATTAAGGCGCTCTTGGGGATCTCATGCTCAATCTGGTTTCTTCTGAGCTCGCTCTCCAAATCAAACCACCATCTACAGGAAGAATTTATCTTGTTTGTTGATTCTTAAACTCTGTCATGTCCACATCATCGCATATGTTTATTATTTGGCTATAACGCCACACTCGAATTCTTTGAGTTTTATCAGCAAGCATCAATAATGACGATATTGTTATTTTATTATGAAATTCAAATCCAATGTATATACTCCTATTATGAAATTCAAATCCAATGTATATACTCCTACAATCGACATTTGAATTGTTGAACAATTCGTAATAAAGTTACTCATAACGAGGACTTTGTAAGAACAACAAAGCTTTTCTGGGGTGACCACTCCATAATACACATATGTTAAATTTTTAATTGTGTTTGGATCTTTTTTGCATATACAAATACACAATCATATTTTAATACATACATATAACCTCTGCGTCTATATTTTACGGTGTATACAATATAACATACGTCCATATTTTACGATAAATACTCACTGGTCCATATTTTCAGACGGACATACGTCCATATTTTACGTCACACATTCGTTAATTTTACGACACACATAAGTTCATATCTTCATTGTATACGTTTATATTTACGTCAAATTTATACATACATGACACGCCGTGTGCTTTGTGGGGTGGGCAGATAAAACAGATCTCCAAATCGTTATATCCAAGCAACTAAATTTCGCGTTCTCCACATTCATACATCTCGTTATGGAAAATCTTATTTTATTCATACTTTTCACATTACTTTCTTTCAAAATCTAGTACATTTGATCCAACCATGTTTTTCTCGGTGTAACTCCTGACTTGTATACTTGCATAAAACTGGTTTTAAGTTCTTTATATTCATTTTCACTGCTTGAATGATAGTTTCGGCTTGCTAGACCATTATCAACAATAAAAAATGCATGGAACAATTTCTTGATATAGATTTAGTTGAAATATCAATTTTAATTTTATATACTAGTGCCCAAAACTTTACGTGCCCTGAAATTCCATGAAACCATTTTAGTATACTCTATAATTTGGGAGGTACATATTTATAATTTCAATTCATCTTCAAGTTTAATCGAAATATCAGTTATAATCTTACATGCCCAAAACTTTGCGAGTCAAAAAATTATATTAATCCAATTTTAGGATTAATTTTAATTTGTGTGGTAAATATTTATAATTTTATTTCATCTTCAAGTTAAGGTGAAATATTAGTTTCAATATTTTATGATAGTGCCCAAAATTTTTAATCCGGAAATTTCCTTTTACCATTTTTAGGATTAATTTTAGTTTGGGTAGTACATATTTAAAATTTGACAACGTTATCCTCGAGTTCAGTAACAGACATAATCTTACGTGCTAGTGGCTTAAACTTTGAGATCAGAAAGTCTAATAAACGGGATTCATTATAATTTGGGTGGTACATATTTATAATTTTAATACGTTATCCTAGAAATTTCAGTTACTATTATAAACGAAGAAAAATAAAACTAAAACAATGTTAAAGATTATTAAATTTTATATGTTAAAGTAATGTACTGAATTTAGATTCAATTTTTTCAATCGATTTTATATCATAAATATTTACCACCCAAATTAAAATAAATTCGACAAATAATTTTAAGGAATTTCTGTACTCATATTTTTTTGGTATTATCACTTAACATTTAGCACTGTTTTACAACTGAACGTATGTAAATAAACCCTATAAAATGCTTATAATTTTTTTTTGTAATGTTGATAATAATGTTTTAATATCAACATTACAAAATAAATTGGTTGATCAAACCAAAATTATCATCTGAAAATCGGCAATAAATATACGAGTATGTAGACTAAAAAATAAATTTTTATTCGATTTTTTTCTTTGCTTAATATAATACTGCATATGATTTTTTTACACATTCTTATATTTTCACGCTAAACGAGGGTTAGAATCAGGTACGAGTAGTAACATAGTAACATAGCCGTGTGTTTGAGTTAGAGCGGAGTACTCGTACGTGAGCGAGATTTTCCGCCGTGTCCCCTTCCTCTCTCTGTTTCGGCTTACTTTTATCCCACTGTGATATTAATGAAGCTCTTTTTAATTAATATTAATGTCGACAACATCTGCCCAGATCATCGGAATAATTATTCTTTATATTTACCCATGTACATTTTTACGGCTTTTCGTTATTTCTTTTATTTATTTTTTGTTTCAGTAAATCATATTTCCGCAATTATGAAGCTCATTACTTCATCTCTGTTAGGCATTCGAAAATACCGCTTTTTTTGTTTACGTATTTTAAACAATTTAGATCTGATTTTTTTATCATTTAATATGTGTATGTATGTTAGTATTATTTTCAAATGTCTGTATTAAATAATCTATATGTTATTTATAGTTAAGGCATTAACATTGTGGAGGTTTAAAGACTTTATAATTTGTTTTATCAAACACTGTTTATTCCACTTTTTTTGTAATGGTATAACCCTACCAGTTTCAAGGCTTTCGCCTCATCTTAAAGGGAGCACAACAAGTCTTGTTTGTGCTCCCCTGAAGATGAGGTGAAAGCCTTGAAACCGGTAGGATTATACCGTTACAAAAAAGTGGAATAAACAGTGTTTGATGAAACAAATTACAATAATCTATATGTAGTTGTGTCATTAACAAGCGCGAAGCGATAAAGAAGAACGGCGCTTTGCGTAGAATATCTAGTATAAAAATATATGATAAAGTAAAAAAAATATCGGATAAAAAACCAGTTGTTGTTAGAGATGGACATTATAAGTAAAATTTAGAACGGAACCCTGTGGTGTTTTGGCCACATTGAGAGAATGAGTTGCGAAAGAGTTACGAAACAAATATTTGTGTCTGAAATGAATGGAAAGCGAGGAAGAGATCAACCGAGGATAGAGTGGAAGGAGATAGTTGTCGTAATTTTAACTGAGGGATAGGTAAACATTATAGAAACAGGATAGCATGTATGCCGAGATGCATGGTGTGGACGAGGCGTGATAGGATAGAACGGCGTGAGGTATATCTTCTGCTTACTCCAAAAGGTACATGGCCTGATAGTATGTACCTACGTATAGAAAAAGAAGGAATTTTATCACGTTTGTTTATGATTTTTTTACTACTTGAACTGAAACAAAATATTAGATTAACTTTTTTGATCTTAAAAGTCATCTTGTACAGTAAAGTAATCATTAAATTGAGTTACGAATCGTAAACGTTTGTAGTTACACATATAAAATACCTACTTGAAAACATTTAATAAATAATAATGTAAAGGAAACGATTTTATAAAATAATACATACTATATGCCTATAAGAGTGTAATAATCTTTTTCTGTTTTTATGTACTTAAATGTTTTTTTCTTCTGTATTTATAGTGGGTTAAAGTAACGGTATTTTTCACTGTAATTGTAAAGTTTAATTTTTGTTATAGGATGTGTATAAAGAAATAAATATGAATCATTTTCATTGTATTGCTTTGTTAAATGTATTACTTTTCAGCGCTTTTTAAAATTTATTATATAATAAATCGCTGACCTTCGGCAACAGGAATGTTATTCCGATTAATTTTACTTTTAAATTGTGTAGGGGTAGTATTCCAATTTCAAACCAAAAGCATGGGTAATCAAATGTATATGTTATATGATTCCAATTTAGAGTACTAAGTTGCTATTAATATTAACCGCTGCTTCTGGTTATCGACAAATATTCAATGCTCTTCTTAGACCGAAATAAAGAAATGATAACTTTATTTTTTGACAATGAACTGAAATATAAAATTACGTCTTTTATTTTGAGATATTTTTATCCTTGTGAAACACTTATACTTGATGTCTTAATAGCTCTTGTTAACATACGACTACGCCGTCTCCCTGTGTAAGTAGGCAGAGGGACCAGGGTACCAGGATTTTCTATCCACTACTTCTGTTTTTTTTTTCATCTCCTTGTTTTAAAATGTCATTCATTTGATCCAACCATACTTTGCTTGATGTCCCGTACCACGTTTTCCACTCACGTTTGCGCTTTATATTTGTTTTGTTATATTTTATTCATTTGTTCTACATGCACAAACCATCTCAGAGTGTTTTATTTTCATTTTATTTAATACATCAACATTAAGATCACATTCATCCCTAATCACTTAATTCCATATTCTGTCTTACATTGTCATCTCATGTATTCTTCTCGATGCACAGTGTTTACAAAACTGAAATACACGTTTACATTTATGTTCTGTCCCACACTCTTCATATACATATATATTATTAAGAATGTAATTGATTCAGTTGTTGAAGTCTTTATACACACAAGTCTTTTGATGGGTGTTACGGAATTATGTTCATCGAACTATTTTACTCTTGATCGTATGAGTAACTTTTATACTAACGGCATATCGGGATAGGAAACATAAATAAATACCTAAATCTGCTTACACTACTTGGAAAGTCGTAAAAGAAAGCAATAAAATTATTGGATTCGTATTATCTATTTTATTTATGGTATTGTTTATTTTCTCTAAGTTATGGTTATTAAGAAATCATATTTAATGAGACAGTTAAAAAAAATTATAAAAATTTGTCAATGACAAAAAAATCCCAAAAAAAGATATAAAAAATATAATTAATCGGGTTGATTGGAAGAGATTGCCGCCTGGCAATAAGCCCGCCACATTGTATTTGCAATAAAAGTTAAATTAAAAAAAAATGTTACTCCAAGATATACGAGTATAAACTCCTGGAGTTTTTTTTCTTTCGTATGGGATCTCCACACTAAAAAATAATAGATAGGGCCATATCATCATTTCATGAGACACCTTGTTGACCTTCCGCACTCCACCTGGGAAATAGTACAGCGAGCAACTTCAACGATGTGATCCATGGTCTACAGAACACCGCACTCAGTAAGGTGAGACTCCACCAGCCCTCGTATACTATACTATATTATACATAAGATGAGCACAGCGACCGTGGTCACTACGGAGACAGTTCAGTGCGCAGCGCACCATTGCCTTCTCGGAAGGACGAAGCCGATTTGAGCAACACTGTTCGGCATCGTTCTTCTATGGACCAGCTATCAAGGCTTAGTATCCGATACATACTTAAAGTAACAACATAAATCAAAATAAAATCTTGGTCTTCACTGTTTCCTATAAACATTATCATTTTTTTCTTCACTATGTATCAAACACAAGCGCTATAGATTTTTCCTATTATAGGACATGACGATAATTCTAGTAAGTTTGTGACGATAAGTCCAAATAGTTATAATATTATTATTATCATCAACGTCATGGCATTACACGGTTTCTTTCTTTTTTACATTATTTTCTATTTGATCATGCCAATTTTTTTCAACCAACCCAATAATATGTAGTTTATGATTTTTTTAACAAACGCATTCTTTATTTTATTTTATACTGGATAGTTCATTGTGCAATGTGACGGATTTATTACAAGGCTGCAATCTCTTCCAACCAACCATACAACTGTTTTACAAAGTTTTGAGTAAAATGTATATTATTTAAATTTTGATGTACCTATAGAAAGAACGGAAATAAAATTTAAAAACACATTTAATAAAATCATCGATGGCCAGGAGACGGAAAGGGATTTAGAGAAGATGGATGATGGAGTACCAAAAATAACAAGCTACGTCACTGAAGAAAGATGTGCATTATATTTGCTGGTAACTGGTTCCAGAGTCGAACAACATGGTAAGTAAAATACGACGTGAAAAATATAAAGCGGTGAACTGGAAAAGCCAAAAGACAATATTTACTGGAGCGTAGCGCTAGACCGTGACTGGAGTGTCGCTGAACATTTTCGACGAGATATGAGAGGTTCGCTTCTATATTTGAAGAACTTAACATCTCATAGGGGCATCTCAACATTATGTATTCGATTAATTCTTTAGTTTTTCGGTCACATTTCGCGGAAAGAGATCATGGAAAAACTCATGATCACTGGGAATGTAGTGGGTCGCAAAAGCAGGGCTAGATTACCTATGTGCTTGGGTGACCAGGTGAAGAATGCTACGAAGCTGCCTTTGTCACAAGCTTTGCGGACAGTGGAATGCCGGGAAGACTGGAGAGGAATGTGCACGACATATAGCAAGTACAATGAGTGTACCGCTCTTCGGCGTTGAAGTCATAATGCTGAAGTGAATTTTAATATGTTAATACGTATTTTTATGATATAATTGTTAAATGCTATTAGAACTCATTATTTTTCTTCAATTTCGTTTGATAGATAAAACAGCGAGAACATGAGTAGGAATTGTGGAAGTGAAAGACCGAGAATAGTGTTGTAAGATAAACCAAAGATTTTTTGTATAAGGATTTGAAAGATGTATGTCGTGATATAAAACTTTTGTTCTATATCCTCTTTGCCTACTCCGGCAAAGAAATAGCATCATGTATGCATGTGTTTCGCCCTATATTTTATATTACTAATGTTTTTTAACTACGATAGTTGTTTATAATATTTTTTCCGCAGCCATTTTCTCGTAGCATAGCGTGAATTAGCATTAATTTGGTTTTGTTTTCCTTCCCCTTTTTCCGAAATCCTCGGACTTGGCTCGAATTGGAATAACTGAATGACTCTGCCATGAATAATGGAGAAGGTTTCCTCCGTGAATTGATACTGTAATATTTATTGTTCTTTTTGTTGCCCTCTTGTACTGAAAAATTATTCTTTCGGAATTGGATGCCGCTTAGAGTAGCGTCAAGTTATGAAATTATTGTCTTGTTAGCGGAAGTGAATGAATTTCTCCTTTTCATCCAATTTTCTCAACCCCGTGGATGACTTGACATTTTGTTCTCTTTAAAATTTATGTCTTTACCGAATTGGACGGCAATATTTTTACCTACCGGATTAAAGAGCGATATTTCAAGTCTAACTTGACATTTTAAGGAATGTAATGTTTATTAAAGTGATGTTCCTGGATTCAATTTGCGAATTTGAATGACGGTTTTCCTTTTAAAAAAATTATCCACTTCCGAAAACATTCAATTACTTTAAAACAAATGTAAATTAAGATAAATTTATTTGAATTAAAGATTCCGTTGACAAAGAGACGCACGAATTATTTTATGTTAGACAGATTGTCTGCAATCGATTTACGAGTCTTCCAATTCTTTGGACACTTTAATTATATCTGACAAAAAAGACTTTCGGTTACTAAAAGCAAGGAAGGAAAATTCACTAAAAGCATGGAAGGACGATCTTTCACTATAAAGATCTACTACGCGCTGGATCGTCTATGTCAAGAACATAACATGACTACCCTATAACTCGGCTCGACTACATAACATAACATGACTACCCTATAACTCGGCTCGACTACAGAACATAACATGACTACCCTATAACTCGGCTCGACTACAGAACATAACATGACTACCCTATATCTCGGCTCCACTGCAGAACACAACATGACTACCCTATATCGGCTCGACTGCAGAACATAGGATAAATAAGGAAGATTCCAAAAGTTGACATGGAATTTACAATACTCGTCGTTGCTGAGCTAAGTAATAATACTAGACATTAAAAGAACGGCTTTGAAGAAATATTTTTTTATTAAATAATATAAAAGTTCACCAGCCTTGGATATTTACGAGTCATCAATGTGATTAAACAATGTTAGAAATGATAATAAATGAGAACATTAAAATTAATGCGGATTAAAATAAGATGAACTGTTAAAATTGGAAAAAAAGAGTATGGAGGTGGTTAAGCCACATTGAAAGAAAAAATGATGAGGGATTTATAAAAAAATATCTATAGGAGTATTATAGAGGTAGGAAAAGTGAGTGAGTGAGCGAGTGAGTGAGTGAGTGAGTGAATGATTGAGTGAGTGGGTGAGTGAGTGAGTGGGTGAGTTACTGAGTGAGTGAGAGAGAGAGAGAGGGGACTGAAAAGAAAGTGTGGGGTACTCGAGGTGCCTGTTTTAAGTGAAAGAGAAAGTACCCCACATTTTATTTTTAATCTTCTAACTTTTTTACGGAAATATAATTCCTCTAAAAAAAGTATAAAAACAAAAATATACACGTATGATTCATCCACTCTGTATGCTCGTATAATTCATCCACTCAGTATACTCGTATGATTAATCCACTCAGTATACTCGTATGATTCATCCACTCAGTATATGTACTCGTACATCAACAAACATAAATCGGGTCTTCAACATATTTTTTCCAGGTCTTCGAAAGATCTTTCACATCATTAACTGTTTTAATAAGAATACTATTATAATAATATAGTTAATGATAAACTTTTTATAACAGTGGCTATTTCAAAAATAATAATCACAAAGATCTTTCTGATAAATATATGTATAAACCGAGAATGATGTCACGGTGTTAGAATAGATATGTAGGCTCATTATGTGGGAATGCCATTGAGGGACAGAGCAAAACATCCCGCCCCTGCCGCCCTCCCCGGCACCATAAACCTTTGTATGTATAATTCTTCGGTCGTGGTCGAGAGTAACAAGATATATTACAGCCTGCCCGAGCCCGAATTAGCCCAGCACTTGCTTGCCAAGAGCATTTCCTTGTATATCCAGAATCAATGAAAGTAAAAAGAGTTGTCGCCATACATTTGTAGGAGAATGAAAAATTCTTCTCAAAATGTGTTTTTGCCTCTAACATAGATTGTTTCATTTGTTAAGGTGTAATTTTTAAAGAGATTGGTTTTAAAAATTCTAAATTTATCGTGCAGTGAATAAACATTACTTGTGTGAGGTAGGACGTTAGTTCAAAATAAACCCTACCGTTAACTAATATGTTTTTGGTAGGTGTAACTATACCGATGAGTACTAATTAATTTAAATAAGAAATAAACCATTAGCAAAAATGAAATAGTAATAACAGTTCACCATTAAAGATTTTTTGGGTCAATAGACTACACAAAATTCTGATGAAACAAAACACCAAATATGTCTAAGCATTGTTATTGTACAACGAACTGTTATTGTATAACGAACTGAGATCATTTCGCCAGAAGAGATCCACGAAATAGGGGGTAGAAACACGTGTTGCGTTGATAAAGTGTAATTTGTGGATTAAGTCCGAGAAATCGTAGGAGTTGTGTTAAAATATTTAGAGGAGGTGAATATGTGTGCCGCGATATGAAAGGTTGATGCTTTATCGTCTCGGAGCACTATTTTTGTTTAAAAAATCCTTACTGTTAAAAATTTATTTAGTGAATCCGTCAATTAAATGACAACATGGTCGTTACAAAGCTTTGTTTTATATTTTTATCTCATATGAATACTGAACCACGTAAAACCGCTGTATTCGATGTCATATTCCACATCTAATTTTAAACCTAGGTATTAAATAAGTGAACCTGATTGAAATATCTGTTAAAAAACTTAAATTTAATAAATATAATAATAAATAATAAATTTGTAAATAATCCATTAATATGCTTTAGGTTTTTTTTTATTTGGTTCATTTCTTTGCAAACTTATACTGGTTTATGGTTTACTATAACTAGTTTTTTGTTTTATACACTTTGTTACATAATAATTGTCACTTTTGAGATATTTTATTTTATCCCATTTGTGTGAATGGCATGTTATACCTTTGAGTTGCATGGCTGCGCGGTAACGCAGTGGACTTCCGAGCGGAAGATTGCAGGTTCGAACCCTGCACTATGCCACTGCCCTCGAATGTCACAGCCATATTTTCCGACTAGAATTCGGGCGTAAAAGGATGCCTATCTATGACTTAGGTCATATATATTCTTAAATATACTGGTGTGTTCCGATCGTCTCACTTCAGGTGTGCCATCGGATCCAGTAAAGCGATGTGGTCGGTGAGTTTGCTAGTGTGCAACGGCTCACTCACTTAAAAACTAACTCCACGGCACAGTTTTGCTTACCGACAATTGGCGTTGAAATGGCGAGGGGATCCTCAACTGAGGCCCAGCGACGACGAGGATGTTATGCGAGTACCATAGGAAAATAAATAAAATTATCAAATCTAGTTTTCGTTCAGATTCGTATACGTATTTTTTTCTTCAAAAGTTATAAAGCGAAATGCTTCTGAAAATTTTATCATTTTTATTTATTTTACCACGAAAAATCGTTGAAATGGTTCAAATCGTAATAATATCCATAACTTGCCGTTAATGACGAGGTTTATTTAATATGTATATAAATTTAAAACATCTGTTTTGATATTTGACATAAATTGCAGAATATGTGCTGCTATCGAGTTTCCAGACTGCGAAAAGGCGTGGTAGTTTACATTTCTCCGTGTTTTTTTAGAAAATTGTTAAATAAACATTTTCGAAATAAATCGACAAAGAGAAAAATATTGTAATTTATTTTTTATCAAACACTGTTTATTCCACTTTTTTGTAACGGTATACCCCTACCGGTTTCAAGGTTTTCACCTCATCTTCAGGGGAGCACAAACAAGACTAAATTATGTTCGAACTGGTACCGATATACACGCTTTAACGGTTGGGGGCTGAGGGGTGAGGGAGGCATGGGACGATTTCGGCCACGAGCGGAAAGATTTTTGGGATATAACTGTTTACCAGATGTTCGGATCGATATACTGACTTAGAAATTTCTAGGGCCTCTAATCTGTCCAATTTATTTCCGTTACTACTGATATGTAAGAATTTGGCATCATCCAACAGTGGTGTGTATAAACTTTTATGTGCTGACTGATAATTTCTATATAGAAAAGACCGGAAGATCTATTGAAAAGAGATTTCGTGAACACAAATCCGGCTTAACAAATCCTCTTATTTATTCTGAAATGGCTAATCATTGTCACCGTGAAAACCACACTTTCTATCGATGATGCCAAATTCTTACATATTAGGTCCTTACATATGAAATTGGCGTTTTGTTTGGGAGGAACATAAAGTTGATTTTTTTTTAATATAATATATTTATTTAATCAAAGTATGTACCATTGCTATCTATGCACTTTTGCCATCTCATAGGTAGTTCATCGATCCCTTTACTAAAAAAACCATTCGGACGGGAATCAATAAAATCTTTGAAGTCGGTTTGGACTGCCCCATCGGAGTTGAATTTTTTCCCTTGCAAGAAGTTATCCAAATTTCGAAAAAAATAGTAATCTGTTGGGGCAAGGTCCGGAGAGTACGGTGGATGTCTTAGACATTCCAATTGAAGCTCTTCTAATTTGGTAGCCGTCTGTTGTGCAGTGTGTGGTCTAGCGTTATCATGAAGCAGCAGTGGCCTAGAACGATTAACCAGCCTCGGTTGTTTAGCAGCTAGCTTTTCCATCATGGTTTGCAGTTGCTGACAATAGACATCTGCCGTAATCGTCTGGCCAGATTTAAGAAAGCTGTAGTGAACGACACCAGCACTAGTCCACCAAACGCTCACAAGTAACTTTTTTGGAGTCAATTTTCGCTTGAGGCATGGTTTGGCTGGTTCGGCAGGGTTCAGCCATTGCGATGAGCGCTTCCGATTATCATACAGGATCCACTTTTCATCACAGGTAATGATTCGATTCAAAATCCCTTCATTATTGTGCCGGTTGAGTAATGCAACGCAGCAGTCAACGCGCGTTTGTTGATTTGCTTCACTCAATTCGTGAGGTACCCACCTTTCAAGCTTTTTCACCTTCCCAATTTGCTTCAAGTGGATTAAAACAGTTTTATCACTAACACCGCAGCCTGCAGCTAACTCGGACGTGGTTTGCGATGGATCCGCTTCCACAATAGCCTTCAATTCTTCATTATCAACTTTGGTCTCCGGCCTTCCACGGGGCTTGTTCTGCAGGTCGAAATTTCCAGAACGAAAACTTTGGAACCAAAAACGCACTGTGTTTTCTTTTGCGGCACCGTCGCCATACACATCATTAATCCTTCGAGCCGTTTCTGCAGCACTGGTGCCACGGTGGAACTCGTACTCGTAAATAACGCGATATTTCAAGTTTTCCATTTTGTAAACTGAGTGACGCAAAGAAAAAAAACAATTGAGGAAAAAACAAATGAATTATAATTTTCGAAACACAAATACTTGAGTAAATAGCTGAATAAATTTGAATTTGGAATTCCTAACCAAGGAGAAGATATTTGAGATCAAAGTTGCCAGTACGGCAAAACGCCAACTTCATATGTAAGGACCTAATATCAGTAGTAACGGAAATAAATTGGACAGATTAGAGGCCCTAGAAATTTCTAAGTCAGTACATTGATCCGAACATCTGGTAAACAGTTATATCCCAAAAATCTCTCCGCTCTTGGCCGAAATCGTCCCATGCCTCCCTCACCCCTCAGCCCCCAACCGTTGAAGCGTGTATATCGGTACCAGTTCGAACAGAATTTAGTATTGTTTGTGCTCCGCTGAAGATGAGGTGAAAGCTTTGAAACCGGTAGGGTTATACCGTTACACAAAAGTAGAATAAACAGTGTTTGATAAAAATAAATTACAATGTCTTTAAACCTCCACAACGTTAATTTCCTTAACTATAAACAACATGGAAAAATATTGAATTTCAAAATGTTAAAAAAAAGTTAAGATATAATTTCTCAAACTTTTTGCTCATTTACCGGTTTCGTTGAACGAGCATGTTCAGAATGAAAATATTTTGTATTTCGAATTTTGTTAAAAAATTATGAATATTTTTGTAATATTAAATATTCACTGATTTATGCTCACAAAAAGCGAAAAAACAGGATAATTAATAATTCGTTTTATTAAATTTTAATATTTTTAGAAAATAAAACAAAATGTTTTTTTAATTGTTTAACGAAACATCAATTTATAAAAAAATTAAGTAAAGCAACCAACCTTTTATCTTTTATAACGCAAAATTTGTTACACGTGTTGAAATAAAACATAAACTAAAACATGTTATTTAAGAATAAGGTTCAGATTTCACAACGAATAATTCATTGATTTGTATCATTTAAAATATGCTTATAACAAAATGTTCATTCAAAGAAATTTTAATTCATTAAAAACCAAGACTTGACTAAAATTGAAAAGTTTTTCGCCAAAACAGATGGGATCAAAAATTTTTTTTAAATGTTTTAATTATGAATAATAATTCAGATTGGTAGTTTACTTATTTGGGAAACACAGGTCACCCATGTTTAATAAAGGTCCACCCAAAATATATCCAAGTGAAATAGTGTTGAGGAGGCGACATCACTAGCCAAGTTCTTCACGCTTAGCCATGATGGATGAAGTGCCGAAAAGTATCATAAATGATGAATAACCACAGTCTTCAGCCAGGGGTAGGAGGGACACACTCGCAACTCCATTCTGTCGGGAGACGGTTTGATTAATCAAACGCGAATACAGAGTTTCTCAGATTTGACGATTTTGGGTTAAGAGGATCAATCAATGTCCAATGAAAATCTTAGAGATCTTTTCGTCCATTTAATGTGAAGGTCTTGCTGAGGCGATATTTTTTAGTAAGCATTTTTAATAATCGTTGTCATCTTATATATCAAAATGCTTACTGATCGACATTAATATTTTGTTGTGTCTACTGAATAATCGGATAGATTTTCCCTTTGAAGTATTTTGATTTTCTTTCTTAGAGAAAAATATATTCATATATTCCCAAAAATAAATCTGTACTTGAGCATTTATATTATTTACACTATTTAAAGAAAAAGAAAAATTATTTTTAAAAGTAAAATGAAGACATTTGTATAAGTGTACTACGTTGTCGAAAGAAAGGAATAAAAAACGTCTAAAATATTTTTTTGTGAAAAGAATATACGAACATACCATAATACTCGTATAATTAGATAAACATATATTTGCTCTACGGAAATAAAATTTAAAGCGTACGTATTAAGAATTTTTAAAATAAATATTTTTTAATTTTATTTTACAGGAAAAAAATTACTATTACGTTAGTCCGTAGTTTTAATGGTATTTTTAGGTAGTAACTTTAAAAAGGAGTATGAGTAGAGTCCGTGGGTTTAATGGTATTTTAGGTAGTAACTTTAAAAACAAATATGAGTCGAGTCCGTCGTTTTAATGGTATTTTAGGTAGTAACTTTAAAAAGCAGTATGAGTCGAGTCCGTGGTTTAAATGGTATTTTAGGTAGTAACTTGAAAAACAAGTATGAGTGGTTTTAATGGTATTTTAGGTAGTAACTTTTAAAAGAGTAGAAATTCAACAAAAATGTTGTTTTTTTTACTGTCAATTATTGCTATTGTTTCACTCAGAGAGGCAATTTGACTTACTCCAGGGCGAGTGTTTACTCATTTAAATTGTTGGATTTCCAAACGATTATCGTTGTCATATTGGAAACGTGCAATGCCACATTTCATAACTGCCAAAATGGATAACGTCCATTGGGTGAAAACGATTCAATAGCTGTTAAAATTTTCTAGAAATAATGTGAAATTCTCGCATTTTGTCCAAGCAGGACCCTATGAACGATGATCCGGCTTGACCCAAACGTTTCAGAATCCCGAGGGATTTTGCAATAGCGATATTGTACACGCGGTTCTATTGTATTTCATGTGGGGAGAGAATTGGGAAAAATACATGACAAGTCCCTTAATTTGACCCAAGTATTTCCTATTAGCGGTCGCCCTTTTCTGTTCGTTTATTTTCATCTTCCATAATCTCTCATAAAGTTTGTTATAGTATGGCATAAAGGAGAAAAAACTATTTTTTACTATTATTTTTCTTTTTGTCTGGTTTTTGTTAGAATTTGTATCGTTTTAAGAACCTTGTGCCAACCAACTATGGGACTTGGAGACATGATCAATATTTTTGTTTTAGTTTAACGATTGTATATAAATGTTTTTCTTTAAAAACAACTGCTATATCAGTTATCAACATAAATAGTTCTCGTCGTTTCTATGCCATTCACGGTATAAAAGTCAGAAAACGAAACAAAATAATCAAGAAATGCAAAATTTAAAAAATCTAGATACTCGAAAATATGTTTCGAATATAACATTTTTTATTGGTGTATTTTTGATTAGTGTGTACTTAATTTTATTAATTAGTTATGCGAAGACTTCTATGTTCAAAGCATGTTTTGGTACATACTTATTTTTCCATTATTATTTGACAGCTATCACGTGATATGATTATAAGACATAAATTAACAATGCCAAATAATATATTTTACATTAAACGATCCGCGATCAGTATACATCGCATCCAAAGCATACTTTATGGATTAGTGAAGGCATACTTTATTAATCAGTGAAGAGAGCGCGTTGGGCTTAGAAGAGGATACATCACACTGATCTATATTCAGATTGTTGAAAAAGTAATTGAGATAGGCCATTAATATAAACATCCTCGTGGAATATAAAAAAATATAAAATTCGTAGAATATAAAAAGGCATTTGATTTTTTTTTTAAATCTAGGAAATTCATCGTATTATGGTAGGCAGAGTGAACGAATTTCTTTTTAATTTTATCCTGGCACACACCTTTCGCCTCTGCTACGTTCATATGCCACGTCATGTATACTTTCCTATTATAAAGGTTTTTCACTTTTCTCTCTTGCAAAATTTTATTTATTTGGTCGTACCATGTGTTTATGTCTTTCAAAACTTCTTATATCTTTTATACTATTTGTATGGCTTCAAAAAAATCCACCAAAATGACAATCGCGCAAAATCCAATTGATACTCTCTAAGACGTATTGAAAACCTTGATGTGATATGACAAATATTCATCATTGATGAATTATAAAGTCTTAAAAGACATCAGCGTGACTATAAAATGATTTAAATGTACAATAGGTTGGGCTTGATGTATGCCAGTAAAAAAGAAAGTTGTTGAAAGTATAAACTCAATATGTGGTAGCAAAAGCAACTAAGAAACATAGAAAGCATAAGGCATTCTGGATGAGTATACATAAACCAATACGCCAACTGAAAAGGGAAGGCTAGAAAAGGGAAGGCGTGTGTATTGTGGTATGGATATTCACTTGACTGTCTGAACCAGACGCCAACATTATTTCAACTTCTTAACCATTTATGAGTATTCCAATATGTATACTTTCTGCTAAATTCACCCCTGCACCATATCACCCCTTTTTGATATCCAGAGTAGGTACTTTATTCATAATTATGTTACGATTCAATTAACAAAAGTTTTACAACTAATTTTAAAATACCTAAATTTTCGTTAACCGTGTCTTCCTTTGTCTAGCCCTCTAAATCTCGTAGAACTCGACTCAATTCGAAGTTTTGGTTTGTTAGCGTCTTTTCCCCCATTGTTTTCGAAAATTGAGACTGCGGTGGTCGTAATTAAAAGTAGTACTCGTGCGATCTATCATTCAGCGTCACGGAACCCCTTGATTGATAAGGGCAAAATAACACCAGAAGGGCCTACTGTAATTTTTCTCCGACAAAAAATGTATCGTCGTGACGCGGTTCTCTGGAAACGAAGAAACAAATTTAATAATTAGTTTTGTTCTTTGCTATGTGAATTCAACGAAAATAGGAATTGATCTAGTGTTTCTATCTATCAAAGTATGTTTGAATTTTAGTCATAAGTAAGTTAAGTTTATGGTATACTTCCCATATTTCTTACAAATCTACGCCCGTATGTGTACAATATATTTCAATAAATTTTGAAAGGCAATGTCTCCCAATTGATTATGATTGTAAGTGATCATATATATAAACGTCGTCTATGCATGTATTGATTATTGTACGAGTATGTTATGCAAGCTGATGAACTTCAGTAATCACTCAATTATCTGTCAAGAATCACTCAATTATCTGTATATGTGCTCACTACTCAACCAAAAATTGTGATGACAAGGAGATCAAATTTTCGAGATGATCGGTAGGTTTCGTGTGATGCAACCTTCTCGTATGACAGATTCACATTGTGCTGTTTTTATATCAAAAAGTGTTGTTAGAAGTTATTGTATATTAATCAGCTATTTAGCTCAGGTAAATATACATTCAGATAAAGTAAGTTAAATGAGTAGAATGAATAGAGATAAATCCGCTAAAAATTAAAAAGATAACTATCTAATCTTTTAGACTACGGCGTGACGTTGACGTATAAAATTATTGTGCTAATGGGGGTCAACTATGTATGTTATGTATTTGCGATGAGGAGCATTCCATGCGACACTAGCTGCAGTGCGCGAGGAGCCCGATGTCTTACGCTGAAAAGGATTGATTCGTGAAACACCCAGTGATGTCTTGGTCAAGGATTTTTAACCGGGGGGCCTCGTGGCACCCGGGGTGACCGCCCCGCTCGCTCCACCCTCGCGATAGCCCTGTTAACAGGCATGCATTGGCTGATACGTCTGTTCACGTTAATCGTTCTTGTGAGATTGTTGTATACGTGTTGTTATGTTTACTTTTTTGTCGAATTGTTGTTGTGATTTCTCAATAATTTACCCCCTTATAAAATGAGCAAACAATGAACATTATTCCATTTTATAAATATGAACGCGCCGGGTAGTTTTAAAAGAATAAGGGAAAGGGGGATAGTGATAGTTCTACGGATGATGTTAATGTTAACATGGGAAATATATTACAATATACTCGTATATAAAATTCGAATTTATCGGCGTATATATGAATAGAGGGGGGCCGCAAAAATATTTTAGGATATTTAGGGGCTGTAAGTGGTGCAAGTTTAAGAACCTCTGGTCTAGGTGACTGGAGTGTGGGTGGAAATAATTTAGCCCCTAAATACGATAAGAAGAAGTGTACTAATTTACTCGACTCTTGATTGATTATATGGAACAAGTTTATTTATTGTACGCTTCATTGTAAAAAACAATCTGGCGGACTTATTATCAGACGGCAATCTCTTCCATCAAACTAGATAGGTTATATTTGTGCAACTATAGAAGCCTCGGAACAAGAATCCATTGCGATATTTTTTCTTAAGGTTTTTCAAGGTGGCTTCAACTGTCCCGCGATTCTAGAAACACTAAGTTTATATGTACCTAATAAATATAGCCGTGCAAGGAATCACCTTCTGTTCTACATACCAACTTACAGGACGAATATCATGGCTAAACACTCAGTCATGCGTGGTATAGAGATATTGAACCAACTGAATTACACTGTTGATATATTCTCGGTACCGCCTAACAGTATGAGAAGAATCCTGGCTGATATTCTTCCTAAAGAATAAGTTAACGCTAGAAACAGATCCTCTTTGTGTAACAGGAGAAATCCGTGGAAAGTGGATAAAAAAAATATTAAAACATTTTTTATAAAACTAAGTACATATTAAGAAATCATTCTATAATATTTAATCCCCGAAATATAGTATTTTATTAATCACATTTCTCGGTGTATAAGAGCGGGAATAAAAAGTAGAGGTGAACGGTCTCAATATATTTTAGTATTGCAGCCACGAGCCAGGTACTCGTAACTGTGAAAACACTTCCCATGCCCACGTTGATGAAGCGGCGGTCTTCGCGACCATTTATTAGGAGCACTACGATCGTAAACATTACAACGCCTTTGTATATCCTCGCCTTGTTTGGTGTTTCATACGTCGACACTTTCTTATCATGTTTCAAAGGTGTTGCTTCAATCTCGATTCATTCATTTATATAACGCTTTATCGACCTGTTGTGTTCTCACTTGCTCCATATTCTCAACGTACGAGTATGTTTTGGTTGCTAATTTAGAAAAGCGACATTTACATTGTTTTTGTGTCATCATTGTTCACGTGTTTGTTGTTCTTTAAAAAAAATGTTTCAATATAACTTCGCCAAAATAAAATAAAATGTAATTAACTTCAATTCAACACAATTATTGAATTTATAATAAATATGCGTAAATACACATGAAATATATAAATTGTTTGCCCTATGACTAAAAGCACCATTTTAACTTCGATCTAATTATGTAAGTTTCAAAATAAAATATAATTTATTGGTTCATATCAACCAAAACGACTACTAGTATGCTGAATGCAGATTATTAATGACTGTTCGTTACAAGCAAGTGTTAATGTTTTGTCCACTGCATAATCCATTTGTAGTTGAAATAATGCATAACCTACCTATAACGAGCTTTAGCCACCCGTACAATTTTTCTCCAACATTTGTCTACTCCCAGTTCCCCTGCATTATCTCTCTTAAAATCTAATATTCTAAGATCTTACCATGTGGCCTTCCTTGATGTTGTTATTCTTGCACAACGTTTTTTTGCGGTGTAGACTGCGATCTTCTATCATGGCCTATTTATTGCAACCTTCGTAACTTAGTATATATCGCTGGTAACGCTGCATATTCGAATCAAGAAATTTTTGGCAAGTTTTTTTATTTATTGTTGCGTTTTTGGGAGATTCACAAGTTTCGACCTTTTAAGCATTTAGTTATAAATCAAAAAGTGGTTTCCAGTTGTTTACTCACCTCCATATTGTGTGCAAAGCCCCCGCTTAGCAGCAAGATGGCCGACAAATATGGAAAGATATTGCTGGGATTTGCCCCTGCCACCGCCGCTGCCTCACTCCCCGCAACAACTCAAGTTTCCGGGTGGAAATGCTCAATTCGTAAATCCACAGACCAATTGGATCGTTGGTAATCGAAATAAATTGGCATCTCACTTGGCCACCTTCTATTTGCCATCGTTTGTCAGCAAAAAAATCCCGACTGAAAAAATCGGATTGGTTATTACTCAGAGGTGTGCAAGAGAAATTGTTTTAGATAACTTAAGATTCCAGCTATAATTTAAAATGAAAAAATATGCGAGTATGTTGGTATTCTTTCTAAAGTAGTCACTGAAAGAAAATAAATATGTAACCCATTTATTTAATAGAAGTTGTATAAATTGCTTTTATTTTTGGCACATTACTGTTTTATTAAGACTCATTATGTAAAATATGTAGAATTCTTATTTGAGGTCCATCGATCTTACTTGGTTGCTTGTATTTATTTTACGGGGAGATATTAAGTTTCAAACTTCTCAATCACTAAATTGTCATTTTTGACTCATAAAAAAACACTGTTTTTTTTTTGGCGAATTTTTCTTTTTCTTTATTTTGTTTGTTTATTCACGTAAATAACATAATGCCATCTTATAAGTTTAATGTCCTGTGGTGGTATGCCGCATTCGACGCATGACGGCGGATCCCCCGCCGACTCGCTCCCCCCGGCAGTCGAGTTTATTATGCGACGGCGAATGCACGTGCAGTCTGCGATGTATTCCCCGCGCTTCTCTGCCGTAAGCTATTACGTTACGAATTAAACAGATAATTAACTTTAATCTATAGTGTACGTTATCTTATTGTAAATTGACTTTGTGACTGTTGTGTAAATAACGTGCATCCTCGAATAAAACTTTAATGGTGATTAAATTGTGTTTTGTTATCTACCTACCGTCGGACCCAGCTGTGCACGGTAAACATAACCTACATTGGTAGTAAACATAACCTACATTGGTGACACCGACCAAGAATACGACAAATACGAAATGCAATCGGAAAACGTGGAAGTTTTTCGCGTCGGCGTACGTATTCCACCCTTTTGGCCCGAAGAACCGGCACTTTGGTTCGCTCAGGTCGAAGGTCAGTTTGTTCTGTCAAATATCACAAGTGACGCTACAAAGTTTTACTACGTGACTGCGCAACTGGATCACCAATATGCAGCCGAGGTGAAAGATATTATCACTGCACCACCGGATTCCGACAAGTATGACAAGCTTAAAAGTCAACTCATCAAACGGCTGTCGGCTTCGCAGGAAAAAAAGGTAAAGCAGTTATTAATGCATGAGCAGCTCGGAGATCGCAAACCGTCTCAATTCTTGCGTCATTTGCAAGATTTGGCTGGCCCGTCTGTACCTAAAGACTTTCTTAAGACCATATGGTCTAGTAGATTACCGCAAAATATACAAACTGTAATCGCGTCACAGCCCGATTTAAATTTAGATAAGCTAGCAGACTTAGCCGATAAAATTAATGAGATCGCGCCAACGACTCCTCAAGTGTGTGTCGCAGAAGCAAGCTCATCTAATAATGTTATCAGCGACATGGCAAAACAAATAAGTGAGTTGACAAAACAGGTGCAAGCACTTTCCTCTCAAGTTAAAAATACCTCTCGTTATAGATCACACTCGCGCCATCGCCAACGTAGCCGTTCACATTCTAGGCAAACACGACCAAACTCTTCACATTGTTGGTATCATACCAAGTTTGGTACACAAGCAAAGAGATGCACAAAGCCTTGTTCGTACGAGTCGGAAAACTCCCAGGGCAGCCGGAAGTAGCGGCCAGCGACTGCTCATCACAAACAGGCCGCCTTTTCATCACCGATCGTGCATCAAAAATGGCATTTCTCGTTGACACTGGGTCAGATTTATGTGTTTTTCCGCGCACTGCTATGAAGGCGTCCTGCACGAAAACGGATTTTCAGTTGATCGCAGCTAACAACTCTATCATCCAGACATATGGCCCCGTACGACTAAGCCTAGATCTAGGCCTTAGGCGAAATTTCACTTGGAGCTTCACTATAGCTGATGTTGCTAAGCCCATAATCGGCGTAGACTTTTTAAGTTTTTACAACTTGCTTGTAGATACGCGACATCAGCGCCTTATTGATGGAACTACGACGCTATTTGTTACTGCACTTCAACAGAAGAAGAACGAGGATGTGGCTTCCATCAAGGCTATTGCAGGCGAGACTGAATTCCACGAGATCCTTAGAGAATTTCCAGAGATCACCAAACCTGCAGGTACGTCAGCTCCTTCTAAGCATAATACCATGCATTTTATTAGGACTACGCCTGGTCCACCTGTTAAATGCAGACCACGTCGCTTGGATCCTGAACGCTTACGACTAGCGAAAAAAGAGTTCGAGGACTTAGTAGCCAGTGGCATAGCTAGACCTTCTGAGAGTTCTTGGTCATCAGCACTACACATGGTTAAAAAAAAAACTGACGGCTGGCGACCCTGCGGAGACTACAGAGCTCTCAACGCTCGCACCATCCCCGACAGATACCCTGTCCGTCACATCCAGGATTTTTCTCTCCAGATTCATGGATCCAAGGTATTCTCAACCGTAGACCTGGTCAAGGCCTATAATCAGATAAGGGTTAATCCTGATGATATTCCGAAAACCGCACTTACTACGCCTTTCGGCCTCTTTGAATACCCATTCATGAACTATGGTTTAAGAAACGCTAGTCAAACTTTCCAACGCTTCATCGACGAAGTGCTCAGAGGCTTGGATTTTTGCTATTCCTTCGTCGACGATATCCTCGTGTTTTCTCCATCAATAGAGCTCCATAAACACCATCTACGCCAGCTATTTAATCGCCTCAAGGAGTATGGTGTATTAATAAACACAAACAAATGCGTTTTTGGTGAATCAGAGGTAACATTCCTCGGATATCACGTCTCAACCGCTGGTACTAAGCCATTGGACAGCAAAGTTCAGGTTATTGAAGACTTTCCTACTCCAAAAACTGTCAAAGAACTCCGTCGATTCTTGGGAATGCTGAATTTTTATCGTCGCTTTATTCCCAATGCTGCGCAGATTCAAGCGCCACTCAATTCTTTGTTAGCTGGACAAAAAGTCAAGGGTTCACAGCCAGTTCACATGTCACCCGAACTATTAGCTTCCTTTGAGGAGAGTAAAAAGGCACTGGCATCCGCAACGCTACTGGCACACCCGCAAGTAACAGCAGAGCTGTCTATCACCACTGATGCATCAGATGTTGCGATGGGCGGTGTTCTTCAACAAAAAAAAAATAACAGTTGGGAACCACTTGGATTTTTCTCACGAAAGTTGAGTTCCGCTCAAAAAAAATACAGTCCGTATGACCGGGAGTTGCTAGCCGTTTACGAAACCATCAAACATTTTCGTTACATGGTAGAAGCAAGAAATTTTATAATTTTCACGGATCACAAGCCACTCACTTTCGCTTTCTCCACACCACGTGAGAAATCCTCTCCAAGGCAATTCAGATATCTGGACTACATATCGCAATTTTCGACTGACATTCGTTACATCCCTGGAAAAGATAATATGGTAGCAGACACACTATCCAGAATCGAGGAAATAGCCTTAGGAATAGATTACAAGGCACTTGCTCGTTCTCAAGATACAGACCTGGAACTTCAACAGTTTTTGACAAATGACTCATCGTCATTAAAATTGCAAAAAGTCGCAACTTCAATGTCGAAAATACCAGTTTATTGCGACGTTTCTACCAATTTTCCAAGACCATTTGTCACAACTAGTTACAGACGTCAAGTTTTCGACATGCTGCACAATTTAAGCCACCCAGGGCGTACAGCTACAGTGCGGCTGGTCACCGAGCGTTTCATTTGGCCAGGGATTCGCCGAAACTGTAGAGAGTGGGCAAAGGAATGCATGCACTGTCAACGGTGCAAAGTAACGCGTCACACATCCGCTCCACTTTCCACTTTTCCTAGTCCTTCCTCGAGGTTCGAACACATCCACCTCGACCTCATAGGGCCGCTAACCGTTTCGGCTGATTACAGGTACTGCCTCACCGTCATCGACAGATTTACACGATGGCCTGAAGCATACCCACTCACTGACATCACTGCCGAGACCTGCGCGAAGGCATTGGTTTCTGGGTGGATAGCTAGGTTTGGATGCCCAGCTAGAATCACTACGGATCGAGGGCGGCAATTTGAATCTCACCTCTTCAAATCTATCACGAAGTTAGTTGGCGCACACCACTATGCCACTACATCGTTCCATCCGTCTGCTAATGGCTTGATAGAGCGCCTCCATCGACAGCTGAAGGCAGCCATCATGTGCCATGCTGATTCACAGTGGACCGAGTCTCTTCCCTTAGTCCTACTTGGCATACGCAGCGCCTGGAAGGAGGATCTACAAGTTTCACCAGCAGAGCTAGTATACGGCGAACCTTTACGTTTACCAGGTCAATTTATTTCACCTACGGATGACCACCTAGCCGCCGATATACTAAACTTTTCCACAAGACTCAGCAGCTACATGGCCAAACTATCGCCTAAACCAACGTCATGGCACCGAAATGGACCATTTTATATTCCACGGGACCTTAATGAGACGTCACACGTGCTGGTGCGACAAGATCACGTTCGAAGATCGCTGGAACCACCCTATGTCGGACCATACAGAATTTTAAAACGCAGTCCAAAATTTTTCAAGCTTAATATTAAAGGCAAACCAATAAATGTTTCCATAGATCGTTTGAAAGCTGCATATACGGTAAAAGAGACTGATTTACAAGTTGAACCGACACCAATTCAAGTTCCATCATCCACCACAAATGAAAAACGTACACGTAGCGGAAGAAAAGTACATTTTCCAGATTACTATCGATCGTAGTAACGATCTCAGCGAGGGAGTACTGTGGTGGTATGCCGCATTCGACGCATGACGGCGGATCCCCCGCCGACTCGCTCCCCCCGGCAGTCGAGTTTATTATGCGACGGCGAATGCACGTGCAGTCTGCGATGTATTCCCCGCGCTTCTCTGCCGTAAGCTATTACGTTACGAATTAAACAGATAATTAACTTTAATCTATAGTGTACGTTATCTTATTGTAAATTGACTTTGTGACTGTTGTGTAAATAACGTGCATCCTCGAATAAAACTTTAATGGTGATTAAATTGTGTTTTGTTATCTACCTACCGTCGGACCCAGCTGTGCACGGTAAACATAACCTACATTGGTAGTAAACATAACCTACATTTTTCTTTTTCTTTATTTTGTTTGTTTATTCACGTAAATAACATAATGCCATCTTATAAGTTTAATGTCCTCTCCACCCTTTATGATGTTTGCTTATTTTTAGTCATATTTTGAAAATCATTAAAGAATATAAATTTCGTACATCATACTCATCGGATTAAGATGTTCACTTAAAATATTTGTGGCTTGTAGGTTGTAAGATACGATCCTTTAATCCTTCGTATTTTCCGAATAAATATATGCATTTTCGTACAGCGTGCACTAATATTTATTTATTTCTTGCATCCACGGTCCACACTGAAATTGAAACTGCCAAAATATTAATTGTATGTAATGTAGTATCATGACTAGCGGGCATTAATACTTCCATTTATTTTAAGTTTCGAAAAATTGTTTCTGGTTGGAAGATTGATATTTCTTCTTGAATTGTTTGAGTGTTTTTTTATCGAAAATATTTTTACGCTGTTAAATATATATTTTTTGTTTATCTAAACTTGATTGATTTGTAGAATTTTAAGTAACAACAAGTGATTTTCGGAAACGAGTTTTTTTTTGTTTCTTCTCTTGTTTGTAACGCGTGAACATTTGTATAGCTCAGGCCTAGTCAACCCCAATCGCTTGATGGCCAGCATTAAAACACAGAAGTTTCGGCAGCCGGCATCTAGAACGGTTTTTATGAATGTACTATCTTTGTTTATTCCTTCTTGAAATGATCTTATTTCTTTTGTAACTCTCCGCTATACAAGTCATTTCAACAGTCTTTAGATTCTTAATAAAAGTAGATCAATATATATTTTTATATAAGTATTTAGTTTTTTTCTTTCTTTATTTTGCCTGTATTTTAAACAGGAAAAAAACTTATCTTAATACTCTGAAAAGGGTATCGCTGTTGGTTAAATATTTAGTTTAAATGTTTTTTATGTTTGTCAACATGTTTTGATCAAATATGTGATGGGTTCAAATTGCCGTTTCGTTATATTTATTATTTTCCTAGTTTATCGCTTTTTGTACATTTTAATATTCTTTGCTAATATAAGCATGAAGTTGATTTTAAATATGATAATGCGTTTCCTTCAAGTATTTCGCAGGTACCAAAATGTTGTCTTTTAATAAACTAATAATATACTAAGCCTTTTTTATTGTTTCAGGTAAGTTTGGAAAATTCACCCCCTGTTTTAAGCATGTTGATTGGTAAGTGGTTTATTTAAGCATGTTTATTGGTAAGTGGTTTATTTAAGCATGTTTATGGGTAAGTGGTTTATTTAATCATGTTTATTGGTAAGTGGTTTATTTAAGCATGTTTATTGGTAAGTGGTTTATTTAAGCATATTTATTGGTAAGTGGTTTATTTTTTAGCTATTTAATCAATCACTTCTTTCTGTTTTCTGATAAGAAAATTTAGCACATAATATGATACGAGTGTTGACTGACTATGGTTAAAATAAGTTTTAAAAGTATATTTATGATGGCATTAAAAGCCTTTATATGAAATACTGATTAATTGTTTGAGAATGTTAACATAAAATACATTATTGTCTCAAACTCAGCGATGAAAAACTTTTTGGTAATGTACGAGTAATATATCATTTCGTTGAGCGATTCCATTTTGTATTTTAACGTAGATCGTGCTTCTCGGTAGTTTTTTTAGGTTCACAAAAGTGCGTTATATTATATATTTGAATGAAAAATATAATTGAATTATGGGCAAATAATTTATCGATTCATCCCAAATGATGCCATCAAAGAACTTTGAACCAGTTTCTTGTCCATAAACCCAGTTTAAGCTATCTAAAATGTTTGATGTGTTTCCAGGCCGTTAACAAAATTGAATAAACCGCAGATATCTGAACCCCTGTTCACTTTATCAAAGCAGCTTTAAAAAAATAAGCAAGAAATGCACAACCCACATATTTTCTTTGCGGATTTACTATTTTTAGCCTTCACAGTTTTTTTTCAAATGTGTATTTTATTTTATATCATTTTATTATATTCCAAGGGCTTAGCGCAAAATTTGGAAAATGTAAGCTTAGAAAAAAGCTTTATAATTTTAAATACCTGTTTAACTTTAAACTGCTTCATTATACATCCAAAATTAACCTTAGTTTATTTTATTTAAATGTACTCGTATACCTATGAGTGATCGGCATTTAGATTCTATATTTTGGATTTCGCATGGAGGCAATTTTAATGTATGTAAGTTTAGGTAGTGTATAAATTAAGGATCTATTAGGTAGTATGAAAATGAGTCACTTATTGTTATTAATTTACGTTTCGTCTTAAGGGTTTTGAATAGATAAGGCCTCAAATAAGCGTACAGTGTTTTGTTTTTGAGATAATATTTATGCTATATGGAGTACTCGTTGTTATTGTATGAAAAATATTGTATTTACTCCGCTGACAACCCTAAGGTTGAAATGTACGAGTAGTTTTATAATATGTACCAATAAAAAAAGTAATTATCATATAAATTATTTTAATGTGATGGATGTGGTAAATCATTGATGATACATACATTTATACCATCACACAACTTAGCTGTCTGGGTAAGCAGAAAGGACTGAGCGTTAGACTGATCTAACGCAACACACATATTTCAACTTCTTTGCATTCTTAGACCATATAAAGCTGCTACCATTTTTTTGATATTTTACAATCTTAATCATCGTATTTTTATGATAAATTATCACTTAACGAACGTTTGTTCATTTCAATACTGATAATATGAAGTCTGAATGGAAGACAGAAGGTGAGGATATAAATAACGAATGAAAATACTACAATACTATTCACCAGACCATTGGCACCAGCTGTACTACCTCAGATATGGGCAGATATCAATAATTGTATTACCAAATAAAAGTATAATAGAGCTGGTTAAGAAACCTCTCAAGCAGTTTTGTCAGCTGTTCACTTTTCTATTGGCGACTTGAATATTTAAAAGCGTGTTATAAATGGAAAAAAAAATCGAAGATGAGATTCTATGTCGTTCGCGAGTACTCTTGTGTGCCTCTAGATGCATGTCAACCTTCAAAAGGTTCAAAACTCTTCTCTATTTTTTTAATTAATATATTTTAGCACACTACCGTGCTTATAGTTTGTATTTATTGTACAAAAAAGGAAATAATAGTTAGGAGAATAGGATTTGTTAAAGAAAATAAATGTCACGTAGTGGTTTAAATCCTTGACGTGATATATTAGATACACAAAAAGACACCTAATCACGACAAGCGCAAACTTTGATATCTTGTCATACGCAAAATACTTAGCAAGAACACCATAACCTCAAACAGAAAAATGCGATTAATTTATCGAAAATTCGGAACATTCATACGATTACTAAAAGAAACTGAACTGGGGGCTAAGATATCATTCAAGTTAAGCTAGATGTGCTTGTAGACGGAAGATTCATGAAGTTATGGGTTGAGTTGTATATGAAGGAGCTTCTTCTCTATGTTACGCTAGATTTTAGACCATCCAAACAAACAGTATTGATTGTGGTTTATATGCATATATATGAGGTATATGTTAATACATAATCAAATTTCAATAGATGTATAATTGTTACCAATAAATTCATTAAATATTCAATTATATTTTTTCCTTCCCTTAAAAAGCGTTAACTGAGAAAAAAAAAACGTTTTTTTTTTTCAAAAGTTTTTTAATTTCCGTAGTGAAAATACAAAACACTGAAATCCCTACCTTCACTAAAACAAAAAAATGAATACACTTACTTTGTGTACAAAAACCATTACACAAACTACCTCGATCAGCAGAATGGTTATTTTTTTCCAAAATCAACATCGTAAAACCTTGAATTTCTTACACCTGACCTGATTTTATCCGAGCCGAATCTATGTTATAAAGAAGGAAAGGATCTTATTAGCCTAATTGACGTATCTCAAAGTCTTCGCAAATATTGTATTAAATTTTTGTTGAATCAGGAATACAAAGCGAAAATAGAACAAATACGCTTGTCTTGTTTCCTTTTGAAATAAAAAATATTTATTTTCAGGATCAAATAATAGAAAATTCATTGTTAGCTTTAGCTTTATATGTGATTCTGTGAAATCTTTCTTCGGAATATTATTTTTATTTTATAAGTGTAATACATGAACCACTTTGAAAACAAGATGCTAACAACATGATATTCTTTTTTTGACGTGGTCATAAAAAAGTATTATAATAAAGTCAAAATTAAACGCTTTGATAGTAAGTTGTATTGAAGAGCTGGACATATTAGCGTCCAACCCAGTTAGTAGAAATGTTACAAAAATGTCAAAATTATTTTAACGATCACCGCGACCCAGCAAATATCAAGTCAAAAAACTCACCTGTCATACACATTTTAAATATATTTTTATCAATATAATTCCTACTATACGTGACCTAGTTGATATGACGCCTGTCTTCCAACCCGGAGTTGCGGGCTATTTCCGTTGGTACACAGGTGTTTTAAAAAGGGTTCCAGTCTGATGTTCTCGTAAAGATTGCTTTACACATTTCTGGTTAATTGGAAGAGATTGCCAAAATGGCAAAAAACCGTCAGGTTACTTACAACGAAATTATAATACAATATATTATACTTCAATTTAATTTCAGTGAAATTTGTACACGGAAATTTAATATCGTTGTGGTCCGTGATTTATTCATATATGGTATATGTTTAAAGCCCGCCCGTATTTTGAATTACGAGTAGCTACCTCTATTCCATATATTGATAGTTTTCTGCGACATTTAAGTCAAAGTTAATCGATGAGAGATATTCTATAAAGATAGAGAATGATTTGTTTCTTCTGAAATTTAATTACGCATCTAAAATTGCGAAGTGACGCAAGTTATTCAATGATTTCGTTTCACACGTGTATACTCGTATATTTCTACACACCTCTTATATATTATTTGATTATTTCATTATGATTGTCGTTAGCGACCTTCGTGACTTAAGATGCTTATCTTCTGCCAGAGGGCTACAGATTCGATTGCCAAATCGAAGTAGAAGGTAGAAGTGTTTTCAACATCTATAACAACGAACAGCACATTTTGTGCCTACTCCAATGATTCTAAATTTTGTACCCACTCCTGCGTCCACGCTCTTCAACATATGCATATCCCCATGCGGGTATGTTCAAGAGTACCATACGAATAAATTAACTCTCGTTGTATATCAATAATTGATAAAATAAGAAATTCCTTAACTTTGCATTCATTCCCCCTTCATTTATTTTGATTTCCTTTGCATTGTTTTATATCAGAATTTGTTAGAAGAATGGCGAAACATAATGTCATTGCTTTTATGTTTAGAAATTAAATTAAATATTAAATCATGAACTGGGGCTTACCTTCCTATTTCATCTGCAAATTGTACCAATATCGATTTTTAAATGTTTCGAGTATTTATGGAATATTTAAGATACTAAAAAAACCATTCAGATTGCTGGAATTTTTTATTAAGAATGACAACACCATTCGGTATGTTGTCATTTGTGATATTATAATATACTCGTATACATATAAGGCATTGGTATGAAGCAACCTTGAGTGTGCCTCTGTGATATGAAACCCTAACTACAGGCTGTATGTTGGTTTATTTGAGATGGTCCTGTGGAGATTCTTGAGATGTTTTGTCATAAGGAGGGATCTCTTAATGTTCTTATGTTGTATAGTGATAGATTGACTTGTTGACGTGCCTTTGATATTGAGTTACTTTATAATATCTTGAATAGTATTGTGGACTCACCTGCGACTCTAGAACGAATTAATTTAGATATTCCCACTCGCTCTCTTAGAAAACCTGCTTTGTTAAGCATAGTTACAGGTAGTTTTAACACAGGTTTCTTTAACCCAATAGTAAAATGTACCGAGAATACGATACGGTAGCCGACTTGGATGTGGGCGTATTTGGTTCAACGCTGTCCAAGTTTTAAAGGATGATTTCTAAATTGGGGAAAGAATGAAGTTTTTGTTCACTCCATCTACTCGACAATTATTGCATTTACACTAACCTGTTAACTGTGATGAAATGTGCATGTGATGAACACTGATAGTCGGTGTTTTAATATTAATTTAATGAGGTGCATGGCCGCGCGGTAACGCGCTGGACTTCCGTGCGGAAGGTCATCGGATCGAACCCCGCGCTATGTTACTCCCCTCGAACGACACATGCACTTTATAAGGATATCTATGACTTCTTTTATATCTATTCTTAAAAAAACGTTGATATTGTTTATAAATGATATTTGTTGTGTGTATTTATTGATTAATTTCGTATAAGTGATCTATCAAATAAAAAAATCTGGTATATTTACAATTGAAACTATATGTCAAAAAATGTTCAATCTTTATGTAACGATTACATATATTTTAGATCAGCTTATACAGGTTTATTTGTTTTTCTTTTTTCAATTTAATTATTATTTATATATAATTTTATTCAGTGGATGTGGACGGACGGCCATGAACGTTCAACTATCAATAGTGAGTGTCCGTCTGCACAAAAATATCAGTGAGTGTGTATTACAGTGTTATATGTTCACATTCAAGATTGAAAGTGTACTTCCACTGCTCATCGTTAGTGAATATTTACTAGAATATCAACAGCCTTACGCAACTGCTATCTAAATATTTAGGTTTGCTGCATTTAGGTCATGTTTTGAAATACACTTTAGGCTTGATTTAAAGTAAAAAGCGATTTAATAATTTTAGCTTTTCATATTTATAAATAAACCAGTTAATAAAAACGTTAATCAAGTCATTTTTTTATCGTTTTATTAAACATTTGTTTTCCCCAACCCCAGTTATTAAATGGTAACAGACACTTAAGAGGGTATATACTCGTATGTACAATCAATAGTGAATATGTGTTTATTTTTTTTTCAAATCAACAATTTTTCCTCATTCATTGATTACTTCAACATTCATTATTAATAGTTAACATGGCATACATATTACTGAATGGAAATGTGTGCGTTAATATGAATGAAATATTCATTTTCGACACACCTCCATGACCCGATTGGTAAAAACTAGGACGTTACCGGAATTGGTTATATTAAGTTGAAAATAAACGCGATTTTATAAATGCGGAAATAAACAACTTCATTGATTTCCCTTAACATTTAATTTATCTCATAGCCATAGAAAATTTGAGAAAAAGACGACATTTATAAGAAAGAATCATAGCTCCTTTCAAGTTTATATTCTACAAGTTTACAAGACAACCCTTATTACACTCAAACCTTGAGAAGTATTAGAATTCCACATATAATATTTGCTTTATATTTTTTTATTTAAGCAGTTTACACGAGGAGGAGTAGAGAGCATATAAAATGTTTTTTGAATATAAACATCGCATTAAATGTCTTTGTATTTCAATAGAGCCTTTCAATGTCCTCGCTAACGAGGCTCGTGTTTGAAAAGAAGGAATACACGTTTATCGGAAAAGTATTAAATTTGCCCACAAAATTGCGGTGTTTTCCCGCGTAAAACCTTCATAGCAGCATCGAAGAGAATGTCCATGTCTGCTTATTGTCACGTCTGTCGGAAAGGGTCATAAAATGTTATTACCATATTATACGGAATCATCGCAAAACTTTGTATTTTACCTTTTTCTTGCTGGACCATTGCCATCGCTGCTTCCATACTTACCCAGTACGCCCAATTACCATATATCATGTTTTGTCCAATTAATGACATTTCTGAAGGTTATATTTTTCAAAATACTTATTCAAGAATTTGGCTCAAATGCGGATCACAAATAAGTGCTCAATTATTGTAAAAGTATTTTATTTATTGGAGATTTAATTCCTTGTATGGGATCTCTACACTTCAAAATAAAAGATGGGTCTCTAAGCCGCATCGTCGCTTCATGAGACGCTTTGTTGACCTTCCGCAATCTCCCTGGGAACAAGTACAGCAGGCACTCTTCAATGTGATTCATGGTCTGCAGAACACTGCACTCACAAAAGGGAGACTCCACAAACTCCAACTATATATGACGTAATCGCGGCGACCATGGCCGTTGAAGAGATGGTTTATGGTGCACCATAGCTTCTTCGAAAAGAGAAAGAAAAAATGTAGGAGAAATGAAAAGTGTTATTTTGTTACACTTCCGTTCATACAGAAGAACCTGGCGGGGGCTATTACCATATGACAATTTTATCAAACCAACAGGAAAGGTGTCAAAACGTCTTACATGAAAAACTAAACTGGTACTCTTTCCTTCGGAAATCTAACCCAATATCCCAGAATTCAAATCAACTGTTTTACTCATACCACGGAAATTATCCGTCGTGTGTTAATTTAAGAGTAGTTTTTACAAGCATATCGGGAATATTTACAAAAAGTAAATAAAAATAATCCTTTAAACATTGAATTACTCTTTGTATATGGTAAAATTTATGTTTTGTATCAATTTAACGACCTCGTTTGAATGAGGTGTTTATAATATGAAAATATATCATATACTGTGTTACAATATTACTATAAAATATTGGTATATTTATTTCAAAGTGGTATAATGATGTTGAACTATGTTTTATATCCCTGAATATGAGAGCAGGGATACTTCTGAAATTTAAATGTTTTAATCATGTTTACGTGGTTTTTTAAATGTATTTATTGAAAAAATATAAAATACTTTGTATTTTCCTACAAGTTTTCTCAATATTATTAATGTATTTCGCTGAGTAATCATCTACAGAATAAATAATAAGGATTTTGTAGAAAACATAAGCTTTTATATTTTAAACTACACTGGTTAAAACTGTAAATCGGTGAATAATTTTAAACGATTAGATGGAATGTGCGTGATCTTTTAGTGTATCCGCTCCAACGCACGCTTCATTCTTCTATAGGTTTAACCGGCCTTTTTTCACTTCAACCTGACAATACTTAATTGAAGCGAATAATTGTTATAATTGAAGACAGATTTTTAATGAATTTATTTGTATAAACATGATTGTTTTTTAAATGTATATGTTATCAATGTATTTTTGTAATAGTACTAGTATTATTTAAATAATTAATTATTTAGGCCAATCGATCCTTGGGTACGCTGTTGATTTCGAGTAAATGAACTACAAGGAAACTAATGTTTCAGATTTCAATTTCAAGTAATGTAAGTTCACCATTTCTTGTTATTGTTATGTCTGCTATCTTATTACCGTTTTACGTAGAAACCTGTTCAATTGATAGACAACAATGTGTATGTTTTAAACTTTAATTTAACGTTTAATGTTTACTCGTGTAGTCATGTTTTGTTATTTTCATTTTATGTAACGCTGTACAATTTCAGATTAACTTATCGATAATTAATAAAATAATCTTATATTCGTTCTTTTAACTTTATTATGCTCCTCAGGAAAACATTTTCAGCTTAGTAAGCTTTATTAACCCTCTAGTAGGTAATTTTCAATGTAATATTGTTAACTTTATACTTGTATGAATCTCGCTGTAGTTTATAAGTTGAATATATCATTTTGTTTTTATTTTACAATATACTGTCGATTTTGACCATTGAAAAAGTAACAATATTTAAATTAATCTTTTGAATTTTGAGTGCCTGCGAATACAAAATTTAATTTTTACAAAAAATTAAACATTTACATGACTCACAAACAAAAAATATCAGATGAAAAACGTATACACATACAATAGAATCATACAAAGGCCAGGGTTCAGAAGGCCTAGGGCCGTATCTCACACGCAAGAACGGGTCTTCCAGGTGATGCCTGTTGGAAGGGCCTTAACTATTTTGAATGGGACTGTTTCGGATATTAACATACTCCATATCACATTACCAAAGGCAAAATAAATTTTCCTTCTAAGATTGGGGGCGTTATAAAGCATTAATCAACGTATTTAAGTGACTTTGAATATACATATGTATACGTATGTAACACCTTTTTAAAAAAAATGGTATCCAACAGGAATCTCCGGGCTGGAAGACAAGCGTCCTACCAACTAGGTCACGGTGGTTTGTTTGGTAGCCATATACTATAGTATGTGTATATATGCATACATGTATAGTATATGATTATTTTTTTTTAAATATTAACAATTTTTGATATTTTTCTATGTAATTGGGATAAGCCTGTATTGAGAAAATAAATAAATCCCGCGCATAGAACAATTCTTAAAAGTAGCAACATAAAAAAATATATTGTATGTTTTGAAAAAAATTAAACAAAAATATACTCATATACTTCATCCACTCAATACACTTAAATAAACACAAATTGAGTCTTCAATATATTGCTTACAGATCTTGGAAAGTTTAAGAGAAAAAATCAATGAAAGCCACGCGTTGGCGCCAGATTTCAAGCTCCAATAAACAAAAACGATTCCGAGTTTAACTAATATTGACCATATCAAACCTGAAAAAATATCTTCGCTCTCAGTAATAAAGGTATTTTTAGCATGTAAGATTTTATAAATTGAATTAATTCATCCCTACGTTTCGTACAGTTGATAAGGGTGTAATAATCAACGTTCGTCCTGAAAAGTGAAATAAAGTACATTTAGTTTTTGCTAGTAATATTGATTAAAAAAAAGAAACCGTATCAATAACAACAAAAATTATCGAAAGTTTTTCTCGTATATGTTAAATACTGTCAAATGCAAAATACTTATAAAGCGTCAAATTGCCGTATGAAATCAACTTAACAATCGACAGGTAAACCTTAATAGCCAGAATTGATATAAACCATATGAATACCATTCAATTTATTCGTATTAACAAAGACACGATATATAATTTAGAACACCTCGTAAGGTTCAGTTTTATTCTATAATTATTATTTTTCTTTTACGTTTAATTACCAGTCAATAAAAGTTTTAAATCTTTGGTAATCATGATAAATTAACACATACTAAATCATAATTTTGAAACTTAGGTCTAAAATTAACTCTTCGATGTGTTGCTTCCTTCCACATACTCGTATACGAGTATGTTCCATACTTTAGCAAGGCTGGCGAAGTGAGAGATAATCAATTATTGTCGTGCTACATGAGTTCATCGGAAAGCTTTATATCTTGCCGATATTTTTTTAATCTCCACAATACATCATTTCAAATCTACATTGTTTTAATGGAAAGATGAAAGGCAGAGTACAGGTAAATAATAATAATGTCTTCCTTTTTGTGGATATAGCTAACCACATTACCAAGTAAGGCCTCTAGTGGTCTCTTTCATTATCACATATTTTATATATTTACCCTACATACTAAAACACTTAGCTATAACACGCTTAAAATGTATTTCGAAGGAGTAAAAATATATGTATGCAAAACGATGTATTTAGTAATATTCCAAATTCATAAAATCATTATTAATAATAAAAAACAATAACGTCTAATTCAAATATTTTCTTTGTGTCCATACACCATATAAATTTCCGGTTAAATATGACACCAGTTAGATCTTTACTTTGATCTCGTAACAAACCGGAATCATTTCTCATGAAGAGATACTCGGGATAAGAAGTAGAAACGCGTGTCGCGGTGGTAAATAAAATAATTTCTTGCTTAAATTTTAATTATAAATATTTAAAAATAATGGTCTTTGAAGCTAGATAATATTCTTAAAGTATATATTTCTTAATTTAATTCGTATTTCACATAAAGGAAAATCTTTACTAATCTATGCTGATCAAAATAAATCAGCGATATTTTTTTGTGGTGGATACATTTTAAATATTACTTTGAAAATTTTGGGTCTCTCAGTTTTCTTCATATTGATATTAATTTATTCTGTTTATGTCTTGAGGAAGTTTATATGTCGCTGTCTCAACTAAGATGTTGATAGAGATAATAAAAGTTCTTCTGCATCTTTGCTTCCTTGTATTGTGTGTCTTTCGAAGTCTTGGAAATGATATTTATTGACAAACCATTTATTTTATATGATTCAATATTCAGTTGAGTACTAATTTTCTTAATTTATTTTTCTCCACTCATCCGGACTAGGGATGATGTATGTATATAATAAAAAAATATCTTAATTTCTCTCATAGGACTTTAATACCTGAGCTATGGCGAATAAATGACTAACGGTTTTCATATGATGAATACTCCCCCACATTAGTATCACGGCACTCCTGTTGTAGTGATAAATTTATTACTTATAAAGAATTATTACATATAAAGAATGACCCTGACTATATGAATCTCTAATCTAATAAATATATAAATGTGTTCTGGCGCTTGATAGATTCCAACTCAAAAATGCTTATTCAGCCAAATATTGTTTGACATGCATTCTTAAACCTATAGTTATTCTTGAAATCTCCTTTAAATGTGTCTCGCACTTTCCCACCTTTTCTCGCTTTGTGGAGTTGACGTTTAATTATATCGGATTTCAAGAAATCTTAACATGTGTGTTCTTTTTAGTTTTTTTTGCTCTAGTTTATCGATATTTGTTTTTTGCAATGATTCTTCGTGTGCTATCGTGTGATATTTCGTGTGCTATATTTCGTGTAAGTATCTTCTAACCTACGACAACCTCTGTGGTCTAGTTGGTAAAACACATATATCCCAACCCGTAGGTTGCGGTTTCGATTCGTGCTGTAACCCAAATTTTAAAAAAATGTTCAAATTTACTTTTTACTAAAGGTTTCTTCAACATATTTTTGGATGGTTGGAAAAGATTAGCGCGTGGCAATTAGCCCGCCATATTATACTGCGTACACTGGACGTGTAATACAATACGATGAAATAGATACTTAATGGATTAAGGAACATAATTTTTGGTGTTCGTTATAGTTACAAGCATTTGTATTTACATTAAAACAGTAAACATTAGATCAAGTCTGGCGGTTTCTTTAACGACCAATTTTATTATACGGAATTCATATCACTTTGTAAGATATTGTAATTTGTTTTATTAAACACTGTTTATTCCACTTTTTTGTAACGGTATAACCCTAACGGTTTCAAGGTTTTCTCCTCATCTTCAGGGGAGCACAAACAAGACTGAAAACAGTGTTTGATAACACAAATTACAATGTCTTGAAACCACTATGAATAATACTTTGTAAGAAATATTTCATCATGTTTAACAAGTTTGTATTTATTAAAATCAGGCGTATATTGTTTAACTTTGCTTATGTTCACAGGCGGTCTTATTGTCACAGGGCAATTTCTTCCGATCAACCAGAAGGGTGTTGAATTACTAAAATTTAATAGGTAACCAGATCAAGACTCTTTTCTGTTTTATTTTGTTGAGCACCTTCTGGAAATAAATCCGAAATCCCGAGTGGAAGACAAGCGTTATATTAACTAAGTCACTGAAGCTAAGTTTTGGTATTTTTAAATTTCTGGAGTAGGCAGAGGACTGATCGCCATGCGTTTATCTATACACACAACCGTCGTCTCGTCCACATCCATACATCTCGTCATACATGTTATTTGCTGATGCTTCTCATACTTTTATCTTCTCAATCTAAACTACTTCGTATTTTTCATTCCTTCTAAGTCTACATATTTCTTCCTCTGTCTTTTTGTATTTCAGACATATATATTTGTTTAATGAATCTTTCGTATCCCATTCTATAAGTATGGTATTAACTTTTTTTTATAAAACCAGTTGTTACTTTGTTATTAAATTACCGAAATATTTCAATATAATTCAGTAGAATTAGGCTTCATTTAAATTTTAGTTAGTTAACACCAGGTTCCAACTATGACGAGTGAATGGATGAATGGCTCCCGAAGGAAGACGCTCCCGTACCATGACATCACGACGCGGCGTTCCCCCTGCGGTGATAAATTTATTACGACGAATCCAGTGACCGCGATCATACGGGTTTAATAAAACCAGACTTAGTTTCTTATATACTTGTTCTTCATCAGGGGGTAATTTAATACGTGTCTCTTTATACGGGTTACAATCCCTTTTTAGATTTGTTTAACTTGTGGCTTCTCTTTGTGCCTTTTTGCACTGCCTTTATCACACAATAGTAATTATTTTTGCCCTCTAATACATTTTTGGCTTTTCTATTCGCTTACACAATTTAATCTAGTTTGACTTATGGTTTTACAAAGAAAATCGTTTTTGGATTACTGTGAATGCAATATTATTATGTATTTCTTAATTTGACACATTATTGCTAAGTTTGTAAAGGGTGAGTTTTGCCAGACAGCAATCTTTTTCTACCAACCAACCAAAAGTTATTCAGATTCATGCTTCCTGCAAAAAAATAATGAAAAAAGAACAGAACTTTTACACATTTAACGCATTAAAAACAAATAAAAAACAAAATGAGTAAAAACAACATTTTTAAATGTTTCCATAAACTGAAATACAAGAGAATTTAAATGGGAAATGAAAATAAACTAGGAATTATCGAAAAAGACATTAAAGAAAGATATATTATTTTCTCATGAAACAAACCAACATTGTATGACACTGCCATTGTATACAGTACAACCAGGCGAGCTTATAGCCATGTGGCAATATCTTCAAACCAATCAGAAAGATGTTAAAGTGGGCTTAAGTGAAAACCAGACTGAATTTCGTTCGAAAAAATCTCAGCTCTTACAGGAACCGAACCCGCAACCGGTTATGAGACAAGAAAACTACGGGTTATGAGATAAGAAAACTAAGCTACGGAGGTCGTTTAACATTTTGTCATGGGATAATGGCGCTCCAACTCGGAACTCGAACCCACAATTAGTAGCAGATTAAAAATATTACAAAATAAATATAACTAAATTCTCGTAGATGGCAATGATAAGAAAATAATGGATATGGTGCAAATCACTGTGAATAGTTATTTGATAAACTAAATTACTTAAATTTTATAGAAATTCCGTTAATTTTGCATAGAAAATATTTCAATCTTGATTGAATATTTTTTTTTTTTTGTAGTAAATAATATAAAAAAATCGAAATATGCTATTTTCTTTGAACAAAACGTTGATGAAGTTTTTAGCTTCGACAAAACTTTTGCTTACTTTTGCATTGGCGTCAATTTAAATGTATGTTTTATTGATGTGAGCTAAAAGTCAATCAAGCTAAACACTCGCGGATAATCGAGACATTGTATGCAAGAACTTTTACCGACTTTGAAGTTATCTACGAGTACATAGCATATTGGAATATAACATAACATGTTGTTTTGATTTATTAATTGATTTTTACAAAATCGGTATTTCTCAGAGAATTTGGTATTAGAATATCTTCATTCCTGACTAAAGTTAAGATATTTTTCTCGAACATTTCTCAGTTGTGAGAAGCCCTGTTTCCATGACTCACTCCATCCACTGTAATAGATCCCTTGCCTTTTACATGATTTCAAGAAAAAGATACTCGTATAATTCTTCAATTTTCCCGTTAAATAGTTATTTTATATCAGATTCGTTTATAAATGGTACGCCCGGTTTAGTTAATAAGAAAATTATTTTATAGGAATCAGCATAGCTGCTTTTACAAATAATTAAATTTTGGGTTTTTCATTTAACGTTCAAAGTTCATAAATTTCGTTTTTTAAATCAGCTGTATTCACACGTCAAATTTTATTAACCATAAATCACCTTTTCCGCAATTGTTTCAGGTTTTTCATAAAACCAAACAGCGGCTGTCATTTTAAATCCTTTCACCCATATTTTCAGCTGTATTTATATCGAACTGTATAAAATACTTCCAATTATTGTGTGTTAGCAGTAATTATTTCACACTTTTAGATTGATTTATTTACAGCAGATAATTAATTATTTTCAATCGAATTGTCAGCTTTTTTTCCACCCAATTGTTTTAACAATATACTATATACTCATATTTCTGTCATTTCACTAAGTATACGAGTATGTGTTTTAAATATAAGATAAGTTGATCGATCTTTGTTTGATTAATTTTTCCGACCACTGGTCCAAGTGGTTTCCTCCTTATAATAATAAATGGAATTACATCTTACTATATCTTACCTCATCATATGTGTAAATGATCCTGATCATAGTGTTAAGATTTTCTTGCGCTACGAATGTGATATTCGACATTCGCTACATAATGGTTTAATATAAAGTCCTTTGCATGTAGTTCTTGACCTTAAATGAGGGTTGAGGGTGTAAATTCCACGCTGCTTTGTTTGTTTCCGCCCCATTCTCTAGACGCTCCACAGTGAGAGATAAAAGGAGGTCTTGGACGCTTGACATACATATTTTAGGGACTGTTTATTGTGTAGTTAAGTTACAAATGTTGGACTATTATTACTGCACTGTAGTCATAGATTTTCTTCTTGCGGTAACGAAGTGAATTTAGGCGTTTAGTCGGGAAGAATGCTTAGAATTTGAATTAGAAAACAATACAAGGCTTTATTTACCGTTGCTATTTATTTGCAACGGTATAATAATATTTCTTAAATCACAAATGAATGAAAACTGACTTTTCGAAATCAATTGATTTTTATTAATTCATGTATATTATGGATTTCCATCATGTGCTACTACGCTGACGAAATCAATCGATTTTTATACATTTGTGTTCATCATAGAGTTCCATTAAGTACTATTACACTAACTAAATCAGTATAAATTCATTCGTGTATATTATGGAGTTCCATTAAGTATTACTAAATTGAAGAAATAAATAAATTTTTACTCATTCATGTACATATATCACGGAGTTCCATCAATTTCCGTCGAAAAAATATTAATTTCTTATGCCAAGTTCTGAATTTGTGTATCTCATTATTGTCGTTCATATTATTGTACAATAGTTCGTTCGATTTGCGTTCTATTTTATATAATTCAATATGAATAGCTTTTTTAGTCCTACTACAAATATTACATATTGTGTTTTATTGTTTATATCAAAACATTACTATAAGTTCGTACATTCCACCTATCTAAGAAGATCAAATGCCATACTTAAGTATTTTTTTCCTTTTATTTGTCGTTTTCTGAATTATATTCCATGCAAACTCCCTCAACGTGAAAACATTTTGCAAACATTTCTTTGTTTTGTTAAGAAGTATATTAATATGCAGTGGTCCAGAAACATTCAATGCTCTCTCGTAATATGCACTCTTATTAATTGTTTTGGGTGCAAATCTATTAGAGCTTTCAATATCTACAAATTTACAACGTCTGCTTCTACGCGCTACATCATTTCCAGAGTATTCTGTTCACATAACTTATAATATATACTCGTACAGTGGAGCTGAAGTTTTTCTGCCTTTAATACATAATCAACCGTATTTTTTACCTTTTGTTTTTTTATGTTGACCTTAAAAGATGTAAAGTATCATTGAGAAAATTTTATAATATATTTGATCGGCAGGATTTATAATCGTGTATGTCCTTTACAAGCGGAAAAGAATAAATGACTGATTATTTAATAGTCCACTGTTCCTTTTTGTAATTTTAACTTGACCTAAATATAATACATTTAATACATATGAGTAAGTAATATATTGCTCAAAACTAAATGTAAGATCTAACGATCTCGAATGTATCAGATGAAAGTTGGGAAATTCTACCATTTCACATATTTCTAAAAGACCTATAAAATTTAATATAATCTCGCCTTAAAGCAAAAAAAAACGATGAAAGCCTCTTCTGACATATCTCTAAAATTAAAACGATAAAAAATATTTATCTTTCGTACGTGAAAATTTCTTCAATGCCAGAAATTCCTGGAGCGTTAATTTCTCATTTGGCCCCGGCGCACGTGCAATAAGTTTTTTAGGACATGTAAAACAAAAGTTTTATTACTCATAACATATAGTGTGATTTGATCCCTGCCGCTGAATAGATTTTTATGTAGAGAACATAACACACTTGACATGTTTTACCTACCCATAAAACTCCAGTAAAACTGGGATATTTTACGTTTGATTGTTCAACATCTGCCGGCACAATTGCCAGCAGAAGTTTCGCGTGTCGTTTCCACGCTGAAGGAGTCGTTCATATTATTCTCCGTCAATGTTCTTTCTTACTCACGTAAAGAGAGTAATTTCACTGAATTTTCTTTGCTCAAGCTTCGGTTAATTTTTTTAGAATAAAATATAAGTTAGGATTGAAAATTACCAAGCTTTAACGTAGGAAGAATGAAAATGGGAAAAGATTGTAAAAAACATTTAAAACATACTAAAGTACTTAAAAAACATCTTAGCACTAAGACTTATGAAAATATTATACGATTATAAGCTGCCATATTTAACTTATTTAATTGATTTTAAATATGTTTACTATTTTACTTGGTTTATTTCATAGAAATGCTTTGATTTTTCCCTACAATATTAATTTGATGTGGTATCAAAAAAGCTATTGGGTTTTTGCGTATATTTATCGTGATATATGTTTTTACAAATGTGTATTTTGATGAAATAAATTTTTTTTTTACTATTCACCCAAATTTGGGTTCCCCGGAAAGTGAGCAATGATAAGTTGATTAAATTTATGAATAATACAAATTGTTTATTTCAGATATGTATCCATTATCTGTGGCATCTTTCTCAGGTCTGTGTTTAGATATTACAACCCTCCAACTTTTTCATCCGGGCTTGGGACCGGCCTTGGATGAACTCGTATCCGAGAATATGTGGAGTAAATGATATTGTAAGATAGAGCAGAAACCTTAAAAGACACTTGCAAGGCCACACGGAAATGGCGGATAGCACAAGGATTCCCTAAGTGGTAATGCATAAAATACCCGCTGGCATTCGTCCCCCAGAAAGATTTCCAAAATGATGGAAGGATAGCTGGGAGTCAACATCTCAATACACAGTCCTGATGATCATAGACCACGGGCTTAACTTAGTAAGAAGAATATAACTAGAAGTGCGATCACGTAACAGTGTGCTATAAAATTTGGAATATTACCACATTTGTCATATGAAAATACTTATTTTATATAATTAATTCATTAGAAACTTAACTGTCGTAACACTCTGCAAACCAAGAAAGTCAAGTTTGTAATGAGCGTTTTCATATTTGCTGGCATAGGGTTATTTGTCAAAAGTAGATCTTCAGAAAGGGTCGGATATGGATCATTTAGTGGGCATTCAAAGAATATATTATCCAACGTTTCCTCGCTGAGACCACATTCACACATACTTTAAATTGAAACTTTAACAGTTTTTAAATGTTAATTTGGAAGACAACTGAAAAGGAACAACATGTATTGTTTTAAATAATTACATGCATACTAGCACGATAGCACCCTGTCGGAGTAGACAGAGAGGATAGAGTGCCAGACTTTCTGGTCTCGACATATATCCTTCACCTCTTCTACATTCATAAAGCTTCTCATACAACTGCGATTTATCTGACTTTTAGCGTTTCCTTCTTTCAAAATATTATTCACTTCATCCAACTGTACCTTTCTCGGTCTTCTTCTCTCATGTCTTGCTCACATTTTTGCTTTATATTTGTTTTGTTAGTCTTTCTTCATTCATTCGTTCCACGTGTCTTAACTCTCTCAGACTCTTATTCATATTATTCATCACATCAACCTTAAGTTAACATTCATGCCATATCGTGTATTCTTCACAGTGCACACATTTCTACAACATTTATTCGACTCCTATCAGTCTTTCCACATCCACTTTTCACTGCCATACGTTAAAGTTGACACTAAAATGATGTTACGGACTATTATCTTAGCCGATTTTTAAAACTGTCCGGTTCGAGTATAAATATTTTAGTACCACATTAACATTGTTCCTTATCGCCATACGCCGATTAAATAATATCCTTGTAAATACTCGTATTTTATGTGACACTATAAGCTAATATACTTGGTCCAAGACAGCTAAAAATATATTGATTTGTCTTTGATAGGAATTGTGTCTACAATTGATGCTGAAAATATCTTTATATTTTTTAAATATTTCTATCATAATGCTAACAATGTACTTAACTGTTTTTTTATATATTTCTTATTCCGTGGCATGTTTCATATACATTAAAATCTCATGTATTGTAGGTGCGATAAGAACTGACGAATTATAATGCTTTTTGGTAACTCAAGAAGGGGTTGCAAGACGGGTAACATTAGAACAATATGCGTTTTGCATTACGCACCCCTCGCATTGTTTCGAGGGTGTAAGGTAGCTGATACAGTTCTGATTGCAGGCGTCACGTCAACCACTGTATGTTCCTTCCCCTACACCCCCAGTCCCACTTCTCGCACGACTACACATTTTAGCTCTTAAAGTCAGCGTTGCTCAATATATATTTCTCTCATTGCGTGGATCATAAAATGTCATATATATTTTTTCACGATTCGCCATTTTTTCAAACAGTTTACTACTACAAAAAAATGCAACGATTTACTTTAAAATGAACACTAGGCACTTGACTGTTGTGTCTGAATATCTAGAAGAGATTGACATACTGTCAAAGTAACTATACATTTCTATGTCAAGGAAATATTTTTAGGTCAAACTTGGGTACCTTTTTTTTCTCTTTTAAATCGCTATTTTTTAGGTTATGCGCTTACGAGCCAGATATTATAAAAACTTGAACTTCTTTATGCACATC
>OX463846.1:28512213-28555003 GCA_949825065.1 Odontocerum albicorne
GGCTGCTGGATAGTAGTCGTGTTGTTTTTGGTCAAAAACTCATGGAAATCATGTCTTTCGCGATTTCAACGCGGTCCTTTTTTTTTGCATGAAATTGAGGTCTTTCGGCACCAGTTTTGCAGCGACACGTCTGAGGCCCAAATCACTAACCAAAATGTCTTGAGCGGATCCATAAGCGATGTGCAAGTCCTCTGACAGCTCTCTGATGGTCAATTTGCGGTTTTCGGCCAACATTTATTTGATTTTATCGATGTTTTCATCGGTTTTCGACTGCCACTGCATTCGTCATCCTCGACCGACTCACGACCACTTCTGAAGCGTTCGTGCCGCCAAAAAACACTTCTCCAACATTTCCAAGGTCTGCGGACCTTTAAATCCGTTTTTCACACAAAATTTAATGCAAACTCGTTGATGCACAGTTGATGCCATTTTCAAACTTGTAAAAAATCGAAAACACCCACAAAAGTAGATGTACTCAGTACAGCGTAACTTTTACAAATGTCAAGCTATAACGCCGAAATTTGGGGGGAAGTGTCAATGATAGATGTGGTAACCTAACAAAAAAAAAGAATTTCAATCGGGTGACTGACAGCGCCCCACGGTGGCCGGTCCTAAAACTTTTTGATCAAGGTAGTATAACATTATTCACTTACCTGATTTCTGCACTCATATAAAACAGGAAGACTTGCAAACTTTGGGGTGCATTCAATAATGTCTGTTCACATTATTGTGATTTGTATAATTTTTAATTGTCTGTCAAATTGGGATTCAAGAGTTTTAGATTTACTCAATATTGTCGATTAGAAAAGTGGCTAGTTTAATGGGCGCATTGTGTGCGCTCGTTATATTTAGTTTTTTTTTGTGACGTCGCCTTGAGGATGAAGGATGTAACGCATTCAAAACGTCGGTCATCATCTTGGCCAATCAAAACCGGGAATACACTACATCACATAGCTATCTTCTATTAATTATTTGTGTGGTAGGTAAGTATAATATAATGAAATAGTTTGACGGTTATGATAATGAAAAAGGCAAAAACATTATCGTATTTTAATATACTTCCCATACTTTTTAATAAACCTTGATTCTATTTATCACAATTAATATTAAACTTTGATTTTAAATATGTATACACTTTTCCTCTTCTCGTAAATATTTTCTTTTGCCAAACAGACTCGCTTTTTCGCAGTTTGTTTTATCATTTTTCAGTCATCTGGAAAAAAAGAAAAATAAATCAAAGTGCCACTACCCCGAAGAAGGTCGTCAATAGGGATTATGTCGGGATATTGAGTGCCATTAACTTCGTGATATTCGGTCCCGGGCCCACGAAGCCTTTTTAAAGTCACCGCCTTTGAAAAATAAAACTTGTTTAGCACGTTCGCTCAATGAGTGGATTCCACCATAGACAAAGGATAACTATAATACATAACCTTTCTTTTTCTACATAGGAATTTCCAGAGATAAGCTCATACGATTAGTATTATCTCTATGCTCTGCATACAACTATAATGCAATGGTTCTTTGGCCATTTAGAAACCTACGTGACATTTCACTATCTACACGATAAAAATTATCGTAGACTAAGAATTCTTTTCAAAAATAAAATTCCTCATTTCATGTGTTGCGTTTTATCGAGGGCGTCTTTCAACGATGTATTTTTTTCTTTTTAAATCTCGTTGAGATAAAACATGTACTTTTCTTTTTTCAAAAATATTTTTCTAATTTGTTGGTGATAAATCTAAAAAGAAAAAACTTTTTTCTGCGTTTATTTTGTGCATTATTTCCTTTATATTCTTTCTTATATTTATCTTCAAACCTTTCGCAAATGTCTCATCATTATTTGTAATCGTTATCTTTTTTAATTAAAATTTTCGGGTAAAGAATTCCAAATAAAAACCTGAAAAATTTATTAATTATTATGGTTTTGATATTTAATTTTCCATAAACACTACTGCTTTTTTAACCTTACCATTTTTAAAACTTTAATTGAAACATATGACTCATGTCATGGCCTTGCGAGCCCTACTATAGTATGTGCTGATGTAAGTTAGTATGTGCTTCTAACTTGTATTTCTATATTTTGTTAAGATTAATAACGATCGTAACGTATCGTTAACAAATAAATGTCTCTTATTTAAAGAAACTTATTCAATATATATTTTTTTATGTTTCATATATCACAAAACTTTCAATTAATGAGCAAAGGTGTAGACAATGTTTGCAATTCTATAAAAATCTTGACAAGATGCAGTAGCACACTGGAATATTTAGAATATGACGTTTTTTGTTTCCAAAACTCTGATTTAAACCGATAACTCTCTCTCGGTTTTCATCAATTGCGATAAAAAAATATTTAAATTTTAAGTCCATAAATAAAAACTGCCTGCATTCCAAAGTGCTTCGTTTTCAACATTCTCTGATAGTGAAAAAGGGTCGTATATATTTTATCGCCTATACTGAGTGACCCTCTTTTTCTGCTGTAAAAAAACGTCTGCGAACGAAGGACACCATTCAATTTGGTATGAGGCCAAGAAGGAACGATAGTGGAATAATGATGGGATTTTGCTCGGCATTTGTAAATATGTCACCCAAAGCCTGGCCCTTTCTTTGTTATCCTCGTTATTTATTGATTTTTCTTCTTTACCAATTCTAATATATATTGCTTGTGGTATAATTTCCTTTTATAAATAACGACGTATATAAAAAAAACTGAATATTTTTGTTGATGTTTTGATTAAACGTCATGAATTATTCAATATTGAAATAAATAATTCCTTTACCTCGGAGAAGAAGAGGCGTATTCGATTTGTTTACATTCATTTTATTTATTTCCGTCATTCACCGTGTACCGTGCGCCCTTGTTAGTCCTAGCCGGGACAGTCGCATCAAGCCGGTGTAATAAAATTTCATAAAAGCTGTACAATAAATTTACGTCACTTTTTCCTTACGAAATGAATGGCCTTAAGAAACATAAGTAAAAAGGTAATATAACTTTCTTTTCACGGCAACGATAAGTGACGGCTCGGCGTAATTCAAAAAATGACAAAAACATTGCATTACTCTCTTTACGTAGATGCTTGACTAAAAGACGGAGGACTGCTTGTAATTCACCAAATATTATTGCTCGGAGAACTCCTCAGGGCGAAGAAAGAGAAGGATGATAAATGAAACGAAATGTTTATGATAAATGAAGAGGTTCCCGAAAAAGACTCAAAATTGTAAAGGAGAAGGAACAAACCATACCAGTTCGCGTCTCTCTCACGCACGTGGTTCCAAGAGCACTTAAAACGAACGTTTGAAAGGGAGGAGACACATATATGAATGACTAAGTTTGCGTGATTTTTCACGCCAAATTTTCCCCGTTTTTCTCTTATGTACACTTTTTTACTTGGTGTCAAAAATATGCATTCACTCAAAAAAACATGATATAAATTCTATTTTCGAGAATTGTTCATCATTTTTTTTTATTTCCTCAACATGAACGTCATGAATTCATGTTATCTTTAACAAATAAAATAGAGAATAAAACAAAAATTACATGTACGTGTGTCAATTGTGTTGGTCGTAATGTGCTAAAACCTCCCACTAATACCACTTACCAGCATCGGCTGCAGGCGGATCCGCCTGTCTATCACCATGTTTAGCCATGCTATATTTTGTATGTATCCAAAGAAAATATGTTAATATTGTACTGAGAGAAATGTTATTTCAAATTAACTTTCGTATTGAGAAATGTGCAATATATTAGGTGTACAAATAAGTTTCCGCCGTTTTTTATAAAAAAATGGGCATTTATTGTGAAAGAACGGAACCTCATGTTTTATTCGAAGTAGTACCCATCGCTTGCCACTACTTTTCCCCATCTTTCTGTCAGCATACGAATACCGCGTCAGTCATCATCATCATCTTTTGAGGCTATCCACGAATCGACTCAATTTTTAGTATCTTCATATGATGTGAAGTGCTGCTCAGACAGGCCATGCGTCATCGATCAAAACAAGTGGTAATCAGAAGGAGCAATGTCTGGTGAATACAGCGGGTGGGGTAAAACTTCTCAATTGAGTGTTTCCAAATAGGTTTTGACCGGTGCCGCAACATGTGGACTAGCATTATCATGCAGGAGAATAATTTTGTCGTGTCTGGCGTAGTAGTGGGCGCACTTTTCCTCGAGTGCTCGACTCAATCTCATCAATTATGTTCGGTAGACAGCCCCAGCAATGGTTTCATTCGGTTTGAGCAACTCATAATACACGACACCAAGCTGATCCCACCAAATACACAACAAGAGTTTTTTTCCATGAATATTTGGCTTAGCCGTAGATGTTGAAGCATGACCAGGGGATCCCCATGATTTCTTCCTTTTTGGATTATCATAATGGATGCATTTTTCATCACCAGTGACTATATGGTGCAGAAAACCCTTTCGTTTATGCCTGGCAAGCAGCATTTCACATGTGGAAAATTGGCATTCAAAGTTTCTCCGTGTCAGTTCATATGAATCCCAATTTCTTTGTTTTTGAATCATTCCCAATGATTTCAACCCATGTGAAATTGCTTGTTGAGTCACTCCTAATGTAAGTGCAAGTTCTTCTTGCGTTTGGCACGAATCTTGATCCAATAATACTTCCAATTCCGCGTCTTCGTACACTTTCGGCCTTCCGCTACGTTCTTAGTCTTCGATGTCAAATTCACCGTTCTTAAACTTTTGAAACCACTCACGACAACTTCTCTCACTTAAGGCAGCCTCACCATATGCTTCTACAAGCAATCGATGCGCCTCAGCTGCAGATTTCTTCAAATTGAAGAAGTAAATCAAAAGTTCCCGCAAATGACGCTTATTCGGCTCAAAACTTGACATTTTCGAACACAAAAAAATATGTTATACTGATAAAAATTCACTAATATTTCAAGGTCATGTTGTTGACAGATGTCCAACCTTACGATAATGACATTTTACATCTGACAATTTTAACCATAACTTACTGGTGGCGCCAACTATGGTCAAACGGCGGTGACTTATTTGTACACCCAATATTTTCCTTGATTGGCAATACAATATCTCATAAGGTTAAAATAACTAAAAAAAAAAGGAATGAAAAAAGCGTTCAACCTTAAGGGAGTACTCATTCCAAAAAGTGTAGATAGATAGTATAAAATTATTATTTAGCAATAATAATACAAATACACACCTTCAGTCAATATGTTTATTACTTCGATAACTCCAGTGTCAAGATTTTTAAGAACTAACAACTGTTGAAAAACATGTCTGCAATATCAGCCTACAGATTACCCACTATATAAAACATTAAAGTTACATAAAAAGTAGATAAAGTGCTATTACACAATTTAAAATAGCAAATCTAAACTGAAGGACCTAAGCGTACATACTCGTATTAAGAAAACCGATTGCAAGCGATTTTTGTTTTTTTTAGAATTTCAAATTCTTCATTAGTAAATTATACGAGAGGTGTGAAAAGAAAGATCTTAAAACGAATGTTGTGAAATCCAGTCATGATAGAAAAGTGTGAAAGGAACAGTAAATACGATATATGAATGAGCAATGAAATATTATGACAAGTTAAGGAATTCTGCAATTGTGATGATGAAAGACTTACGAATAATATCGAACGGCATGTAGTGATAGGAAATCAATGGGACACTAAAATATATATACTGGAACCGGACAGTATCAAAATCTGCTAAGATGATTCACAACACTATTTTACTACCAACATTGATTTAATCAATCGGACCGAAATATGTGCGGCAAGATAGGAAAGACTGGTGCTCTGTCCTCTCTGCCTATCCCAACAGGGAAACGGCATGATGGTATGTTTATAATATCAACAAAGTTTTCAGTGACATTGTGAAAGACTTTCGGTTTCTTTGAAATGATTAAGTATGCGGGGGATTGATAGATATGGTATGGTGCATACGAGTACATGTAATTGAGTCTCACTACTTATCAAGTTAAAGATAATTTGTAACGAAGTTATTATATAATCAACAATCGGTAACAGCATCAACTTATTTTTACGTATTTATATGTCCCAAAAAGATACATGCAAAAGCCTAGTTTACTGGGAATACGACAAATGAAAGACAACAAACCCAGATCCATGTAAATAAATAAATAAAAATAAAAAATCCACTCTGTTAATATTGTAAATTTGATTGATGTAAGAGAGAAATTTGACTATCTCTAATACTACAAATATTTTCTATACAATCATAAGGTGTAATACAATTTGAAACAGTTTGTTTTGCATCAGCAGTTCCCAACATATTTTAATTGCGGAATTAAATTATCTGGAATTGTCGTTTTTTTTAATTAGTTTTATTATATTCACTCATATAATTGCATAATAACTTTAATTTTGTGGAACAAATCTTCTTTGTTTGAATAGATTGCCTATTATAAAAATAATTTAAAAAAAACAGAAATATTTTGTTTAAACTACAGATCATATCTATATTATTAATGGAAAATCAAATATTATTGATAACTGATGATAAATGTGAAAGATTAAACATATTAATTTCTTTCTCAAAATAATTTCATTTTCTATTTTTAATATACTCTCAATATTCTTACAAAATTTAGTTTGACTGTGTACAACTGAATTCTTGTATCAGAAGTGTTTTCTATTTTATTGCGGTATAACATAACCAATTTTATATCTGAACCCCAAATTTTATCGCCGGAACCCTGGAACTCCCGACCACCAGTTGGGAACCTTTGTTTTACATAAATGTTAATGTAATATAGATTTCTAAAGAAATCTTACGCCTCAAACTTCTCAAATATAAAGAAGTATTTTTTAAGTTATCAGGAATGGTCAAAATACTCACAAGTTTATTCATACGACAATACTTGCATAATTTATTAGGTGTGTTTTGAAAACTAATATATATTTTTCTCTTTCCTTGCATCGTCAAAATACTCGAATACAATATTCCCCATTACTTAATTTTCCCGATTAATAATAATAACACGCTCGTGTCAACAACATCCCTATCCCTACACATTCAAACAAAGCGAAAGGATTAGGCTTAAGAGCATCTGCTCTACAAATAAACAATTATATGCAAATTCAAATTTCTGACGTGACGACATCTTTCTTCGCCTCCACGTTATCTTTTAATATAAACCGCTCTTACACCGTCACCCACCTTCTTCCTGCTCGGCGTTGTCTCGTCTCCCCTCCTGCCAACAATTACTTCAGCCGCGCGCTGCATCAACATTTCTCAAATGAAGCAATTTATATGTGTTTGGAAGTGTAATTATAACCGAAATGACTATTCTGACGAGACTTCCAGATACAACAATTCTTCCCCCGTTCTTACTTACGCTGGTTTACCTCCCTTGGCTTTGGTTCAAGATTGTAGATTATCTTTGTTCTCGATACAACAAAAATTTGCATTTTTACAATTGTTACACCAAATTATATTAATAAAAGATTGGACAAGGCGAATATACGTTATACGAAAAAGTCAAAAGACATACTTCTGAATGTGAAACTAAATATTCAATTTTATAAAAATACATAAGTAATTAATCTCATAGTGAATTTTTTTTTCATGATTCAGCATGAAAAATTTATTATAACAACTAATAAACAAGGATGATCTCCGTGGTCTAGTTGTGACGCCTGTCTTTTCAACTATACCACTAGGTTTTAAATGTGAGAGTTGCGGGTTCGATTCTCATTGGTAACCGGATTTTTTTTAAAGTCTGGTTTTTAATTTAGGCTTGTTTTATACCTTTCTGGTTGATTAAAAAAAATCGCCACATGGTAATAAATCTGCTAGATTATACTGTACACAAAGAAAGTGTAATACAACTTTGTACAATATATTAATAGCATCTCTTTTCAAAATAAAATTCTTCTTACTTTTGTTTGAAGAGTTTTTGTGTTATGTTAAACGAACTTTATTTTTCATCGAATTTAGTTTATGATAACCATTTCAATAAACATATGTTAAAATCATTTATTAAGTTTATTTCACAAGACGATTGTTCGATATACTGACTATGTTTCATACCACGACACATTAAAACCATAAAAACACCACCGAATTCATGGATTAATCAAATATTTCAGAACAATAAGTCTGGGTTCATTTGTAATTTTTATTTTGTTAATGTAATGGAACGAAAGATTTACATCTATATTATTTTTATGAAAGAAGACCTTCACCTAGTTTGTAAGACGCCTATCTTACAACGCGGGAGATGTGGGTTCAATTCTCGTTGGTATTCATTTTTTTTAATAAAGGGTTCCTACTCTGGTTTTCACTTAAGGTTTGTTGAACGCCTTTCTGGTTGATTGGAAGAGATTGCCAAACGACAACAATTCCGCCTGTTTGTATTATAAACAACGGAAGTGTAATACAATATAATAAGACCAATTTTTTTTGTTATGTATTATACAATTCTCAAGATAACTATTTTTCTTGTTATAGTAGATAATTCAAAACAGTCTTCCTTATAATCGAAAATAAAATACGACAGAAATCAGTATTCTCACTTATTATTAAAACTGTTTAATTTGGGTTCAGCCTAAAATCACTTGCTCTTGCCCAGCTCGTCAGCCAGTATTGCAATAGCATTTCCTCTTAGAAAGCTCCCTCCTCCACTGTGGAGCCAAGATGGTTAACCGAGTGGTGAACCGCGTTCTGCTCTCTTGGGGAAAGTTTGGCTCTTGGTCTCTGGTATCTAGTACCATACTTAGACACTAATGGATACCTTATAATTCGTAACAAAGTTTAAAGGGATAGTGCAATGCCCCCAATACTGTTTTAAACGATTTGCAATTAGTATTGTTTAAATACACCTTTACTTATTGTAATTAAAATTTAATACTTTCAAAATGATGTAATATTTTCGAAAACTTTTATTTTTTTTAATAGGTAGTCCATCATATGAGTGTGTTGGCCAATTACAATAAAAAGGAGGAAGGGTATTCAATTTTTATTATCCTATGAGTGTATTTGCCAATTAGAATAAAAAAAGGATGAGGAACATTGAATTTTTATTATCCTATGAGTGTGTTTTGGTCAATTACAATAGAAAAAGGAGGAGGGGTATTGAATTTTGATTATCGTATGAGTGTGTTGGCCAAATACAATAAAAAGGGAGAAGGGGTATTGAATTTTGATTATCATATGAGTTTGTTGGCCAATTACCTTAAAAAAGGAGGAGGGGTATTGAATTTTTAATTCGGAAAACTACTTAATTTGTTTTTTGAGAAAATATTATTCCGAGTAGATGTTGAATTTAAATAATGTTTTCTGTAGTTTGATTCCAAGTGCAGACGATTACAACATTCTCCGTCTTTCAAAAAGTCTTTCGATATATATGCATGAATGTATTGATACGTATTCATACTTACCATATATGTATGTGTGATATAGTGTGTTTACATGTGATGGGCTGGTTGAAAAGGAAGGGTAGCGATAGTTAACAAGGTAAATGAAGCACTTAATGTAATATACAATAACCGTGAAATCAAAGTAAGGAAAATAACAATTCATAATAGTATGTTGGCGCTCACGCTGACGTCTAGAATTGTTGCTGGAATTTGACAGAAGAAAGGTAAACGTAATATCAATTTTGAGGAGATGCGTGGTATAAGAAATTGTCCGTTTGACACTTGCCAATGTATGAAAGAAGGCGGAATGAAAACATCAGAAAAGAACGTGTAGATAAAAAGATGTTTTTATTAAGATGAAAACAGGACCCTTAAGATGGTTTGGACATGTGGAAAGGATGAATGACGTTATCATGGTTATGCGAGTATACAAGTCAGAAGTGCAAGGTGTGCGTTTAAGAGGCAGACCGAGGAAAATGTTACTGGATCAAGTGGGCCTGATTTTAAAATAATGTAAAGTATAAATAACAGAAGATTGTGCATGACGAGATTTATGAATGTGGAGGAGTTGAAATTTGTCTGTTTGGATAGAAAAGTTTGGAGTTCTATTTTCTCTGCTTGCCCCGTAAGGCACACGGCGTGATGATATATATGTATAATGTATATATCAGGGATGGTGAACATGTCGATCGCATTAACCAGTCGTTCGTTTGTCAACGCAGTTATTTAGTTATCTTCTGTAGATGTCTACTCCAAATAAATGTATGTATGTTATTTAACATGTATGTATAAGTTTTCTTTTCTTTAATATTTTTAGCGAAGTAAATTCTGATCATACTTATTAATAAACTTTTTGTTATTTCTTATATTTTTTAAATATGTGTGTTACTATTTAATGTGTTAAATCTCGCAAATTTAATAGGTAGATCGGGACTATTTTTTTTCCGTAAAAAGTCGATTGCAACAAGTAAGTCGCCCACCCCTGGTATATTACTTGCATCATATCAAGAAAAAAATATCACATTGTTTTTTTCCATGTATATACTCGTATGATACAATTTCAAATTGTCATATTTTTCAATCATGTACTTAATCTCTCAAGAAATTCGCATTCATAGTTATTGTAAATAAATATACAGGATATTTAACTCCTCGTATGTAAATCTGGAATAAGAAAGTATGCAATGACGATCTTTATTATATTATTAAAAAAATCGTATATACATATTTATATGCGCTTTCTTCATTTCTCTGTGCATATTATTGGATTTCCACCGAATGTCATAACAACATCTGAGGAGCATTTTTTGAAAGGGAAGTAATAAGAATTTCTTAGTACGTCCCAGAATACTCCCGGTATATGAAAATCCTCGGGACGTGTCACCGCGTTCTTTTGACATCTGTATCCGCCATTGCTGACTGCCTGTGCCTTAGTGCTTATTGATTTCTTTGCTTCGCAGTTGCTTTAATCTTAAATTTCACCCGTTTATTCCTTTGAATCAGATACCCAAAGTGTAAAAGATTATAAACGTCTTTAATTGGGGCATATGTTTTTAAATTGTAATGTTTAAAGTAAATATTTACTGTAAAAAAGATATAAAATAAATAAATAAATAAAACACCTATTTTATATTTTTGTTTTCACCACTAGTTGATTTTGAGTTTACTTCCAAGATATTCAACCAGCATTTTATACGGCCAATAAAATAAAAAATAAAATTTTGAACAATAAACCCAAAGTAAACTAACCCAATCCGGAGTTTACAAATTAGAATGTAATGATTGTTAATTTTTTTATATTGGCAAAACCAAAAGAAATTTCGAAAAGTTCGCTAACTACCTAACTGCAAATAACGATTCCTTTGATATCAATCGTGGTTTGCGGATTCTACACATAAGCCGAGGGGGATTACAGCTTGAAAATTTGGAAATTCTCGAGATTAGAAAAAGTACAAAATTAAGTCTTGATATTATAAACAATCAAACCAATTTTAATAATAGCCCTCTGCTAAATATGTTTCCCATTTAAAATCCATCCTCTTAGATATCCAGACCCTGGTCTACCCGTAAGATTATTTTTTTCCCCGCCCCATTTACCATTGAATCACAGCTCTCCCCACTTCTCTCCCCCTACCTCATTCCTCTTATAATATTTACACTTGCAGATAAAACATATTGCGAGCAATTTAGTTTATCTTCACCTGACGATGAAGACGGAGGTCTTCGAAACCGGTAGTAAACTCAAAATAAACCAGTTGTGAACACAAAAATATGAAATAAGTGTTTTATTTATTTATTTTTTTACATAAAATATGGCACCACAAAGCGAAACTAAAGTCTTTTCTAAGATTCTAGAAATAAATATGTACTATCAATCAATTCGTTTCAATCCTTTGATAAATGGACATTTTATCCTATTGATAATATTTCGTCACTCTCCAGATTAATTACAGTTACAAACAAGTCTCTCAAACTAAAAAATCCTCTACATACCTATAAAATCATTATATTTCTTGTAAATCAAATTTTTTGCTGTCGAAATGTGTAAAGATAACTTGACTACTTCTACTACTTTTCATTTTAGAAAATAATATATTTTACCAACTAGACTAGATGCCATATTGCATAAAGTATGGTATATTTCTGAAAGCTTCAATTTCATTATTTCGATCCTAAAAAGAATAGGATACTGTAGTGTGACATTTACCTTAAATGGAATAAATGTTACCTCGTGATATGTAAAAATGTACACATGGTATACATATCTTCGCGCAGTCCTATCGAAGTAGACAGAAATGAGAAAGCGCCCGACTTTTATATCGCGACACATACCTTTCGCCTCTTCTACACCTCATAGAGCTCCGACGATTCTTCTGATGTTTTGCATTTCATTCTTTCAAAATATTGTTCATTTGATCCAACCACACTTTCCATTATCTTTCTCTCCCATGCATTTCACTCACATTTTCACTGTATGTTTGTTCTATTAGTCTTTCTTCATTCATTCGTTCCACGTGCCTAAACCATCTCAGAGTAGTATCCTTTATCTTACTCAAAACTTTAGGAATTTACATTTTTATCACCTCTAAAAACTATTTTACGGTTTTGTATTTTTATAAATATTATAACACGATTTCATCTAGATTATACCAAATGAAATAGCCTTCTAACTTCTAACCATACATTCTCAATAATTTGACGAACACAATTTTATTTTCCTGTACAAATGAGTACAATGAACTGTAACATTAATTAGCTTCCCTTGTATTCTTATTCAGCAAACAAGATCGCGCCCAATATAGTGGTAGTTTTTATTTACATTTTGTACATATTTGTATAACGCTTGGTTATTACTGTGCGTCCTTCTTGCGGAGATTGAGCCCTGAAACCCCGCCCTGAGAGCTGAGCAAACGGACATCTATGAGTGGATATTAAATCCCGATCTCGGGGGAAATCGACTCCTTACTTCTTACTCCTTACTACTTCCTTGTTAGAGGAACTTTTAGGAATTGAGATAATATCGTTTTATTTTGTACTTGTCTAGTTTGGCATTCTGTCTCGATATTAAATTGGTTCACACTTATTTCCCAGTATTTTTTTAAGTTAATCCCTCTTCTTTAAGCATATGTGGAATTATTATAGAAAGTTTGAAATTTTTAAAGAACGGTTGGGAAGCATCTACTGTTATAATAATTGGACTTGACAAAAATATCCGCTTTGAATCTTTTATAGGTATACGAAAATGTATAAGAACTGAAAAGATTTTTTTTTCAAATATTCATATATTTTAAGTATACACACAAATTAATATTTTCTTATTATAAGATTTCAGTAATCTAAAATAAAAGTTACCAATCGATAAATGTGTATAATATAATTTGTCAAAATCGATCATACACATTAAAAAAGTCATCCAGTGAAATATTACAATGATTTTCTATCCTTGATTAAGTTGGTAAGATGCTGGTCTTTCACACGGGGATTTTGCGTTTGATGATACCAAAAAAAGTAATAAAACAGTCCCAGTCTAGTTGAAGAGCTCGTCTGGTAGCAATACTTGCACGAGCTAGATATGTGCAAGTATTGTTGCCTATCCACGTGCGACAGTAGTTAAAACACGCACAATAGTGAACGTTGACATATTTGCCTTCTCTAGTGGTTCTTAACCTGAAGGCTTGATTATTAAGGCCGAAGATATTTAACCAATTAAATCAAACCTGAAATCTTATAAATCGATATCGCAACTCCTCTTTCCTTCAGTGGTTCGCAAGTTACTCAAAAAAATCATCTAATGAAGAAGAGAAGCCTCGATGCGATGTGATTGGAATTGTCTTCTTCAAATGAACAAGATGTTAATCTAGCGTTGTGGATATGATTGAAATGGAAATATATTAACAAAAAATAAGTAGTTGTGTTTCGTAGTAGTTTTCCGTAATAATTTATTACTTCAAAAGCGCATCGTTTTTGAATTTATACACAGCAGCTCATCAGAGCTTCTAAATAAATTAAGATGAAATAAAATAAAATAAATGTTAGCTCGAAAACCCGGATGTTATCCAACATACGAGTATATTGAAAATGGCACTATTGCCTCTGATATTTGGACAAGCATTAAGATATTTACAATCGAATAAAGACATTGAATTTCTAATAAGGCTTGTTTTTAGATCCCCTGCCTCAACATATTGAATGTTGTTTTATATTTTTATGAAAATATTTTGCCATTACAATCAACTATTTTGATGAAGGTATGTAGATTTAATATTCTTTAAATTTGCTACCTCAATTTAGTGACTTTTGGTTTATTTTTTATCTAAGTATTATATATTATATCAATTCACATACTATCTCTATTGTAAAATATCCTTAACTGTCCCGCCGTTCCGTTTTACCTCGCCGAAAATTTTCGGCGTCTTTTCGATCATGGCCTGGCGCTACGCTCAAACAGAGATTTTTTATTGGCCTTCCCAGTTCACCGTTCTTCCTTTTATGTCGTATTTTACTGTCCATGCAATGAGACTGGAACCAATTACAAACCAATGTTTGACTCGCTCCGTCCTTGACATGCTTAAAGAAGCGACCCAAAAAAACTCTTAATTTCTAGTCAGTAATATAACGTGTTTCATTCCTGATTTTTCTTTCCTCTCCACCATTCCTTTTTTTTCCTTTGATTGATGATATATCTCTTTTACTTTTACTACGAGTATGTATACTGTTCATAAATTTCATAAAGATAAATAATAATTAGATTTTTTGCGGCCATGTTACCAACTTAGTTTATTTACTTTTGTTTGGTTTGTTAGAAGAGATGGCCTCCAGGCAATAAGTTAGACAGATTGTGTTTACAATGAAGTGTTAAATTAATAAATATGGCAGTGCATTGAGCCTTATTTTTTTTAATTTCCTTGTCTCAACTAATGACTCTTGCTTTATTTTTTGTTAAAATGTTATATCATTGGTATTTTGATAAAGGAATTTAGTCTTTATTCTTTTACCGACCTTTTTATAAAATTGTACTTTCATGGTAAAGCCAAAGAAGCAACTTGAGTACAAATTTAGACAAAAAATAGCTCATGATATTAATGTGTTGTCCGGAAAGTAGTGTCGTATTTCTCGGGTAGATGTCATTAGAGCTTAATTTTCATTGCTAACTTCATTTCAAACGTGTTGAATCTTTATTATTATGAAAGGTCTATAACAAAGGCTTAGCATATTTTCAGTCATTGTTTACTTGAGCTGTTTGTTTTATTTTGCCTTAATTTGAAGATGGAACAAAATATATGGTTTTTTCGGTGCTTGATTGTTTTCGATAACCGCAAAGGAAAAAAATGTGACTCATACAAAATATATAAACAGTGAATGGGGACGGTGCATAAAGTGCTCGTTGGGTCAAATGTCGTTTAAAAATTATATAATATTGATACGACACTAAAGGACGGTGTCCGTTCTGGAAGGTCGATTAACACTTATGACGATCAAATCAAGGCTTTGTTAGAGAATCACCAGCATTTTTCAACATGATAATATACAAAACTACGAGCATTTAGTGCAATTTTGCATTTGAATTTGTCCTAAAAACACGACATTACTTTCTGGACAACGCAATACATTATATTTACTGATTATTATCTACGACAAAATCAAATTGTTCTCACAAATGAATATGCGATCCCCATGAATTGAGTCGTCGAATTTTCCCGCCTGTGAAAAGCAGATTTGTGTAAATGCCCCAGTCAGAATTGATAACATTCATGTGACACTCGCGTACCCCGTGCCTCTCTCCCTCGCTTTCCTCTGCGATGGCTGTCACACATCAAATCAGAAATTGGCGCAAATTTTTATTCGAAATCGCATTGGAAATATTTATGAGGAAATATTTTCAAAAGATGGCCTTCTCCACAATCCCAAAAATATCAGAGAAATGTCAATAAAATAAGATATTATGACGTTCTGTGTACCTATGTTATGTTTTTTTTCCAAATTCATATAACATATACTTTTATAGGAAAATTAAACGAACCACGGAAATAAAAGAAGCTTTTATTTAATATAAAAAGTTCAAGTATCAAAATAGATATGGGTTAACTCAAAGAAACTGGAACAGGTTTATGAGTTCTGTTATCTGAGCAGAATATTTACGCGTGATGGGTGAGTTGAGAGGGGCATTCAAAGAAACGTAGAACAAGGGTAACATGTTAAAGTTATTTACGACAACCGCACTATATAAATAGAACCAAAAGTGACAATACATAATATTGTGTTGCTGCTCACTTTGACATATGAACTTGAGTGAGTGATGCTTGGACTAAGCAGAAGAAAAATAAAAATAAGATTAAAGCTGTGTAGATGCGTGCACTAAAAAGAATCTGTGGTGGGGAAATGTATGAAAGAAAGCGAAATTTAGACATCAAAAATGAATGCATGAATAAATAGATGTTTATATTAGATAAAGAAAGGAACTTTAATATGGTTAGAACATGTGGAAAGAATATATGACGAAACAATAACTAAGATAATATGAAATTCAGTAGTGCAAGGTGTGCGTGAAATAGGAGACCGAGAAAAATGTGGCTGGATCAAGTGGATCAGATTTTGAAAAAATGTGAAGTAAATAGTATGAATAATAAGATATTATGCATGTCGGGATGTATGAATTTGCAGGAGGCTAAAGTTTTGTTCTTAGAAGAAAAGTTTGGAGATGTGTTTTCTCTGCCTTCCACGCAAGGGACACGGCGGCGGGACGATGTGTTTGTATGTATGCAAGTATCAATTAATAATCGAAAATCTGTATATCAAGTAATATACAGATTTTCGTCAACGAATACAAAGGGTGAAAAAGTTAATTTACTACACATATGGAAATTCCTTTTTTTATTTTTATATCTATTTTACCTTTGCTTGCTTATATATCGCACACGTACGAGTAGATTTGATACACGTGTAAGAAATATTCGTAATTATAAATATTTGTTTTATCGAGGTTTCATTTTATGAGCGAAATGCTTAAAATCTACGAAAACTAAAGCAAGGAATTCGTGTTTCAAACAAAATATTGAAATATCAAAATTAACACATGCATATATACTATCACACCAAATTTTCCTATTACGACATATAACCTTCACTTCACCCACATCCATACGTTTGCTTATGTTTCTCTTACCTTTTCTTTCTCAATTTCATTAATTCGGTCCAACCATATTTTTCAGTCATCCTCTTTCACGAATCTCACTTATGCTTGTGTTATAAATGTGTTAAGTCAGTCTTTCATCTCTCATCCGTCCAACATGTCCGAACCTACTCAACGTAATCATTTTCATCCTGCTTAACGCATCGTTTTTTAAGCTAACATTCATTCTTAATTACATTTCTTATCCTGTCGTACTACGACATACCATATATTCTTCTTACTGCATGCATTTCTAGTACATTTGCTTGTTTCGTTTCATTGATAAATAATAAATCCATGAATCAAAATTAACCAATATAAATAAATATGCAAAAATTGTTCGGTCGTGATTTACTTTCTTATTAACTCGTTTAATGTCATCTAACTATTCAAGGTTCGATTGTATTTTATTGTATCACACTTTCGTTCCATGCATTATTACAACTTCATTGTCAAGTAGCAATATCTTCGAGCCAACCAGAAAGATATCGTCATCGTTTGATGTATTTCCAGATTTGTTAACATTCAAGCATTTTTCATTAGCATTTATTGATGCACTGGCGTCAAGTAACTGCTTGGATATGATCTGCGCTCGTATCCCGAATAGCTTTAGGCAAGTCTGGTATCTAAAAGGCCGTTTATAAAGTGTCATTTTATCATGATTATGGTTATTAGTTGTGAAATGTAATTACTTTAATTTATAAGTAATCTTTTTAATATCTAAATTTCTACATTTAAAACGAAATGTTAATTTTAGGCTTAATATTATTACCATTTATATTTTTGAAATTGAAATTGTCTTTGAAATTTATTACATTACGTGCTTATGTTCATTTTACCTTATATGTTAATACAATCAAATTTCTAGACGAGTTTACCTGCTGCAAATTGGCATTACATTTTATGAAAACGAAAATCTGGGGAAACCGCACGATTCTCAAAATAATGAAATTAAGTATTTTCTCCGAGTCTCTCCAAAGAGATAAGGAGGGCCGAGCATTTGTGAAATAATTGTGGTAATTTTGTAGATACACATCACACTCTGCGAGTCCCTAGAAGTAGAAGACGGGAAGAAGACAGGGGCAGAGGATTAACCCGTTGGCATTCGAATCGGTTGATGTTTCAAAAATTCATCCAGTCGTATTAAGTCATTTTAATTGTCATCATTTTAAAAAATTTTATAAGAATATATATATCAGGAGTGTTCATAGTCTCGATCGCGTAATGATTTCAAATCGATAAATCACCCGTGAAAATGCTGAAAACAGCATTTATTCGATTCTCATCAGTATTTTTCCACGTCCACGTTTCACTCTCATACATCAGAGTTGGTACCAAACTTTTTAGGGACTATCCTTTTAGCAGATTTTGATACTGTCCGGTTCGAGTATATATGTTTAGGGTCCTATTGACTTTGTTTCCTTTCGCTACACGCCGTTCGATATCCCTCTTAACTATACCACCATCTGAGAAAATACTACCCATATAAAAGATTCTTTCACTATTCACCCATATATCACATTTACTTATCTATCGCCATTATTTTGAATTTGTTTGGCACTGTTTACGCGAAATAAACAGGAATTTTTGCATCGGTATTTGACAATGGATGAAACTTGGATCCACCACTATACTCCGGAATCAAATCGGCAGTCAGCTGAGTGTAGAGCAGCCGGTGAAATTGTTCGAAGCGACCAAAAACTCAACAGTCAGCCGGGAAGGTTATGGCCTCCATATTTTGGGATGCGCATGGTATAATATTCATCGATCTCCTTGAAAAAGGAAAAACCATGAATAGCGAATATTACATAGCATTATTGGAGCGTTTGAAGGCAGAAATCGCAAAAAAAAGTCGATGGTAACGATGGCCAAATTGCATGAGTTGAACTTCGAATTGCTTCCGCACCCACCGTATTCTCCAGATTTGGACCCCAGCGACTATTGGCTTTTCGCAGACCTCAAAAAGATGCTCCAGGGAAAGAGATTTAGCTCCAATGAAGAAGTGATTACGGAAACTAACGCGTATTTTGAAACCAAAGATAAATCGTTCTACACGGCTGGCATATAAAACTTAGGAAAGCGTTGAAATGCATGTATCGCTTTTGAAGAAGACTATGTTGATGAATAAAAAAGTATTTTGGAAAACAAATTTTGTTTTAGTAGTTTTAGTAGTAGTCCCGGGAATTGTTGATTGATGTGTTATTTATTTACTGCCGACGCATAATGAAATGTTTCCAATAAAATTATGCAATTTGTTCGAGGGAAATGGAAGTGTATATACAGACAAAATCACCTGATTCTAGCTCGGAAGGGCCTTTTTATACTTATTGTGATTTTTCACTGTATTCAATTTAATTTAGTAATATTTGGATTACCTTGCCTAGTAAAAATATTTTATAGTTTAAATTTAAAAAAGGATATTTTAAAATAAGTTTGTTTATTTTGACCTTAGTATATATACTCGTATTAGCTCTTAAGTGTATATTTTTAACTATTATCCATGAAATACTTTTTTACACAACATTTTTTTGTCACGCTAATAGAAACAGGTTTATATGTTATAATACGAGTATTATAAAATTTATACTTAAAAATATGCTCTTATCGTAAAATACTATATTTACTTCTCAAATAAGTTTACTGCATGAAAAATGGGATGTTATTGGGTTAAACAAACACGCGACACTACATGTGTCCTTCTTCAGCTGTCACTCCGACACTATATTACACTGGAACTTGGAGTATGTGGCCTCACCAGGGCTGTTCCGCTTCTACACAAGTTTAACGAGATCAAGAAGTGTCTTCAGTAATTGTGATATCCAAAATAATTTCTAGCACGTTTTTAAGATGAATATACTTTTAACACTGCTCTCTAACCTACGAAATAAATAAAACGATGATTGTGAATCGTCAAAAACCACCATCAGGGCCACGGTACTCGGCATTCAGTGGAAATAACGATGAAGCAGGGGAATTTAAAATAATAATTGATCCAGTCTCATTCAGGATTGTAGTGCCAATAAGCATCGTACCCATTCGATGTTTACATAACGTTGATACTGACACACTGACCATCTCTCAAGTTCGGCCAGAAATAACAATCGCACGCGTCGTCTTCACGTGCGGGGTAGTATTGTCAGAAATGTTATTTCGAACTACAATAGTAAACAATATATTACATTAAGGATATGTTCACAACGTATCGCTGCATTTGGAACCATATCCTGCCATTTGAGTGCGTTTAATCACGTTTTCCTTTCCTTTATATCTGTATGCTTCCATATAACCCTTGATTTATTAATTTGGTTGTGAGATAAGAAAGGCTTCCATTTATTAAAAATATATTTGAGATATTAAAATTTAGCAAATATTCGTAAATCATAGAAAAACACAAAATCGTATGAAAGTAGTTTAAAATAAACCAGTTTGAATATCATCGGTAATCTAACCGGGATGCCAGGTTCTTAACTATTTGTTCCATGGGGTTTCCAATACTCACTGTAGTATTTCGTTTGAAAAAGCCATGTTTTCTTTTATATAAAAGGAAAAAAATACGACCTCCGTTACATCACTCAGGACTTGTTTTACAAATTTCAAACAATGCACTGTATCAGCATACATACAAAACACCTAAAATTTTCCAAAACACCAAATTGGGACAGATGTTTTCTCGTAATATGAATTTACATTCAAGCCAGGTCCGTTCACAGAATGTTTCTATTTTTACGAGTCCCGTTCTGCATGCCCGCCTTAAGCAGCTGCCGCTCTGTCCCGGGAGAAATACGGCCTGGGACTTAGGGCGGTCGGATGTATCCGCGCAGTGGGACAGGGACAGGGACATCGGACAGCGGGGCCGGGCCGTCAAGCGTTAATTTGATTCGGGACGCGTTCCGCATGCAGATGGCTCGGCTCGGTCCCTGGACTAATCCACTTACACACTCCTGGCTCGTGTGTCTACATGTCCTACCATTGTTTTAATACCTGAATAACTAGGATGGTTTTGCCTTCCGTCACGAAGGTTAAAAAGGTGACTTTCACTAAAGAACGTGTAAAGATTACGTTTAGATATTCAATTTTTAACTAAGCTTATTTAAAAAATCAAGTCAGACGCATTTGAAATTAAATAATAATCAATTTGATTTTATATCTCTTGTATTATCAGTAAATTTCTTCTTCTTCCTCATATAGATTATTGATCTGTTGTTGCTAAAATCATTCTTGTGAGGTAAAACACCAGGTATCTCCACATTCTAGGCGGCCTTCCTGGCATGCGATGTTCTGCGGAGATTTCGTGTTCCGCTTTATATGGGATTCTGTCTACAAATCATATCCACAGTGTCACGCCAGTACCGCCTTCTCTTTCTGCTCCGTCTGACTATGGTATATCCTCTGTGTTGCGGGTCTGTCGAATGTGTAAGTTTCAGACTGACATATATCTGAGCAATTTTCCTGCGATGGTTCATAACAGATGTTTAAAGAAGGTTACGAATATTTATTACAGTTATTTCAGTTCTTGTTTCAACAGTATAACTCACGATTGGCATGACACAGGTCTTTTATATTCGAACTTTGCTATCGTCTTACATAGTGTTTTTTTTTCTAATCGCATCTGAATTTCTCGTACTATAAATTACATACCATCACACTATATCACTTTTCGGGGTAAGCAGAGACAGAACTAAACGCCTTTCTGTCCATGCACTCAGCTCTTGCCTCGTCCACACCAATACATTTCGTCATACATGCTCTCCTGTTTCTCATACTCCTTACCTTTCCCTCAATTAAAATATTCTAATAATTTCCTTCCACATTTTCTTGGTCTACATCATCGTCGTTTTCTATTAATTTCAGACAAATATATTTCCTTCGTTAATTTTCTGCAACTCATTCTCTCAATGTGTCCAAATCATCTCTAGATTCCTTTCTTAATTCTCCTCATAACATCCATCTCTTCTTCTTGTCGTGCCCCATCAGGTCCCCCCGACGTTGACAATTACTCTGGAAAAGGCTTCTCTATCTTGCGTAACCCGGAACAGGTTCTCCACACGCCTCATCCTCGTCCAGTCTCTTATATTGCGCAGCTAAGATGTTTGCCTTCTACCAGGGCCACGCTGCACCTCGATCTTGCCCATCAGTAACATCTGGAGGATTTCGTACTTCTCTCCACTTAAAATGTGACCCAGATAGGATATCTTGCGGACCTTAATATCTGTCAGCAGCTGTCTACGGCAATTAGCTCTCCTCAAGACCTCCGAATTGGTGATCATAACAGTCGACGGTATACGAAGCATTCTCCTGTGCAACCACATCTCGAACGCTTCCAACCGATTCATAGTATGAACCTTCAGCGTCCATGTTTCCGAGCCATACAACAGAACAGACCAAACATAGCACTTCAACATTCTCTGCCTTAGTTTCAGATTCAATTTATCATTGCAGAATATTGATCTCATTTTGTTGAATGAACTACGGGCTGCTTCAATCCTGCACCTCCATATCTGGGTCGACAGATGTAGTAATCATACTGCCCAGGTACTTGAATTGTTCCACCCTCTCCAACAGTTCACTCCCAAGCCGCAATGTCATAGCGGAGTAATCCGCCCTGCCAAATGCCATCCATTTTGTCTTTTTGATATTTATATTAAGGCCTAATTCTTCTCCTGTACCGTTAATGTTAACAAGAAGTTCTTGAAGATCTGTGATCCCTAACGAACAGTTAAAATGTATTCGCTCATTTTACTCTATCAAGCATTGTAATAATACAATGTATTCTAAGCGAAGCACACATTTTACTCTATCAAGCATTGTAATAATACAACGTGTTCTAAACGAAGCACACATTTTACTCTATCAAGCATTGTAATAATTCAACGTATCCTAAACGAAGCACACATTTTAGTCTATCAAGCATTGTAATAATACAACGTATTCTAAGCGAAGCACACATTTTTAACACATTAATTCTACTCCTTGTCAATTTTTAAACTTAAATTAATCGAAAAAAAAATTTTTTACAACTCAATATGTGGCGTCTTATCACCCGATTTATTGATTTTTCTTCATTTTAGATTATATTTTTAATTAAAACAATTTTTTTAATTGCCGTTCTTGCTTTATTTCAAATATTCCAAATAGTGTTCTACTTGACTTATACCAAAAACGTTAATTTTTTTACTACTGAGATCGTATGTTTATGTTATTTTTTGTTATGTTATCGTATATTTATTTATCGTATATTTATTTATGTTATTTTCTCACTGATAGACTGAATTATATCAGTATTTTTCCAGACATTTTTTTTGTAGAATTTCATTATTTATAAAAAAGATACATGCTGAGCTTATTTAAAAGAAATAAGTATCTGACAAAAAAAGTAGTAGCATCAAATAGACGGTAATATGTATAAAGCACCGGACTCGTATATTTTATGGCATAATTGAGAAAATGTGAAGTCGCTTAGCATGGGTCTTACAAAATATATTTTATGACGGAATTTTACCATGAAATATCCATTTAACTGGCTTGATATGTTTGCACACAGAGAATGAGCTATGCTAATTTGAGTTTTCAAATAAACCCAAAACAGTGTATTTTGCGGATTGGTTCCTGGCACAAATGAAAAAACTCTCATAAAATAACAGTTTTTGAATAAATAAAGGTATACTTTATTTAAAACAGAAACTACTACACTGGTAACATAATCAAATCGAATCGAACATTAAATAATTTGGATAAAAACAAATAAAACAATGCGTGTAACTTAATCGGTAACATTCTGAATCTTACAAATAATTTTATACCATTGGGCCACCATTGACGACATTCCTGGCCTAGTTAGTAAGACGTGTGACTTCCAACCCGGAGTTTTCGGGTTCCATTCCCAATAATACCCCTTAATAAAATTAAAATGTCGTTCCAGTAAAATAGTTCATTTCAACAATACACGCGCTAGACCTAACATATGTAAGTGTTGTAACCTTTTCTCGTTAGTATTGTCAACACCTGCTATGAGTTACGGGTCTACTAAAGTGGCTTTTAATTATAAGGTTCAATATACTTGGACGAAGAAAATGTTATCTTCCGGTCATGCTCTTCAATATGTCGTAATCACCAATTCGGAAGATACTATATAAATTAATGAATGAACTATAAAAAATCATAAGTCGTCCATGTAATTGACAAAAATAGGTCGTACGAAGTAAATGTGTTTTACCTCGAACATGGAAGAAGTAATAAAGAACGGAGATAGAAATTTATGAAGAATAATTTTCACTTGTAATTGGATATCCTCGGTGCCTTTGTTTCCCGTATTAAAAATTATTTTGGCCAAACAAATTAATATTTTCTCTGTGGTGTGCTTTTGTGTTTCAGCATAATGACACTCGTTAAAGCATTCCATCTCCCTGGACGCGGAAAAATAATTATGAAAACAGCGAAATTTTCTCATTTAATTAATTTGCACCTAAAACGATAGCAGATAGTTCGTGGCCGACTCTGACGTTGCTGTTTTTTCGATTACCATTTAATTGTTTATACACGAATACATTTTTCATGTAATTATATAAATTTCAAATATATTATTTAATAACACAAAGAAATATTTTTAGCACGAGTTTATGATTAATTTATTATACAACTGTTTTACAAGTGCTGATTTTATCAGAAAGTATACTTCTTTAAATAAGGATGTTATTAAAAGCACAATTTATATAGCGCCTTTTAGAAACCAGACTCTCTCCTCAAGAATGTCTCTATCTCGGGATTTAAGCTCACTTTTAAGTTTATTTTATTTCAATTATTTTCTGTACATGATCAAACATGGTATATCTGACGAGCGTATTGCAATACAGCAATTTCTTCCAATGTAATTGACAATTTAATTTTTTTACAAAATAAATATATAAGTTGAGTGTAAGGGTAGGAAAATGGAGGCAAAAAATATGGAAATGACAAATGATTATTATTTGAATAAAAGCATTGCCTCTTTAACATACTTGGTTCAAAAGTAATCGGAATAATTTATGCATTCGACATTAATTGATTTTTTTTTAATAAAGCCGTATTATATCGTTTCGTAATATTCTTTCGTATATGGTAATCTCTTGCGACCAACAAGAAAGATGTTTAAGAATATTGAAGTGAAAAGGAGACATATTTAAAAAATATATGTTAACAACAAGAATCGAACCCGCAACCTCCGGGTCGGAAAACAATTGTTTTACCAACTAGGCCGCAGAGGTCATCATTGTATATAGGTTTAATTGTATTCCATACAATCGGTGTAGTTTATTTGCATCTGGTAATTTAGATATATTTTAAGTCCTCCCAACGAGAGTTATCTATCAATCAATATACGTCTTTGTTTGTCGTCTAGTCTTTCTTGAGGCACGTGCAGATCATTCTTCAATGAATAAAACGGAATGAAATTCAAAATGAAATGCTAAATCGATGACGTTAATCCGTCAGTTTTCTGTTCATTGGCCTCTTATAGCGTATTCTATGGGTCTGAGACTTGGGTTCCTTATAGAAGGCACATTCAAAGCCTTGAAATGTTCCTCCAGCGTTTCCTTCACCGAACTCTTCGGATCCACTGGAGTGATCATGTCACAAATGTTTCAGTCCTGCAACGTTCCAACTGTAAACCTATAGAAGATATGGTTGTAAAGGCGAAATTGCGGTGGACCGAGCATGTGATACGCATGGGCGATCACAGACTCCTAAAACGCGTCTTGTACGGGAAAGTGGTGGAGAAGCGAAGAGTTGGTGGGCAGAGGAAGCGCTATAAAGACAGTCTGTGAGAGTCGCTCACTTTGTGCGGGCCGCCTGAGGACTGGGAGCGGGTGGCTGAGGGCCGTGAGGGTTGGAGAACCGTATGTTCTCAGGCTGATGGCGTATCAGCGGCAAGACGTGTGAGAAACATTCAGCGCGCTGCGAACATACGTCAGCATGACCAGGCGGCTCAGCAGGGTCCATATGTCTGTGGCATTTGCGGGAGGGAGTGGGCATCTAGAATCGAGCTGTTTTCTCACAAGATCACACGATCGACGTGAGAGAACGGTTCAAGATTGACGTTGGAGTGGCGAGGAGATCCTCGACTACGAGGTCCGGCAACGACGACGATAGAGTATTCTACAGAACTTGTACTCTTACGTTCAACTTGGTTTTTCAGGAAAAAAAAAGATTTTGGTATCTTTGCAATTATGTCGAAACTCAAGGATTTATTGTATAAAGCTTACATATACATGTTAAACCCAATTAAATACAAAACTTGAAAAGAATTATATTCAGTAACAAGAAATTAAAATTTATAAATAAAAAATCATTGTTAAGCCGAGACAACTAACTTTTATTGCTAAGAAAGCTCAAAAATTCGTAAACCCTGAACTTTGAACTAAATATGTGCACGTCCGATAAATTATACACTTTCTCTCAGAATTAATGCAATTAAATAGCAACACAAAAAATCAAACTCTCAAAAACGTAAGTTGTTTCTTTTATAAGAGTTTCAACAATAAAGGAAATAAAAAATCAAGTTAGCCATCAAATTCACATTAATCTCACAAGTATACAAGAAAATTTTATTTTTTCCTTTTTTCGCGAAAGAAACGGTTAAAATATGTAGTCTACTTATAATGTTTGTTATTTCTTTTCATTTCTTTTCTGCCCTTAGCAGATTATAAAGTAAGTACATTAAAAATTAATTAAATTTCCATTACCATTTCTACCACGTCGCAAAATATTAAGGTTAGCTCGATATTTTCAAAAATGTGCTCCTGAACAGTTTCCTAATTTATGAATCTCACGTTCGTGAAAGTTATTAATTGACCCGAAGTTTGTTCAAAACTTTAATCAGCACAAAACAATTCGGGGATCAGAGAACTCGCTACAATCGTACGAAAAGAGCCGCTTATAAGGAAAACTAACCTTAAACGATGAAATTTTAAGCCATATTTTGACTAAAACATTAATTTATCAATTAATCATTATATGAAGATGCAAAGAATGTCTTCGTTTCATCCTGACAAATTTTCAAATGAAATCTGGCCTCGTCGTTAGTTTCGTGACATCAGACCATGTCTCGCTTTATTCTAAGTTGAATCTTATTCAAACCACTTTCCATTTATACGAGTAGTCCGCTTTACTGTCATTTTTTTGTTTCCATCCAAAATAATCCTGGCTTCTGATGTTATAACTGCATGCTTCATTGAATTCTTAAACTTCTTTGAACGCGTTTATTACTTTATTGTTTTTTTAACATCCTTACCACCAATGTTGTATCCTTACCAACAATTTAAGTACATATATTTAAAAGTCCTCATTTGTATAAATCATACATATGTAATTATTGTATTATATTATATTTTACTTTCGTTGTATACAGTGCAACCTGGCGGGTGCATTACCGTGAAGCAGTTTATTCCCACCAACCAGTAAGATGTGGAATTGGCCTTAAATGAAAACTAGTCTGGAATTCTTTTTTTTTAATACTGAGTTTTAACGACAGTCAAACTATTAACCTCTGGGTTAGAAGACAGGCGTCTTTCCAACTAGGCCACGGGGGTCGTCATTTTTTTATGTTATTCCTAGACTTTCAAATATTTGTATCATTTAATTAACAAAAAATTTTAGCACCTAAAATAACAATCTTTTATTTTTTCATTTAACTTCTTCATTTATTGTAAAATTATCGCTTCAGTTAATGTATTAAAAGAATCATTGTCTACATATAAAACAATTTTTAATATTGTACGTGTTAAGTATGAAATATTCTCTCAAATTATTTTTTTCAAATTTTGTCTCGCCCGACCATTCTATATTATATAAAAGTAAACCAGCAAATGAAAAGATTGGGGGAAAATAAATACAATATGTTTATTTTAGCCGAAGTCAATAGTTTTCATCCTTTCAGCGCGACCTTTTTTGAAAGAAGCATAATTAGGGTTGACCGTCGGGGTCACTATTCGAGGGCGGTGGGCTATATATTGGCCGGGTTAAAGTCAAAAAACATGTGCAACAAAAACGTTTTCCTAGGATGAAATTACCATAATACCCCCAGCCCTCTCCAGACTAGTCCTGGTCGGGAAATGCCCCGCGGGTGTGTTATTAGCACTATTTCATGTTTTTATTGGGCCACCCCTTTGATCTGGGCTGGAGTCGTTTTTTGCGACTACCGCCGACCGCTCGAGTTTTTTGTGTGCACTCGATAGAAAAGTTGCGACCACGCCATATTGATTTGTTTTGATTCATTAAAAAATACGCTTACATTTTTATAATATATTTTTCAAAATAACGTATCGTTGGAACTTAGTTAATGTTGAATTCAGTAAAAAGTATGCTTGTGTTATGTTTTTAATGAAGTTCCAAAACAGAAAAAACTTTTAAAAATATTATGCGGTACATTTCGTTGGTTTCGTATGAGTATGATTTTTTCCCAAATTCGAAGAGAAATTTTTAGTATTTTTTTTTTTTTTTAGCGTTGATACGTTTTAGAAAATTGTATCCATGACACATTTTAACGACCTTCGTGATCTTCGGTGGTAAAAATATGTTTTCAAACTTTATCAATTTTTTTTAAAACTGATTGAAGTCTTAATTTCACTTTGGACATCTTTCTAGTTGAATGTAAGAGATTGCCGCATCGCCATATTTTATTTTCATTATTATTTAACATTTTTTTGCAAATACAATCTGGCGGGCTTATAACCAGGTGGCAATCTCTTCCTACCAACCAAACAAAAGTAAATGAAGTGGGTTACATGGTCGGAAAAATACATGCAAATGACTATCCACCCCCACGATATCCATGAACTCACACTTGAGCATACGCCTTCACACCCCACAATGACGAACAATCTCCCGAACGTTCCTTTTTACGTAAAGTGAGATATCATCAATCAAAGGAAACGGAAGAGTTGGTGGAAAGGAAAGAATAAAATCAGGAATGAAATACGTTATATTACTGATTAGAAATTAAGATATTCTTCAGTCGCTTTTTAAAGCATACCGAGGATGGAGCGAGTCTAACATTGGTTTGTAACTGATTCCAGAGTCTCACTGCATGAACAGTAAAGAAAGACGTAAAAAGGAAGAGCGGTGAACCGGAAAGGCCAATAAGCAATCTCTGTTTGAGCGTAGCGCTAGTCCATGATCGGAATGACGCTGAAAATGTTCGCCGAGATAAGAAGAGGCGGGGTGACAGGATAATTATTTTACTGTATCCGACGAATACAATGAACGTGTAATCCACTTTTATTCAACCCGAAATATTGTAAAAGGTTTCAACTAAATTGGTATGCTCGAATGAATTGTTGGACGTTCCAATATGTAAATAGCACCCATTCTATGTATAATATTTCGCCACTTAAATGTTAATTTTAACGTTGCCCTCATAATATTGTACATACCTATATGAAATAGAAATTCATATTTATTTTTCTTTGTAGAAACTATGCCATTTTGCAAAGTGGATTATTTAATCTATGTCACATACTTTAAATCACGATTCTTTGCATTAAGTACATGTATGTTTTTCATTGGCTTTGTTTTGATGCTTCAGCAACTTTCCCTCTTTGTCTAACCCATAATAGAATACGACTTATCGTCAATCAAATTGGTGCCGGCTACGATTTTTTGCTCGACCACGTCTATGGTCGATTTTCATTAATATATTGTCCATCCGAGTTTTTTCTTGGTTTTGTGTTGGGCCAACCATTCGTTATTTACAGACAGGTTGTATTTTCATATTGACGTTTTCGCTGTATGCAAAACTCATTTATTTTGTTTATTACCAGAATGAATCATGTGTTTTTTATTGTTTTTACACATTTTGAAAGCAGGGCAATTTATCAAATGTGTGTATTTTTGTCTCAAGCATAATATTTTTCTTCATCTGGCTAAAATCACATTTTGTATTTTTATAATATATTTTTTAAATGTCCGATTTTTCTTCATTCAATTTTTTATGTTCATTTTTTAACTTCATATCTTAAATTGTTAATATAATCGGACTAACATTTACTTTTACTGAACTTTTTAGTATCATTATGATGTTTTAATACATAGCATATCATGAGGGTCTCATGAGTTGACAGATTTCGTATTTATGACATCTTGAAATGGATAAATACAGGTAGATAACTATTATCCACCGTCCAAACAAGTAAGTTAGAGTACTAAAGATATATAATGCAAGAATGTAAATATGATATCTTTCAATAGATGTTGCATGGGAAAATAATACGCATTTACTAGTTGAAGAACTTTCGGTAGTGGTTTTAATGTGGTACAACATATTTATTCAAAACTATTGCCTCAAAGATCAAAATAGAATAATCGCGAACCTCTGATAAGTTGAGGTACTTTAAAGAATAAGAAGAATAGAGCATATCAAAATATCGCATTTAATGATAAGAAATTTCTTGTATAATTTATTTAAGCTATAGGCATATGTAAGTCCTAACATTTTTATTCCCTCTGTAATAAACTTGATTGAACTGCAAAAAAATTAAAAACAGTTTTATTTTTAATCATTCCCGAGACTTTAAAATTATTAATATTAAGAAAATGTACATATGTTAGATTGGCCACATGTGTTATGCACAAATAAACTAGTGCAATTAACAATCTTGCAAGCAAGATCAGAAAGCAGACCAGCTGGTATACCTAACTGCTCGTCTTGTGCAGTGAGTCTTTGGTTTTTTTAAGCGAATGGGTGTACGGAGCTATTACAAAAATGTGATAGATGCTCATAAATTCAGAATTATCATTAAAAGATAAGGTTGATGAGTCGTTTTCCCATCCAATGTATTATTTATATAGCAATCTGTTATTTTAATTATTAAAATAATTTTAATTTTAAATTTAACGTCGTCACATTTACGAGTACGTTTGTAATTGAAAGTCGAACCGCTAAGAACAAGTACATAACAATGAAAAAAGCATTATTTTTTGTCAATGTAGAAAACGACTCGACCACAATTCAACCCGCATCATGATCTCAACAATCACATTAAAATCATGCACAACAACTTCTTAATACACACTGTACACCCACATCAGTCTTTCAAAAGGTCTTCATTCCTAAATTTCTCCGTGTTTGAGAGGCACCCTGTTACATAATGTATATTTTTTTATAAATATATAAGATAATCGATAGTTATCAATTGTAATACTTTTGTAACTATTAATTGTTACACTATTTTTACTCTTTAAACTATCCAAATTTTGTATATATCATACATGCCATCACGTCATATCCATGTTGGGGTAGTCAAAGAGGACAGAGCGCCAAACTTTCTTATTTCGACACGCATCCTTCAAGTGAGGTGCACTTCGGGAACTTCACCAGAATTTCCTGTAAAGGTGGGGGTACATCAACGATCGGTACTCAGTCCGCTACTGTTCATCTTAGGAGCCCTTGTAACCTTAGTTTCTGGATGACCCTCGTATAACTCTTACTCTAGGCAACTAGAAATTGCTGAAATGTGCATGCTAAGATGGTCAGCTGGTGTGTCCCTAAGAGAAAATAAAAAGTTCACGCATTTGTGGAAGCCTAGGTGTTACAGACATCAACAGTAAGATGGAGGAGAGGCGATTGAGATGGTATGGGCACGTTGGACGCAGAACACCCGATCACATTGTGAACCAGGCAATCTCCATGGATCTTCCTCGAATAACAACCAGAGGAATACCAAAGAATTCATGCGTGGTGCAAAAAGATAACCCGATGCAGAGGCACGGCCTGGGGGACGTAGTCCGGGACAGAAGAGCATACAACCTGAGGACGAGGAGAGCTGACCCCAACAGTCTTCGTCGATAGTGAGTTGGGATGGAGCCAGGGAGAAAATCCTTCGCTTCTTCTACATTCATACACCTTCTCATACAACTTCTACGATTTCATTTACTCTACGTTTCCTTCATTCAAAATATAATTCACTTGATCCAACCATATTTTATTGGCTCTTTATCTACCACGCCTTCCACTTACATTTTCACTATATACTCGTATTTGTATTGTTAGTATTTCTTTATAAATTCATTCTACATACCCAAACCATCTCATAGTGCTCATATTTATCATACTCAACACCTCAGCCTGAAGATCACATTCATCCATAATCACTACATTCCGTATTCTGTACACTATCCGAATTTCAAGTATATATTTTCAGTATTTTTGGTGTATGTAAGGTAAATTGGGTTTATATCTTATTTCAAATATTTTTTAGTAAAAAAAAGGACGGTGAGATTTGATCATTCCTTTCAATAAAATAAAATATTTTCTGCATGTCATTTTTGAGTCGGCTCAAAAGCTGAAAAGCTAAGGGACTCTATTGTGATTTTCAAATGTATCGGATATTTTTTTTACTTCGTAGGAAAATGGAATTTCAAATTTCAATATGAAATTTTTCCATTAACATTATCAAAAATATATTAAAAGTGGATGTCGCGTAAAGGTGCTATCACATTCGTCGGTATCACGTTATATGGTATCGACTTTCCATTGCTTCAGAGCTAATAAAGTGCCCGATTAGGAGGACGTTCACCTGTGTTAGTGTGCTTTTCAATAAGGAAAGGATTTTCATTTGATAATTTAATTTTTATTTAAAAAATGTCATTTCTATGCTTTTTGGTAATAAAAATATGGTCTTTTTTTTTAGAAATCAAGGTAAAGAGTAAAATAGACGAGATGACGGCACTTAAGCCAATTCTTTTAAATACGTTTTCATTTTTATAATGTCATGTTTCTGCATTTTAGGAACAAAAATATTCAATTTTGCTTGGAAAACGATCTTTTGAGTAAATTAGACGAGTTGCCAGAAGCAATTTCTATAAAATTAGTTTTTCATATTATAAATTTCATTTTTATGCATTTCAGAAACAAAAATATAATCAAATTGTTTTGGAAAACAAGGTAAGGCGTAAAATAAACGGGTTTCCGGCGCACAAGTAATTACTATTAAATTAGTTTTTATGTCATTTATACGTATTTCAGGAACCAAAATATGATCAAATTGTTTTAGATAACAAAGTTAGGAGTATAGTAGGCGAGTTATCGACGAATAAGCTATAGTATTACTTCGTAAAACCAAGATTTACGAAGTTCAGCATACGGATGAGTTATCTTTATAACTTTGATTTACGATCAGTCATGTATATTTTAACGGTTGGGTTTGATGAAGAAACCAAGAATGCGAGATGAGATTACTTTGCAGAATAATAGAATAACAAAAATAAACAGAACTCAAAGTAACCGAAAAGGAGTTCGTGGCTGGATCCTTGAACTATTTTTCACAAAGATCTCATTGAAATTTCTTATTTATTTTTTTAGAATTCATCATGTTGATGTTGAGAAGAATTTTCAAGTCAAACCTGAGAAAATTAGGAACACATTATTTACCGTATTTGCTTATCTTAAGAACAATACTCATAATAAGCAGACATAAATAATATTACAATTTATCAGGTTTGCGTCAATTTGTTTAGTAAATAAGATATCTTTGAAGTCTAAAATCCTTTATATTGTTTGTAGTTCGCAAGATGTCTGCAGGGATGTTTACCGTTATGATTTCAGAGGCCAACCGGTCTTCCTGAGCACCTATCACGAGCACTCACTTTTAGACATACGTCATCATTTTCGTCATTGTTTCTTATAGATCTCAAACGGTGATATGAAAAATTGATGTTCTGCGTTTCCCAGAATAAAAGTTGACAATGTTCATTTTTAATTCTTTCTCAGAACTTCATCAAGAATACTGAATAGTTTCAAGCGCACATTGCCTATTCAACCCTTTAACGAGTCTGACATTTGAGGCAATTGTTCCCAACTAAATGACCCCTATGCTGAACATCTGCCATATCTCAAAGATTATTATTTCCTAAGGCTATAACTCCGGTCCAATTTTAACCTTTACTGCGAAGGCGGCGTAGAAGTTCAAGCAACGTTTCTTACGGGCGAAACGTAAGGTGGTTTTCGTTTTTTTTTTTTGAGAACCTTACGACTTATAAACGAGGTGTTAATGACTGGCGAAAAAATGTCAGAAATAATTCCCCTGTGATGACAATTTTAACATCATAAAAACCTCTAGTAAGTGTTTTGATTTCGATTAATAGAAACAAAAAGTCGGCCATGAAAATATTCTCAGTATTCACGCAGGCATCAAAATTGACGAGTAGATATGTAGCGAAAATTGTCAAAAAATAAGTTTTGTTATACACATTGACTGTATAATATTTTAACCATCGTGGCCTAGTTGATAAGACACCTATCTTTGGAATGTTGCTGGTTCGATTATCGTTGGTATCCATTTTTTTTAATGCTTTTAGTCTGGTTTTCACATCAAACATCTTTGTCACACCTTTTTGATTGGTTTTAAAAATTGTCACATGACAATAAACACTGTAAATTATAATACAATTATAAAAATAATGAACCATTACTTAACTTGTTAATTATAATCTTTCCCGCCCAATATGAATTCGATGCAACTGTAATCAAATTACTACGATGTTAAGGTTTCGATTCGTCTTACTTCTTATATGGGGCCAGCGAAAATATGAATTACATTTTACAAAACTATGAACTATTTTCTTATATAACATAGAGCGGGGACCTGGACACTGAGGGTAAAATGAAATGGGAGATACGTTCGAGACACGCATGCTGAGCATATGTTACCTTGAACGACGCGTCACATAAATGTATCTATCATACAACATGGAATTTAGGTCAGGCAGTCCACGATTTCTATTTGGCCGTATTGTACGTAATGCCTTAAATGACGCGTCACATAAATTTATCTATCATACAACATGGGATTTAGGTCAGGCAATCCAAGATTTGTATTTGGCCGTGTAGTACGTAATGCCTTGAACGACGCGTCACATAAATTTATCTATCATACAACATAGAATTTAGGTCAGGCAATTCACGATTTGTATAGTATGTATTTGGCCGTATAGTACGTAATGCCTTGAACGACGCGTCACATAAATTTATCTATCATTCAACATGGGATTTAGGTCAGGCAATCCACGATTTGCATTTGGCCGTATGGTACGTGTTATTTGGCCATATAGTACGTATTATTTGACCATATAATACGCAGAGAGGAGAATTTGAAAAAAAACTCGTGCTAACGGGTAGTGGGCAGGAACGACGAGGCAGAGATAGACCACCAAGTCGATGGCGTGACCAAATCAAGAATGCTCGTACAACACGGTCCTATGTGATAGCAGCACTCTGAAAGAGCCAAAGTAGGGAGAGATGTAGAATCCTCGCGGGCAGAGTTGGACAAATCGACCAGAGAGATCACAACTCTCAGTCACGACGAATCGACCAAGAAAAACTTGAGCATGTTCATAACATTAATAACCTCGAAAATTAATATTGATATTTTTTATTATTTTCGGGAAAATACGACCCCTCGACGGTGGGTTCGTATACATCTGTTACATACAAGAACAAATCCATAAGCATTTGTACATACTCGTACATGTCATCATGCATTCCTCTGTTGGGGTGGACAAGGAATATAGAATGCTTCCTTCGCCTCCTCTACATCCATACGTATTCTCATATAGATCTTTCTGTTTCTCTTACTCCTTACCTTTTCTTATTTCAAAATGTTATTCTTTTGGTCCAACCACGTTTTTCTCGGTCGTCCTCTGCTTGCATTATACATTTATTTTTTCTGTGTTGTCACTCATCCGTTCAATATGTCCAAAGCTCCTTAACTTGTTCTTTTTATTTGTCTAAACCACCTTAACTTGTTTTTTTTTACTATACGCAACACATCAGTTTTTAGCACACATTCATTCTTAATAATTGCATGTTTTATTCTGTCATATATTGACAAATCACATATTCATTTTAATGCATACATTTCCACTGCATTTACTCGGCTCTATTTATTAATTTCCACGACCATATTTAACTTTTATATATCAAAAGCGTTTATTATTAGATACATGTTTTGTTTAGTGTATCACATGCTTATGATTTCGATATCTTTAACTTGAAGAATTTTCCTTCGAATATATTTCATGTTTATACCCAGGATTCTCTCAAACGAAAGATTTTTTTACAATATTTTTCACTATTAGAGTTTTTAGATTAGAATACATTTTTACATCGTCTGGTTTTATTACTTTCCATTAAAGAGCACTTTAGCCGCTATTGTTATATAATAGTCACACCTTCATTATAGACATTGCATAATCCTTTAGCAGACAGTAATAATCTCTGGTTATTTTTCTTTGTTATTTTTTTCAATTTCAATTCAGCTCAATTTCAAAGTATGTATTTTTATCACAAAAGTGTATTAATAAGATATTTTAAAATACATGAAAATCATCGCCTTTACTTTTGGAGACTTAAAACAGTATAACATAAATAAATTTCAGACCTGTTTTCAGAGATTAATGATTCAGAATATCGATCTCCTCAGCGCTATGTTTCTAAAGTATCCTAAGATTCATTTTAAATAACACACCAGGCATAGAAAAAGTCTTGTTAGTCCTCACCTTATGAGATGAAAACCTTGAAACCGGTTGGTACTGTTACGTTAAGAGGAAAAAAACAGTGTTTTATTAAACAAATTACAATGTATTGAAACCTCCACAGTGCTAACACCTCAACTTTAAATAGTTTTTTTTTGTTAGTTTTTCACCTGAGTGTTATTAAAAATCATACGAAAGGCCTTAAAATCACGTATACAAGTGATTTCTAAATAATATGGGTTTACTTTTCTCACAAGTTTTTACGTCGCCCAAAAGGCTTTTTTTTTGTTTTTGATAGATTCACACATGTGTAAATATTGGATTTATTGTTACATCGAGAAGTCACAGTAGCGGACGAAATCAAAAGAAGATTTTTTAATGCTATTCGTTGTTTTTTTATAAATAACAGAAGATTCCCAGTTTTGAGGTATAACAAAAAAATTTGATCGTCAGTTTATAGTGAATCCAAATCATAATGTTTTAGTAAATAACTTTCCATGAACAATTTTGGATCTGTTAGTTTGAACAAATTATACAAACGCTAACGAATTTGATTTCAGAAACCATAATCGTGATTTGTATGTACTCATTAGAGAACAAACGACCTCCGTAACCTAGTTGGTAAGATATCTGTCTTGCGACGGAGAGGCTGCAAATTCGATACCTGTTGATATCTTATGTTTTTAAGGAGGGGATCCAGTTTGATTTTCACTGAAGACCTCTTTAAAATCTTTTAGTTTGTAAGAAAAAACTACGACATCGCAACACGCACACTAAGATGCGCTATATACTCGTATATAAAAGTGTGATGAAATACAATCTTATATTCAATTTTATAAGGATTGGAAGACTCTAGTTGCTGAAACGTATACATCGGTAGTGCACTCTATCTTGTATATCTTGAAGTAAGACCTTCCGAAAACGAGTTAGCAGTTCAATAATAAAGTACTGTCCCCAAATACATATCTTAGCTTGAAATAGGAAACTAGCGAAGAACTTCTATTAACCGACGTCAATGTACTTATGTAAGACGCAAGGCCCACATTTTTTGATCCAATATACGGCGGCGATAGTTTTCTCAACATGAAATACATCTAATTAATTAAATAATATTTGAGCTAAGGGTTTTATAAAACTATTTTGGACAAATACATGAAATTTGTTATTAAGGATTGAAACCATTTCGAAACTTGGACTTGCCTAGAGAAGCTCTCTATATCCACAAAATGAATAATATTTAGCAGTGTCATGTAGTTGTACTAGTAGTTGTCCCGGCGGATTACCTTTTCATTAAAACTATGTGAATTTCAAATTATACATATACATATTGTGGATAGTAAAATTAAAATAAGTAAGAGCTAATTTCCTTTTTTTAATCGCAGGCCTTTTTGGTTTTTTCAAGAACACAAGGATGCCATAAAACACCTCTATTCAGATCCATTTGCCTACATATAAACTTTTAAATTCTTTCATTTGCGGCAAACAACCGTGGGTTACATAAGCGGCAGTGAAATATTACAGTACTTGGAAATCTTAGCCTAGCACTTCCACGTCAACTTGAAAGGGTCATTTTGTTCATGATCACGTACGCGAACGTGTTATTTCATGGTGTAAATACACAATGCTGCTTGTTTGAAGTGAAGAAAACGAGGGAAAAGCTACGAATGTTTAAAAGAAACACAATTTTTTTGTAATATTTTTATAGTTCCTCTCTTCATCGGAGGTTGACAATTATCAACTTTTGAAGCAGCCTATCGGAACAAAGATATGTTATAGTACCTCAATTAAACTACTGCCGTTAAATCTTCAAACAGAATATGCGTCTACGTCCCACACTTATTTTGCCTTGAATTTTCCCCTGCAATATCAATTGAAGGATTTCATCTTTTTATTATCTCATTATATGTCTAAACTACTCCCTTCTGCTTTAGATAGACGATAATACGTTTGTATACTTCTCTACCTTTAATCATTCGTTTCAAGATTTCGTAATTACGGAATTGGTTGACCCATGAGACTCGCATCATTTAATCGATATCACAACGTTTCAAAAGTTTCTGGTTTGTGGGGGTTTAAATAAGTGTTCATGCTTCCAACACCATTGAAAACTACGAATATTATGTAGGAAGACCAAATCCTTGTACATATGGCGAGTTTAAAATCCTGTTGCAGATGAGATCGTGTATTTTGTAAAAGCTTCGTATCACCTCCATTCTTACTTTGATCTCTTGAAACTGGTCCCATAGATCATTCAGCCATATAAAACAAATGAAACTATAAAATATTTTAAACGCGAGCATCATGGGAAGAAATTCAACCTAGCCCAAGGTCATGTTCTATGTTTTCATTGTATGAAATGTAAGACCAAAAAAACGCTACTTGGAATCTTATAAAAAATAAAAGAACTGAAACGAAAATATTTTATAAGAATGATAAGAGTTGTATTTACATCCTAGAAATTGATTATCATTTTTTTGTGTGGTTACACCAAGATCTAAACTGACTGACTGATCACCTTGGATGCTTGAGTTCAAATATTTTCCCCTTATTGGGGTCCTGTCTTGATTAGGAGCGTCAGTTACAGTTAAGATGATACTGTATTTTTGTTAGCCAAAATTGCATTTTAACTCATTGAATTCTAGAATTGTTTCGTCATCTGTCTACTTGTTTTTTTTATTTTCTTAATCATCGATAAATATATCATATTTTTATATATTTCAGATTCCTGCCTTCAGAATAGTCAGTTTCTATGAAACGACATCTGGTCAATTGGAATTATATAGTGGATAACTACGCTATTGCAATCTGACCAAATCTAGATCGATAGACAGCCTTGGTTTTGGTCAGCTATCGAACTTGAATTTTAGAATGGGAAATAAAGTTTATTTTTTTAAGTCAGGATGGTTGTATTGTATTACACTTCCGATGGGTACTGTAAAATCTAGCGAGTGCATTGCTTTGTAGTCTCCAACAAACTATGAAGGTGTAAAATAATCAAGAAGTGTATACAAGAGTTTTTTTTAAATATGGTTACCATTTAGGCCACTTGCGTTATGATACACAACATACAGGCCAATTCCCAGAATTGTAAAATCTTCAAGTGTTTCATTTTATTTATGCTTTCTGAAGTCTTCATACTTTTATTTAATTCATCATACGCCGAAAGCAGAGCAATGTATTGGAGTGAATAGTACCATGACTGAATAGTTTAATATTTCGAAAGGCGTAAAGCAAGTATGCGTAATGTAATCCAGGTTATTCAATAGATTGATGTATGAAGGAACTGCAGAGGTCAATTGGTATAAACGTCGAACGGGAAAGTGTGTGGATTGCTGTATGCAGATGAAAGTGAAGATGAATTGCAGAATTCGATTAGTAAATTGTATGAGAGATGCGAAGATAAAGATCTGAGATTGAATGTGGCAAAATACCAAGGAATGAAAATAGAACAGTCTAAAAGCAAAATCAAATGTGATATATGGGTGAGAAATTAAAGATTGGAGCAATGTGAGGAATTCTGCTATTTGAGTAGTATTTTCTCAGATAATGGAAGAATGAAGTAGGAATGTCGGACGGCGTGTAACCATAGGAAAACAAGTCAATGGAGTACTAAACACGTATATTTGGACGCGAATACGAGTGGAAAAAGCGCAAGAGGAAGACGAAGGAATGTATGGTTTGATCAAATGAATTATATGTTTAAAGAAATCAACGTAGAAAGTCAGAAAAATCGTGTAAGCTGTAGATGTTTGTCAAGATAGAAAAGTCTGGCGCTCTATCCTCTCTGCCTAACCCGACAGGGAGATAGCGTGATGGTTTGTATTTAATTTAATTCAATTTGTTTTTCTAGTAAAATTTTTGTTTTAAAGTCAATTTATGTTAGTAATTAAAATCTAAGACACATCAGTCTTGGCATCAAAAACATAACGGCACAGCCTCATCATCGTGATTTTTTGTTAAATCTTTCAATTGTTACATTCACAATTTTTCCTCCGTTGTCAGCAAATGCTTTTCCATGTGCCACCATTTTGAGCAGAGCTCCCAAAATGTATGAAAACTACTGCTCTGCTTGAGAAAGGTTCCGTAATTACCGGGAAATTTGAGATTCACAGTCTGTTAATTACGAATGGAGACATTTGTTAGAACATATCTCAACACAACAAGCAACATCAAACATACTCGTAACTTCAACCTCAATACGAATTATGATACCCCGTAGTTTAGTCCTTGTTTGAATTTCTCGTAACATGTGTGTACGAGTATATTATTATCAATGTATTTTTAATAGCCGTTTTTAAATTCTAAGTTATTAAAGTTTGTTTTAAATTTTCGGTTTTTAGGATTTTTTGTATTTATACTGTAGATTTGAATTTATTTGCATTCTTAATTCTTCGATTAAGAAATAATACTATTTTCATTCATATCGTAAATCTTCGATTCAGAAATAATACGTATTTTATCGTAATGCAAAAAAAACATATCCAATTAAACATGTAATTGTTTTAGTATTTTACCAATTACTTTTTATTTCGTTCATTTTGCTTCAATTGGCACAAGTAGTGTATTTATTGCTACGCATAAATTTCTTCCTACTTATATTAAGTGGAACTACACACGGAGGTTTATCTGGAAGCTTTCAGAGTAGAATTAAAACATTCTTCACACGAAGTCGTTAAAGCGCCTTTGGATTGATTCACTGTCGATAAACGGCATTGACGAATGAATCATCATTATCAAGTAATTCAATCTATGTTTCGTATTGAAAAATCAATAAGATTGTATATTGTTTATAGTCAAGGCATTAACGTTGTGGAGGTTTAAAGACATTGTAATTTATTTTATCAAGCACTGTTTTTCCACTTTTTTGTAACGGTATAACCTTACCGGTTTCAAGGCTTTCACCTCATCTTCAGGGGATCACAAACAGTCTTGTTTGTGCTCCCCTAAAGATGAGGTGAAAGCCTCGAAACCGGTAGGGCTATACCGTTACAAAAAAGTGGAAAAAACAGTGTTTGATAAAATAAATTACAATGTCAATAAGATTGAATATACTGCTCAATGGAAAGTCAATATATCCAATTAAGAAAACCACCTTCTAGAACTAACGACACGTTATCACAATACTATGTTTTATCGAATAAGAGTTAAACCATAAAGAAATTAGAAGTAGTGGGTTTTTAATAATACTTCATTATTATTCCAAATGTTTGATATTTGAAGAAGTATGCGAACCCATGACCTTCATATATTATGAAAGCTGAGTATTCTAGTTGATTTGTCTATCTCGATGGAGCAAGGGATACGGCATTATTTTTTTTTCGTATCAATTTCTTCTCACGGGTCAATGTACTAAGGTATGAAATACTTTCATTGCTGTCCTTTTAAGTTGAGGTCATTCAACAATGTTTTGTTTCTATTATTTTTTTTACAACTATCGGAAAACATTTCTCACTTTGGATACACGTATACAGTGTTTCAATTTACATGTTAACGAATTAATTTGTATTTTGGTACATCTAACATCTTCTTCCAGAAGACCAAAAATAAGAATATATATTTTTTTAGAATAAACATGACCAATGCCAGCGTGTTATGTACACCGCCGGAAAATTATTGTTCTTATCTGATATCCCCCATAAAGGGTCACTTTTTGGTAGTGACCTTCTGCACACTGTTCTGGCACGACTAAGCACCTCGTTTGATTGATGTTTCCACGTCTTTTAATTTCTACGTAGATGCTGCGTCAACGAGTCTTCCACATTTCACGCTCTAATAACTTATATTTATTATTCAAGGCATTAATATTATTAAGACAATTTCTGTGGCGTTATGGCAGAAGTTGATATGTCCGTTTTACCTAAGTTTACTAACTTGGATAAGCTGTTAAAATTAGTACAAATAAGAATTTTTTAAATTTTCCAAACAATGTATCTTTTTTTTGAATAATGACTGACACAACATGCTGAGAAATATTTTCTATAAATTGGGAAAATAAACACAAAATGACAAAAAACGGACATGTCAACTTCTGCCATAACGCCACAGATTTATACAGTCAAGAACTTAAATAAAACCATTTAACAAATATGTTTACATGTCGTATTTTACATGAAAACATATACTTGTATCAATGTAACATATTTTTGGATTTGGAGATCGTACATTTGGTTTATCTTGGGTCTACAATTGCTGATAACGGTGGATATTAAATCAATTATTAAAACAATATATATATATATATATATAT